>WEIU01024045.1:419608-585618 GCA_013389925.1 Aegithalos caudatus
TTTTTTTTTTTTTTTTCAAATGGAAGAGTATATTCAGATGGGGGATGAAAATGCAAAGGATATGAACACTAGTAGCCCTTGTGACTTTAATGTGAAGATTAAGATTCATGATGGTAGGCATGTAATGTGATAGAACTATATATCATGGCCCTTCCACCCTCCCAGCAGAATGTATACTTTGTTCTGAAATAATTTGTTATTGCTAAGCTTAGAGATGCAGGCACTTGAACTCAGTGTTAAGTGGGTATTTCTTCAAAATAGGTGTTTGCTTTCCTTTACATTTTATATAATTTTATATCATTATGCTGTCAAGTGTCCCATGATATAAGTCTAACAAACTGGGCACAGACAAGGCTATGCAATGTTTTAAGTAAATACCTCTGTTTCTCTTTTGTGTCTGAAGAGCAAACTCCCTTTCCTCTCACCTATGCACACACAGAAGACCCATAGTTTTAGTTCTAGAGACTTCAAATTATACTCACAAGAAGGCTTAACACTTTTTTTCTGATTTTATAGTTTAAAATACTTTAGTTTAGACTGCCCAGTTTTTCACAGAAGTGTTATCTGCATGTCACCTAAGGCACTGCAGAATAAGCATTTTATTCACAGAATCCAGATTAGATTAAGAAATTGGACAGGATAGATGAGAATGAGGCTGGGGACATCCTATGAGACAGAGCTGACTCAAAATGTGCGGAGCATCTTCTGTCCCCAGAGAGGTAGGTGGCACCTTACAGTCTTCAGAGAGCAGCTCTTGTCATCACTCTAAGTCATGGTGCTCTTCTTCTGCAATTGCTGGTAAAAAGGATGTGTCTTTGTATGAGGAGAAACCAAAGGTTTGAAAATGAAAAGGCATACAAAACTTCCAGCAGAGTAGAAGCCCTCAGGTTTCTTATAAAGTAATTATATGGTTACCTAAATGGTTTTATAAGTTTACCTCTTAAATAAAATATCACCTCAGGGAAGAGTTAGGTTTATTTTACTGCTTCATAAATAACAAGCATGTTTCTATTAGTTAGATCCCATATATAAAAACAGTTATGATTGTTGTATCTCCATGTACCATAATATGTTCAATATTAAAAATATCCAAATATTTTCTTCTTGATGACAGCATAAACATTTCCTACTGATATGCAATCTGTATCTGTCATAAGGCATTTTCATAACTTCAATTCTTCTTAGCTTTGTTGTTTCCTCATTACCAGTACTCAGCCAGACAGCTGAAACACTAAGAAGATAATGTATAAATATTCCCATCTTTTTTGTTGTGGTGCATTTTAGCATTATTTGAGCAGCGTTGTCATGGGCTTAGTAGGTATAGAGAGATATAAATCTCAGGCTTAAATGGTAATGCTATAATAGTGTAAATAATAAATTTATTTGTAAGTATCAGTAATAGAAGGGAAGACATACATTCAAATGGACAGTGGTTTATATAACTTAGGATATATAATTCTTGCTATCATTTAAATATTAAGAAAGTAGAAGAAAACTGGCTAAAACAGGGAAGCAGCATGAGTGGGACATGAGTTCATGTTTTGAAGCAGGGAATTTTGGGTTTCATTGCTGGCTATTGCAATAGCTTTTGGGATGCCAGAACCGCATAACTTCATCTTCCCTTCTGAGAAATTATCTTGTTCAATTTCCAGGGCTGTAATGCGACTAAAGGAAGTGATAGTTACAAAGTGATATAAATTCTTTACAGTGAAGCTCATATAGGAAGGCTATATCTTTCCATGGCAAGTAGTTGTAGCATACCAGAAGAGAACTGGGCTTTCACTAGAGAAGTTTGTGTGAGGGGACAGTGGGTACCCATGCATGCCATGGCAATGATCTGGGAAACCCTGCTGGAACACAGCCTCATGTGGCTTTGCTGCACAAAACTGGGAACAGAATAGAGTGAGAGCTCAGTCTGGAAAGGTGCTGACTAGAGCAGGGTAGGAAATCCTTTCCTCTCCCTTTTAATCTTGCAATAATTTTTGAGGTTTAAAACAATGGATCTTGTTCCACATGCAACTCACTAAAAAAAGAAAACAAAATGCTGACCTGCGTGTTTGGAAAAATGATCAGAAGTGCTGAAATGTTTACTTTTATACTCACAGACTTTTAAATTTAACTTTCTTAACTTTTAGAAACATTTTAAGCATTTTCTTACTGTAAATTAACTCACATGTGATGACTGATTCTGAATGGAAAGCAGAATCTTCTCCTGTGGCAGGAATGGCTATGAGATGGCAGCTACACTTTTCCTCAACAGCTTGTGTGAATTTCCGAGCCGGGACCATACCAATATCTGTGTAAACACACACTTCTGTGCATGCTCCATTTCCCAGCCATAATATATTGTTAGTAAAGGTTTGGGTTTTGTGCTCTGGGCTGGCCCAGCCAGAAGTGAAGAAAGGGAGGCTTACTCAGTGGTTTCACAATTGGCTAAGCCCATCTGACTGTGGGCTGTCACCGAGGGCAGCGTTCCTGCCTTTCCCTGCTGTGGGAGCACATTGCTTTGCAGCCAGCTCCACCAGCACACAGTGCTTTCATCTCCCAGTATCTGCATTTGTTCAGGCAAGGGATTAACTCAACAGCTCTCTGGTGGGGACAAAACACTTTGCAAGCTGAGAATCAGTAATATCAATATTGGCCATGGCTTTGTTGAATTCAGGAGGGATGCAAACAGGTGCCAAACCAGTCACAAATAGAGAAGACTGTTTCTTATCCTGGACAGATCAGTTTTTACTAGTGGCATAGATCTGATGTCTCAGGACAGCTTTGTGTGTGTGTGTGTGTTACTAAGATCAGAGATTTTACACCATAGGGGAAAATGTAGGCTTTGGTCAGAGTGGCTTAAAAGTGGGTATCGAGTTTATTTGAACCAGCTTATACACAGGAATCATCAGTGCTAAGATATGAAAAACAATTCTAAAAAGCATTGCATGGCCATGTAAGTGTGGTGGCTTTATGAGGTAATCACTGATGTCTGAAATTGTAAGAATGATAGAAATAATGTTACTTTATTGATACAATACTAGAAAATAAAATTAAAGCATCCCAAAAGAAGAAAGCAACAACATAAACTTCAAGCTCTCATAATATGTTTTCACATACGTTTTTGTTTCTTTTTCTCAAGAGAAAAACACATAATTATTTCTAATGTTGCATTTGAATTTATAGTCTAGTTTCCTTGGGCTTAGCTGTAGGACGCTGTTTGTGTCACCTCTATTTTCAGAATTTGTCTTTTATCTCTGCTTTGCAGCTTTGTGTCGGTATTTTCTGTAGTATTTTAACTGCCTGACTTCCCATCATACTAAATATTATGGTGTGTAACAGGATATGATTCTACTTCTTATTTTTATTTTAGCTTTGTGCTTTCCATATGTCTTCCTTTAATCTTGGCACAAATAAAATTCAGGGATGGGATTTGCATGGAAAATTGCAAAGTTGCAGTCAGCACAACTGAGGCCGTACTCAACAAGTCAGGCACTACAGAAAGTGAACATCCCCTCTTTTATGAAAAGCTCTCAGCATCTTGCAGAATGTATTGTGTCTAATACTACACAGAAAAGCTGCACTGAATTTGTGCTGTTTAGCAAAAGTCTCCATCAACGTTTGCAAGTCGTCACAAAATACTCCAGTCCACATCTTTATAAAGCCAAAGGTAAGAGATATATTTAGTAAGAAGTTGAAAAATCTTGTTCTTGGGAGAGCAAATTGCCACTTCGGTGAGTTGAATTCAGTCCCTTGCCCTGCTAGTGAGCTGCTGGCAGTGGTGGGCAAATTATGCACCAGCATTTTCACAGGTGGTCACTGACTCTGTTTCTCTCAGATTTGAGCACCCAGTTCAAAATACCTGAGGTCTGACTTTTAGAAGTGCTGAGCTCTCAGAAAGGCAGCTGAGTCAATACAAGTTGTGCTGTAAAAATGTATAACTACAGCTTGCTATAAAATTTTAAGTACTCCAAAAAGTCAGTTCCAAGTTGTCTGCTTTTAGGTACTTAGCCACTCCTCATTATTTCCATTTTTAAAACAGAAACAACATTTTGCCTTATATTAATAAATGCTGAAAGACAGATTCAAGCATGCTCATGAAATATCCAGATTCTGTGACAATAAGCACCTCAGAGGGGAAATAATAATTCTCCATTTCTCTCAGAGCCTAACACACGGTTATACCAGGATGAGTGCTCCCACAATGGGTATTTGTTTGCTGCACAAATAATCCCAGTGTCTAGGAAGGCACAGAATAGATTCCTAACTCTGACCAGAAGAATGACTCCCTTTCATAACAACAAAAAAATGTTTTTTAAAATGAGAATATAAACATTTTAAACTGAGATTTTTACAGTCTATGGCTAGTTACACGGTTGTGATTATAATTGATCACAGCTTTATGTTACAAGTTTGTTGTAAGAGGTAGGAGTTACTTCTTTTAATTTATGTTTTAAACTAAGAAAATCTTGTTTCAAAGTATGTACATCCTATTAGCTGCTTAATATCAAACTCACAGCTCTGTAGAGAGTATCTGGGACCTGGTGTAATAATACCACATGACCAGTGATGATGCTCAGTGATGATAATGGCTTAAAACATTCCTTCCTCACCTTTGGCTCCCAGCAGCACCTTTGAGCAGGGAAGCAGTGTCCCCACTCCGGGTTGCACCAGGGCAACTGTTGGTGCAGGTTCTCTGTGAGGTAAATCTGGTCCAGCCCAACTGAAACCAAAACAGAAATGTTTTTAACTTGCTCGTAGAAACTGAGGCAAAATTATTGAGAAAGGGCATCTTTTAGACAGGGTTTGTTATTGTATCCTATACTCATGTTAACTATATTTGAATAAAGGCTTTTCTTAATACTAATAGAGATTGACATTTTCAAATCAGTCTCTGTGCTTTGGGTAATTTATTTTGCATCCTGTTATGGACAGTAGGTAGTTTCTCTATGTGGAATTTATTCTTTTATTACTATGTATACAGCTGTCTGAACAGATGAGGTGGAATTGTGCCTGTTCACTGCATATGAAGGGCAAAATGATGCACAATCAAAGCTCCAATGAACTTGGAGCAAGACCAGCCCTGAATTTTTGAAGGGTTTTGTAATCAGTAACTTATTTTCCTCCCTTCCATTGACTCCCATGAAATCAAAAGCAATTCTGATTTCACAAAGCATTGCTGAACACTGGGCATCAAAATTGCCTTGTTTCCTAATCAGCTGTTTATTTTTCAAACACTTTTAGTTCATATTTCATTTTTTATCTCTGTGACCTGTTTAAAACACTCATAAAACCTAGCAAAAAAGCATTCTGTAGAATCTTCTAAGTATAAAAGTTAAATACAAATGCCCTTCTCCAATTCTTTTCCATACTCATGGTATTTGTAACTGTTTCCTTGCAATTTTTGTGAGACTATACTGGTCTCTGTATTTCTTTTCCTTCCTTCCTTCCTTCCTTCCTTCCTTCCTTCCTTCCTTCCTTCCTTCCTTCCTTCCTTCCTTCCTTCCAATAAAGGGCATACTTAATGATGTACTGAAGTGTCTCATGCATTCTGACTGGTTTTCATAATCGATAAACAGTTTTTGTTCTCTTACTGAATGTATATTTTGCTAAAACAAGGGCAAGCAAAAAAATCATCAGTGTGTTCATATGACAAAATTCTTGAATCATTTCCTCAATAATAATACTTCAAGGCTTGCTAATCTTTGTTTTAACTAGTAAATCAAATCACAAATTCCTCTTTTGCATCAAAAGGCTCAGTATTGTTTCCTAATTTACTAAGAATTTTTGGGACAACGCTCACATCTGTGTTCCCATATATAATTCAGACCTGAAATAGATTGATAGAAATCATAGATAAAAGGGAATCTGTTTGGGATTAAAATTAAGATACTTTTAAGGATTTTTTTTTTTTTTTTTTTTTTTTTTTTTTTTTTTTTTTTTTTTAGCCAATGACAAATGAACTGCCATTTTTCTCATTTAAGGTAAAGAAATTTCTGTCAAAACTATAATTGTGAGTCTTCTCACTGGAAACAGAACTATTTTCCCTTTAAAAAAAAATTAAATTCAGCCATCAGAGCAAAAACATCTTTTGAAGGCTCAGAAGTACTTCAAGAATATTATGGCAAAAGTGCAGATTTTTTTGCATTGTCATGGCTTGGTAGTGACTGGTTACAGGGGGAAAAAGTTCTTGTAGATTCTGTAAATGTTTAAAGGAAATATATAAAATACAGATGTTTCTTCACCATAAAATTAGTTACCATGCCTGGGTCATTAGTAAGGTCTGATTTCTTTAGATATACACTTGTGCACAAATCTCTGTTTCTTTAATGAACTGTATAAGTGGAAACAAATTTTGCAACAATAAGCTGGTCTGCCTGAATGATTTAAATTTAGCAAATTCATACGTATTTAAAAACTGGTCCTTATAATGGGAGGTATGCAGGAACTCCAGCTCCTGTTGGTTCAGCAAGCCCTGCCTGAGGACCAGAGCTGATGGTAACCACCTGCGCCCAGACTTGACTCCAGCTGTCATTCCCTGGAGCTGTGTGAATTCTTTGAAGGAATTTGGGTTCTTATTAAGTTATACAATCATAATGAGCAAATGTACCATATTTTTCTATCAATGATGTAGCGGGGGGCAATTTTAGACCTAGCTTAACCAAATCTAAATTAGTACTTTATCCCTTCTCTGAATGGGCTCAAACAGGAACTGTGGAGAATTTCTTTATCAAATCTGGACATTTAGGCTGCTGTCTTAGCAGCTTAGAGGCTAATTTCTGGTTTGGTGCTGGCAAAAGTGAGGTAAACCTCATAGAACTGTAGCATTCCAGCAACAAGAATTCATTTTTACCCACTGTTGCCACTAACCAAATGCTAACATTTTACTTTGGAGAGCACAATATTATTCAAGCTGTCTTGCAATACTCCAAATGTTTGTACCATTACAAACTGATGACAAACTGATTTGTTCATTACATCTTAAATGTAACTGCCAAATATTCTATCCCCAAGATCAATCTTGTATTTTGAGGATAAGCTAAGCCAGACTGTGTATATAGGTAGGCAGCCAGAAACAAGCACAAAAATCTGGCTTCACTCTAAGAAAAACCTGCTNAAAAGCATTTTCTGAATGACTGCAGTCTTTCAAAGAACCCAGAGATGCATCCCTGGTCAAGGCTTTCAAAGCTTACGTTGGAAGGATGCAGAATGGGCCCTGGGAAATACTCTGGGAAATATCCTGGAAAATACTCTGGGAAAAGGCAGTGTAGGTCCAGGAGGCAGAAAAGCAACATCTACTCTCTTCTTCTTCTCAGAGGTGGTCTGTGATTTCTTTCCTCCTAGACAACTTGGAAAAAACTAAACCATACCTGGAGCTCACATGGGTAGACAAGGTAAGAGAACCTGAGCAGTGGGAGTACTGTAGCAGACCAGGGATCCCAGGGGAGTAAAAAAGCTCATGTTATGTTTACCATTTTCTTCTGTGCTGTTTTTTCCAACTTGATAAAAAAAGTGACAACAATCCTAGCAAAGCAAAAGTGGTGCCTTATTTTCAGCCCCTGAGAAGCCTTCTTCACTACACATGTTGTCTATCTTATATACCTCATTTATTTCCTACTCTTATAATGGGGAAATCAGTTTCTGTGGAAAGGAATTTGATCTTTTAATGGGAATGTCTTCCTATATTAGCTGACCTTGCAAGGCATTTCAAACATTCCAACTTTTCACCCAGGAAAAACAACTTCATTCCGGAATTGTCTGAACCTTGCACAGGAAACCCTCGTAAATATATGATGAAATGCACAGTTAAAGTGTGCAAAAAACAAAGCATACCACACAGTCTAATATAGCCTACTATCAATAAAATGTTCTATCCATGGACAGTATTTGATTTTTTTTTCCTCAGTTTAGGCCAACCCACCTGCAATTTCAGCTTTCACAAATAGAGCTGCCTTTTCCTTAATAATATGCATGTATTTATGTTTTTTTCTGGATAAAGATGGGACCTAGCAAAGTTCATACTTAACTTGTGTTCACAGTTCCCATCCAGGCAATCTACTCTGTACTGCTGTTAACCCCTGTGATTATTGTCATCCTGCTCACCCAGGTTGTCCAAGAGGCTGAAGAGTCATCCTGCTCAAGCCTTTTGGGAAGATTTTGTGTTAGTGATGTGTCAGGCTCAAATCTGCTCCACTGAAGCTGACAGCCAAACACCCACTGGATTCAGGCCCCATCTCATAAGGAACAGAGTGATTGTCTTAGGAAACGTTTTCACTTCTTCAACACATAAAAATTTTGCACCTTTTGCATTTTTAAAATTCTTTATCTGAGAAGATTAAAAGTGTGGTGAGGTGTATTAGGGCTGGCTAAATACCAAGCACACATGCACAGCTTTTCCCACTTGGACTTTTATGTCTGGGACATGTTAAGACACCAGCAACAAGATGCTGCTCAGAAAAAATGTGCTGGAGCATCTGATGACCAGCTGTTGATAAACAGAGGCCACAGGGTCATCCTCTCGGTTGTCCTGGCTCCTGGATTGGATGCACATTGAGCCCAGACCTTCCCAGGCTGGAGCTGAAGGACTCCTGGACGATCCCTGGGCTTTATTGCCACCTGGGAACCCTTCCTATCCCCTCTGAAGTATGTGTCTTGTGTTTTGTGGCTTTCAGCTGTCTGAGGGTTTGATATGTAGTTTATAGGCTCCTTTTAAAGTTGGAATTATTTGAGCTAAGACCTACTTATATCCTCTTTCTTTTAAGTATCTTCCTTCAGGATCACACCAAGTTTAGGAGTTCTTTTACAGTCCTGTCCCTTTATGCAAATAACACAACACGTCTGAATGTGAGCAGAGGGGATGGGACATACAGCAGCCCTGGCACCAAGTGCCAGCCTGGACAACCCTCCCTCCATGCAGCCCTGGCACCAAGTGCCAGCCTGGACAACCCTCCCTCCATACAGCCCAGGATTTGGCTGCTTTGCTGAACCATGATACAATCTGAAGCATCTGCTTTGGCTGCAGCAGCAGTGAAAGTTTTCACAGCTGCCAGACTGGGATCCATTTACTCTGATTTTACATGCTTTTTAGGAGCTGGCCTAGTTTGCAACAGCACATAACTTTAACATTAGAATCTTTGATTCTTTGGATTTCCATGTGTGTATTTTCTCCTCTGCAAGGAAGGAAGAGCTGAACAGGAAGCTCAGGGTGGTGGGCAGTATTACTGAGACACTAATATATGTTTCACACATATCTTAGTGTGTTTCATAACATTTCAAAATGGAAGAAACAAATTGTTGATATTCACAACAGAAAACTAAAGCAAAGGATATGTGTCTCACATTAAAAAATTGAGCTAAGCCATGCCTTCCCAAAGGCAGAGACTTTTGTACATGGTTTAGTTCTGCTCAGAACAAGTTACAGTTGCTAAACAAAATATGAACATGGTACTTTTGAACATGGTACTTTAATTTCTGCAGGGTAGAACTATTCCATGGTGAGTACAGGAACATATTACTTGTAAGTAATTTCAGAAGTGTACAATTCTTGCTTCTAATGGTACAATCCTTTTATTTTTTTGTGATAGTTATATTAAAGGGGATGCCAAAGATTCCATGACTAATCATGTATTTAGCATCTGTTACCAATATCTCCATGTGAATTAATTAGCAAGGGCCTGAGAGTCCTGTTTGCAGTCTTCCATGAAAGTAATACTGATTGGCACTGACATAGTATTAAATTGCTTCCCCTTCTAATATGGCCTTTTTGACAAAAGATTAGGCCTGCCACCTGTCCCTTTGGCTGGTGACTACTTTTCTCAAATATTCCTCTTCTCAGCTGAAACTTAATAAATACAAGGACATTTTACCAGTGTAATTGTTTATTGATACCAAGAGTGTTCAGATGGTCCTTGCTGTTGTTGGTATCTCACTCTGAGACTCCTGGTCTCTTAAGGAGAAATGAAGTCAGAAAACATCTTCAATAAGATATTAATGTTCCTGCCATCCTATGTAGTGAATGCACTACACTGAAACTGCTTATTGTTTTTTTCTGTAGGACAAACAGCAAAACACTTAGTGCTGAGGTTGCTTTGAGCAAACACCTAAAATCTCCTGATTTGTGGATAAACCTGATTGCTCTGAGTAGTTTCACATCTGAGTGCTAGTGGTCCTGAATCTGATGTTCTGCAAATATCCTGTGATACTTATTTGCAGCTTACCACTCTGACAAGTGTTGCTACAATATATTTCCAGAAAATGAAAATAGGTCAAAACCACAAGAAAGGCAGGTTTACTATCCATCCACTTTCCCCAAACACCCCCTCAGCTGAAGTATTTAGGCGACTTTCAGAAAATATTTTTGGAAATATTCCTTCACTTCTAATCAGATGGCAAAAATGTTTGTTTTATTTAATCATGGTTGTGAAACTGAGCCTTCATTTTTTTTATCTTCCTTTTTTCCACAAGGACCTTTTTGATTTGCCTCCCCTCTTATGACCACATAAAATTTGGCTTGTGATGAAAAGACCAAATGGGCCCCACTAAAAGCTTTCAGAAGATGCTGGAGGAGCTGCTGATTAACCACTACTCAGTTTATATACAGAAATCATGCTCATTTCAGTATGTGCTGTTACCTACCTCCTGTGTGTAAAGAGCCACAAGCAATCTCAGTAGCGGGAAGGGAAGTCACTGTGGCCGCACAGCTGACAATATGGAACTCCGGAGAAAAACCATTTATCTTTGAAAGGACTGACTTCTGAGAGTCTTCTGAGACTTCTGAGAACTGCTTTTGCAGAAGGAGAGGTCACAGTCCTGAATGAAGTCTGGGAGGGGAACAAGGTTGGAAAGAGCTGTTAACATGAAAAGTCTACCTTCTGAGTGCTCTCTGCAGGAGGCACCTGGTTTGGGGTCCCAGCTAAGCTGCTGCTTAATAGCTCATTTGGGTGCCAAAAAGCTGTTTCATGACATTCTTGGCTTGGCACTGGAAAAGCAGTGGAACATTTTTGCTACACAGATCCTTTAGTCTTTAAATCACTGCTTTCTGGAATGAAAACCCAAGAAAATTAAGAGCAATGTCAAAATGCTAAAACGTTAGTGTTCAGTCAGACACATTTTTGTCTGAATCTCAGTGACTAGCTCCAAGGTCTCCTGATGTCTACATTAGCAAATAGTTGCCCTTTTGTATGGAGAGAAATCTGCCTTGTCCTCTGAGCATCTGGGATGAGCTCGTGTTCCATCAAGTGCACCTTCAAAAACTGCTTTAAGCTCAGCTAATGAATCTTGTGTTACTTCTAACATTAATACTTGGGAGATTTAAAAATGGAACTTGCCCAATCTGCAGCTGGAAAAACCAGAACATATTATGCTTCTGGAATACTAATAAAAACTTGGACACTTTTCAGCTATATTTCTGTGTAGCATGGATTAACTGTTCTGAGCTCATTTAAAAATTCTAGAAATGCTCATGTAGTCATTCCTGATAAGAGGAGCATAAATGATTTATTTTGTTATACAACTGTACTGCTTACAGGCCAGTTAAATATCTTGTGTGTTGTTGCATGTAAGTTTCCATGACACTTTCTAGTAGAAAACCTTTTTTCCATTTTCCTTTGTAATTTTTTTTTAATTCCCTCTGAATTCTTTGACTGTAGGCTTCAGTGCAACTCATGATGAGGACAGGGTAGAAGGCATGCAGTGCCTTTCAGTCCTGTAGGGGAGCAGAAGAAATTCACATACAGCATTGGATCATTTCATAAATTAACCAGACAGGTAGAAATTTGTTCCCCACAGTGATCCTTGGCTGCAAGACACTGAACTAAGGTTTTCAGGCTAGATCTCTTCTTACCAACATTTTGTCTGTTGCATTTGCATCTTCTATATTCTTTCGTACTAAAGTTGTACTCATAAAAGAGGAACTGCACAACAGTATTTTAACAACTTCATATTGAATTGTGGGTTAAGAAGTTGTAATTAGTCAGACAAAATATGTTATCAACTTAGCTTTATTTCCCAGCTGTGCTCTCCTGTCATTTTTAATTATTATTTTCAGAATCCTGATCATGATGTCATCCCTCTGAATTTCCTGAAAGGTCCCCAGTGCTCATTTCAAATGATTAATGAAGGTATGAAAGCTATGAGTGCTTCCAAATCAAATATGTGTATAAAGGTAGGCAATGCACAGGAAAAGATGATTAAAATAAAGAATTGTGTGTTTCCTTGAATTTCACTAGGCCATTGATATGCAGCAGTTCAGATCTCAGTGGAACTTTTGTGCAAGCCACTGAATACTTTTTCTATGGGGGAAAAAATTAGCAGACAAAGTTGCCTGTTAGACCTATTTGAATTTTATTTTATGGCTGTGGGTTTTACATTCTTGTTACATTAAAAGGATAAAAATGGTCTCTGTGCTAAAGTGATAGGTCTGGCAAACCCATATATCAATTGTCTTAAGAAGTGTGAGTCTTGAGACTTATTTAATTTTCAATGTTGGTTTTTAATGAAGAAAATTTAATACATTGATATTCTGAATTTTTGGCTTGCATTAGGAAGCTAAAAGGTAAGCTGTTGCAATGGTGTGTATTAAGAAGAACTCAGGAGTCAGATTTGTCAGGAGAGAAAGTGCAGTGCTTTTTATTAACTGAATAAGCATTGTGCTTAGCTGGGCTTTGCCAAGGCCTCTGGAAATGTCCAACTCATGTGGAAGCAGGCTCAGATGCTTGACTACTAAGTAGCATAGTGGTTTCCACTCTAACACAGCATTGTCTTAAAGCAGGCATTCCCACTCTAAACTTTGTGTTCATTCCTTCAGTGGATGAACTTCAAATGAAGCAAAATTGTTTAAGTCACAATAAGAAGGAAAATTTAAGAAAAAATATTTCTTTATCAGGTTGCTAAAGAAACATCAGATTGGTTCAACATTTCTAGCAAACACAGCATGCAATTATTCTATATGAAATGTATACTTTTCACAGTAATATTTTAGATGCCATTTTATTAATACATCACAGTGTTCATCGAAAAGGCCAACAAAGACAGGAGTCCAGGAAAAGACTTAAGGGGTAAAAACATAATATTTTTAGAACCAGAGCATCTAAGTCCAAAACTATCATTCAAAGGGGCCTGTTCAGCAGCTATCTAGCAGTAAATCATGTTTGGTTCTATTTGTGTCTGGGGAGGGATCCATCAGGACATCCTGGTGCCTACATAGCAGATAACTACATCGAAGCTAGACTGCCTTCAGTCAGTGGAAAGAAACAAAGTTTTGCTGGGCATGATTCATTTCCTAAAGAAGGTGCTAAAATAGATAAATGATACAATAAAAAAGCTCCCCTCTCCATCGCCCTTCGGGGCTTGGAGGACTGATTCTCACTGATTTCGCTCAGCCCTGGCTGCCGTGCAGTGTTTTGTCATTTTTGAAAGACTCTCATTGAGCCTCCAGCCCAGGGCTGCAGAGCTCAGTCATGCTTTGCAGTGGGGCTCAGCCATGCCCTGCATTAGGGCTCAGCCGTGCCCTGCAGTGGGGCTCAGCCTTGCCCTGCAGTGGGGCTCAGCTGTGCCCTGCAGTGGGGATCAGCAATGCCCTACATTAGGGCTCAGCCATGCCCTGCAGTGGGGCTCAGCCATGCCCTGCATTAGGGCTCAGCCATGCCCTGCAGTGGGGCTGCTGGAGCTGCTGGAACTGGCTGTGTTTGGCATGGACAGGCCTGGCTGCTCCTCAGATACGTCCCCTGTAGCCCCTGGCAGTGCTTGGGCATCCACACCTGGTCTATCATGGAAGAACCTTTTGTGTTAGACTTTTTCCCATCCAAATGTGTCAGGACCATCTTCTACAACTGGTTCTGTACTGTTTATGGACATTTGTGTAAATACCCTGTCCAACTTTTTGTTTAAAATTTCCGTGAAAAAAACAACAGGGCTTCTGAAATATACATCAAATTTAAAAGCCAGAGAGAGAGAGAAGAATGTTAGGAGTTCCCTTCATGTAATTATGAAATGGTGCTACTGCCTTCACTGCAGGTTCTCCCTTACCAGAGCCAGAATTGTCCTGCTAATATGCATTATTGTGTGATACAGCAGTTGAGTGTAAACCATGGCCCACCGGACCAAATGGGGCTCTGCTCCTCCTTTTCTCTTCAATATCTTCTCTATTTTCTGACAAAGAAATAAGTGATAAATTATTGGATAGCAAAAGAATTCGTCTCAGCTTTTTCATCAGCAAATAGTAGGGTGGTAGATCTATCAACTCATCTCCTATTATTCTACCAAATACAGTCTTTCACAAACATTGTGGTGTCTACATGCCTACCTTCCTAACATAACCTAATTCAATTTTATATAAATATCTGCATTGACTGTGTAAGATAAGAAGCTATAAGCTGCAGACATTTTACATTTGAATGTTGTAGGATAACTCTCTGAAAAAAAAAAAAAAAAAAAAAAAAAAAAAAAGGAATTTTAAGGGTAAAAGAGATGCACCCTCATCATGCGATTTTCCCAGGGTACCTGACCTTTTGCAGACACAGAGAAGGGCAGTGTTTCTTCCTGATATATCAGAAAGCTAATGGAAGTACAAGGCAAATTATTTTGTAAAAAGTGAATGAACCCACATAGGCAATAAGTACCAAATCACTCATTGAAACAGGCTTCAGTGGGCCTGCGTTCATCCCCGCTGAGTTTTGTGTTTGCTGAGATGGAACAGTGCAGTAAAAAGTTTCCTAGCAGGAACAGTCATGGAGGCAGGGAACTGCAGAACTATCGCAGAAAGCAAATGTTGGTTTTGTATCTGGGACTGTATGTTTCTAAGCTATGATAATTTCACAGAAAAAGAACAATCAAAACGAATTAGAGCTTAAATACTGGGTACTGCAGTGTGACAAAGTGAAAATACAGAAACCAGAGATCTGGACCAGGCTTTGAGAGGAAGAAGAATACAAGAAGACAAGTTATAGGAAAAAAGGTTGGGAACTGTACTCCAGACATCTCAATTGATTTTGTTTGGCTCATAATTGGTGGGCAATAGCTTTGTCTGAAGGATAAGACTGGACCCTCTGCTGCATTTCTTGTTTAACAGTAGACACACAAGCACTCACCTGCGATGCCAGGCCATAGCGGGTGAATACTTCAAAACAAAGGATTTGTTGACGGAAAACAGAACATAAAAAGAAGGCAGATTTGCTGAGTAAATTGTTCATTGTGAATTATTCACACAGTTTTACTAAGAGTCATCTGGAAAAAGTTAACAAATGAAGGAGAATGACTGCAGTGAGTAGTAAATATAAATCAATCCAAGAGACATGTAGGGTTACTTGTTGGTTGTGGAGAAGGATAGGATTGATTGAAATATGCAGAGAAAAAAGTTGAAAAGTAGAACAAGATAAACAAGGAAGGCGTAGCATTTAGGGCTGCTCTTGTGGCAGTTCATTCCATAAAGTTTTCCTGATTGTTACTATTTTACACACACAGTGTGCAAATGAAAGAATGGCCTCCATTACTCTGCTTTTCCTTGAGATTGACTGCTTTAATTTGGAAGTCAATAAACACCATGCATGCTCACAGCATCCTAACCCAGAGTTATTGGAAATTGGCACACTTGAACTTCCTCCCACTGGGAAACCAGGGCTTGGCTTTCAAAATTCATATTTTTATATCCTTGCTATTTCTATTTTATTAAAACAAAATATGTGATTCCTTCCCTTCCCCCTTCCCCCCTCAATTTCTTGTTGAAAGCTGCTTTTGTCGAAAGAGCTAATATTAAAACAAAGGTTCGTTCCATTATAAAGGCAAGTGCAGCTCTGTGATAGGAGATGAAAATGTGTTAATTAAAATATTGCTTTTACTTTATCTTGAATGTCACATTAACCTTATCTCCAGCTCATGCAGGCTCTAAATGGTTTCATTTGGGCATCTGGCCATCTTTTGTTTTTCATTTTACTATTTCCACTTAAATATTTATGGCTTGAGCCCAAGCCCGTGAAACTCCATGGTAACACTCCTGTGGAGTCTCTGAGACTTTCCGGCCTTGGAGCAGAGCCTTGCTCTGAAAGAGAAAGAGAAAAGAAAATTGAGCTTGTGAGTTTGTATGATTTTATCTTCCAGAGATCTATATACAACACTATAAATAGAAGTCACTTAGCTGCCAGTTTGATAAATGCATGTCACTGAGGTTACATGGCATTCTACCCCCTCTGTTGTCTTTAACAGCAATAAAGTGCCTGCAGGCCACAAAATGCCCTCTGACACCTGTGTAAGCACTGCAGTCTAATGAACTGAAATCTAGTAAACAGTTCCTTCTAATTTGCAAAAGAATATTATCTCATTGATTCTGCAGGGCTGAGAGGAATTGGGAGCCATAAGGACATCTTGCTTGTTACGATCTGCAAGTACAGCTCAAGAAGCATAAGAATGAGAAAGTTTTGTGTTGTTTTCTCAACTTGATCAAATAGACTCAGTGTAATACTTATTTTTTAAGGAAGATAGGTATCCAACTTAGCTTTAAGCTAGAAAACATGAGTACTATTCTTGCCTTTTAATCCTGGGTAGGTTGGAAATATTTGCAAAAAAGGGAAGTAAACCCTTGGATCATTCAACCTAGCATTTATGTTACCATTATTAAGATTGACAACCCTGTAAGTATACAAATATGTTTTGTATCCAAATATGCATTTTAGTTAATTTTACTTCTCTGACTGTTGTGTGATGATGCAACACACACTATTGCTTATAAAAGACTGAAATCTACTTCCTCTCCTTACTCAGTAATCATGTGAAAAATCACAAAATTCATTTTCCATTAAAAAAAAATTCTGCTCTGTGTCTCCACTTGTAAATCAAACAAGAAACCAATACAGACATTAAATTCTAAAATGTGTCAAATTAACCACATCTGTGCTAACCTGTGTCCACCTCTAGTTGAAAGAGGAGGATTTCATCAATAGGCTCAGTAGTAAGGGTTTTTTTCATGATCTTGTATCACCTTCAGGTACTTGAAAATAGTCACAAGGACCATGATGGATTGTAGGACATTTTGGGAAGCTTCAGGCCACTGAAGCTATGTTGGGGGTCACTTGGGGAAGAACTTCAGGAGAAATATAGGAACGTTTGTCCATATCCAATTTAAATTAGATACAGTCTTTGGAGCAGCGACTATCTTTCTGTCTGGTATTTTACAAGTCCTGTGTTGCAGTTACAGCTGGAGCTCTTTGATTAGTACCAGCATGCAAGTAATCAGTATAAAAATAATACAAATATTGAAAATACAGTATGTAAGTTATGTTTAGTCAGGTGTGATGACAGCAGACAGAAGGAATTTCATATAGTTACTCAGTAGATGCAAGCATACATCCTGGTAAAAGAAATGTTTGATTGGAGGTAATTTTGATTGAAAATTCCCAAGGTGGGTGAATTAATCAATTTGTGTTTTGTTGGCTATTTTTAAGAAAAGCTGTGCTGGAGAAATCTGAATGAACACAAGTAGGGGCAGGAGAATCTGGTACAGTTCTGCTCAAACCATGCAAGATTAAGGCAAGGGGGGATCAGAAGGGATCAGAAGAAACACTAAATTACTTTTCTTCTTTTCTGTCTGGCCCCTCTGTTTGTGGCTGCTACCTTCTGGGATACTCTCTGGATAACAGTGATTGGAGCCAGGGGATTGTTTGGTTCAATGCCGAAAACAGGTTTTAGCAGCTATAAATACCGATCAGTAGCTGACCCGTTAAAGTCTAAGGGGCATGTTAAGTTCTTTTGTTTCTGTAAAATAAATGTTTTCTTAAAAGAACTTCTTTTTTGTCTATATGCCTGTGTTGAGTTCTTTATACATTTGTCTGTTTTGGTGAATGTAATTAGTTTTAATGAATGAAGTGTTTCCAGGGCAGCAAGCTAACTTGTGGGCTATTTGTCCCATTTGAGTCTGGAAACTATATTCATATCCCAGGAGAAACTTGCCATGAAGAAATGGCTTAACATACAGCACTGAGATACTAACACTGTGTCCAAGGTGCTCTACTGTGCACATACATCCTCTGCGGGGAGATGAAAAAGAAATGACACCTAAGGGATATGAAGTCACATTATTTAATGAGTATTGGAAGGCACTCAAAGGCTACAGTAATTGCCGTGCTAGAAGGATCAATTCAATTAGTATGGGACAGGGTCAAAAACTACTCTCAGCAGAGACGAAGGGTGCCACAGACATTGAAAAGACATTAGTGGTTTTTTAGTTATGAAGGCAAGACTCGGCCCCATTGAAAAGTATTAAATAATAAGGAGAAGGGCCAAACTCAATTTTAGAGTGTTCTCTAAAATAAACACATCCTACTGCTGAAAGCCTGGGCAGAGTCATGTACTGAGATACACAGCAGCTTCAGACAGCGCTCCCCAGGCAGCTGTGTTGTGATCACACAGACATGCTCTGTCTGCAAGCAGGCAGATGAAATCAGTGACTCCAATTGTTGCTCGTGGTAGCTCAGCTCATTGCTGACCTGGCTGAATGACTGTTTTTATGAAACACAACTGATTAAAGAAACAAATGATGTAAAATGAAATGTCATCATGGATACAGGGTGTAGGGCTATATAAACAACTGGGGATTGAAATCATTAGACTCCCCGCTCTGGAATGGTTCAATATTTTTAGAGGATTAAAATGCCTTTTCTACCCTTTGGTCACTTGTACTTATTTGTATGTCAACATAAGTATTTGTCAGTGTTTTTCATGTTTCCTAAGTCAGGAAATCTGTAAATTCATCATATAAAGGGACTGAATCTTTATTCCTGGGCCAGCTAGTCCTGGATCAAATGTTTTGATATATTATTCCTAACTTCTTTTATTTGGAAAAATGTAGCCAATACTTCTAGCAGACAGCATGGACCTGATCCAGAATCCACTGAAGTTATTTAAAATACTCTGATCAAGTTCCACTAGTTTTGCTTCAGGTCCTGTGGCTCCAATCCAGCACAGCACTTGAGATTGTATGTAGTTGCTCAGGAGCTTAACTTTACATCCAAGTGTCAATGCTTTACCAGATTGACACATTCATATCAGCTGGTATAAGCAGACTGGCTCCTCATAACTGGTCAGATGACAGCCATTGGATAATATATTCATTTGCAAAGTCTGCAATAGGATTTTTCATATGTTGGGTTAGTAAGTAACCCTCTACCTTATAAATTCCAGCAAGTCTTTCCTATAATAAGCCGTGTGACTTTGTCACAACAACACAAGATGCGCTTGTAAGGAATGCTTCCTGTTGAAGGCTGGGGTACAAGAAAAAGACAGGAAAATAAACATATAGTAATATGAGAAGTCAGAAAAGGTGTTTGCAGTTAAGCTGTTAAACAGTAATGAAACTTTAGAAAGTGAGCACAGTTTTTATGGACATAAAAACTGGGGAGTGGCAAGATGATGACTTTTGTCAATTGACAATCCTGACTTTCTTCCCCCTTGTTTTCCCCATTATGCTTAGATCTTGTCTGGGAATAAACTGTAAGGACAAGAGGCCTCTTTAGTAGTTACAACAAAAACAGCAATGGCTGCCTCATTCCCTGTGACTGTCCATTGCTGCCTTCTGTAGAGTGCAAGAAGAGGGGTTACAAACTCCTGTTGAACACAGCTGATCATCAAATAGCAATCAGAGGTAATTAAAGTCTGCTGGCTCACAGTCACTGCTAAACCCAGTACTTCATTATACTTTTCTGTAAGAGGTTGCAGTTGCGCACACATCTCAGGAAGTCCTTCTATGGTGTGATGCCTGGATTGGGCCCTAGGGATGAACACAAAGCTTCAGGACTGTGATTCATTTGCCACTGCAGGAGAGAATTTTTGAAACACAAATTACTGGAAAACATTAGACATCTGTTTGTCTTTAAATATACCTGAAAGTGTCCTTTCTGTTCCCCTGCCAGAGAAGTTTAATACAGAGAGCCTAGTGAGACTGCAACCACAGTGTGTGTTCTGCTGACATGGGCAGGTGCTGATCTCCAGGCAGAGTTACAGTTGTGGGTCTTAGCATGGAGAGGTGCCACCAGCCAAATTTGCTAGATGCTGGTAAACAGAACTCTTCTATTCCATACAGGATTGTAAAATATTTTGAGAATTTCAAAATGAGGTGTTCTATAAATGCAAATCAATACTAATTGGAAGCAAAGAATATACTGATATTCCTGTGGTTTTCATAGTTCTGAATGTGGTGGAGTAAGGGACCAATCTCAGCCTTCAGGAAACTTCATTGGTTTTTACAAGGTTACTCAAGAGATGCATTTGATCCTCTGCTGACAATTTTTAGCCCTGAAAAAACTATTTATGCTTTGAGACAGAGGACTTAAAAAGTGACAGCAACATTTAATAGCATAATTACTTCACATTATTTTGCATTCCCCGACTTAGCTCAAATGAAACACATTGCATGCTGAAATAATCTTGTAGGGAGGATCATTCAAACAAGATATAGTCCCTGCTGAATGTAATGTCAGTCCTTTTTATGCATGCTGAGTAACCTACTGTGATTTGGCAGCTTTAAGACTGAGCCATATCGTGCTCGTATTGGAAGCATGCAAATGTCTGAGCTAGCAGTTTGAAATGTGGCCGAGCAGTTATTACTTCAGGAATGTTAATTATTGCTTTTATGTGGATAAACTCTCTGGAGCTGCATCCATTCAAAATTCAACCACAGACACTGTGCACAAGTTTGATTTGGTCTCAGTGTTATAATTTTTCTTTGTTTATACCATTGGTAATGGTACCATGCTGGTGTCAACAGACTGAGGGCTTATGATGTGAATGTAGAAATAAATATTATTGTTAAAGAAAAGATGAATCATTTGAAGTCAAGCAAAACTGAAGGTTTGTCTAGCTGCAGAAAACCTTGACTTGTGGCACTGGACTACATAGAAATAATGTAAAAATGTTAAATAAAAACAAATTAATATTAATGCAAATGTGCAAGTAGAATGTTGTTAAAGAAAGGAAAGCCAAGAGAGAGCCAGAGGACAAAGCCTAAGCTACAAAAGAACATGTGCCAATCCAGCAGGTTTTCTAGAAGAGCTGTAGTTTCAGGTCCTGGGCTTTATCTGTACAGGTGATTAGCACTTGCAGCTAGTGTGGAGTTCAAGAGATTTCTACAGCAGAAAGGTATAGGACTAATCAATCACTGTGCCCCAAGTTTTAAAAAGAGTGTTTTATCTGGTTGCTTTAATGATACAAGAGAGGAAAAAAAAAAAAAAAAAAAAAAAAAAAAAAAGGGTAATTTAGGTAATTTTAAAAAAATTTGGATTCAGACCTGGTATCTTTTCTTTGTACATTGTGTACAGTGTTTAGATGTGCTTTCAGCATGAAATCTTACTGCTTGTAGTTTCACCAGCTCTGGTAAAGGTTTGGAAGTCATTAGTGATGATCCTACTGTGAGTAAGGAAACTATAGACAGGGAGAAAAAGAGATAAAGGAGCAAAGGAGAGTCATTTTGACACATTAGTGGTAGTCCATGGAAGAGTTTCTTCAAACTACTTTATCTGTTTTAGATTTCCACATATATACTCAACAGGAATTGTTTCTGAGTTTGAACTGTCAGTTAGCTGGAAACAAAACCAGAAGCACAGACCACTGCTAGTGCAACTGCATTAGAAAGGACTGTTCTGGACTTGGACAAGAAGTGTGATTCCAGAAGGAGCGGAGAAAGTCACACACAAAACATTTTTATGTCTATCTCAGCGAGACCTTAACTAAAAGTGATACTAATATTCAAAAATAATTGCCAATTAAATGATTAACTCCTAAAGTTTGTGGTAATCTGTAACAGAAAGTCAAGTCCAGGCTTTTTAACAGGCATTTCAGCAGCAAACTGTTTTCATGAACAAGGAAGCTGTGGTGTCTGACACACGGCAAAAACGCCTATGGTGAAATGATAATTCTTTGATGCTGTTTGAGGCAAGATGCAGTAACACTACACCCCTGCGACCAATTTCATTCCTAATCTAATTTGCACTTTCTGTGCTAGACCCCAGTGAAGGGAAGCTTCTCTTCTCAGGAAAGCCCTTATACATGTTTGAAGTTCTGTGAAAATTTAAAACACATGTCATTGTTGTCCAGAATAGATCTGATATAATAGCCTGAGCTCCGGCCTCTTTTTCCACATGGGCCATGTTCAGAGTGCTTAAAGCAACTCTGTTATACCTATGAGTATTTTTACAAATGCCAATTGAGGGATCATGACCCTGTTGGAACACAGAAAACAAAGAGCACAGGTAGGTCATTAAAAATACATGTAGAGTAAGACCTTATTTAATGTGAGACAATCAGGCCTTAAGCATGAATTTGTGACAGCGACGTACTGAGCAATGATTCTAGAGTTTGTCTGTGTATATATATGCATTTGTAACTATAAATACTTGCATCAGTATGTGTATACCTATGTAATATATAATAATAAATTAACTATTTATTTATTTATTTCAAAGTGATAAGCAGATATTGAGGCATTGTTATTTTTGTCATAGAATTGAAGTAAAATGGCAGCCTTTTAACTTTTATCCTTAAAACATGAGCCAACTGCTGATGGGCTCTGAGCTCCTAATTCTTTACTTTTTCTCAGAAATGCTGAAATACTCTGCTGAATCCTTTGTGGTTTGGCTTGTCCCTGTTTGGACTTCAATACTTTCCTAGGTTTCTTTACTATCCTCAGAATGTCAGCTCCAATCTTGGCTTATTGAATTAAGGATACAGCATGAATCTTAAATTAATTTCTCTTCAGGATGTCTGAGTCCCAGTGTTTAACTGGTTCCATATCCAAGTGAAGTGCTGATGTTATTGCCAAATACATCATGGTTATGCGTGATTCACCCATAAATGAACTGTCACTATGCTCTCTCTCTAGTTATTTCTACTTATTTGTATTAAACAGCCTTTGACAAAAGTAGCTATATGAAGGACATACATGCAATAGAGTGTATAAATGGGAGAGTTTTATTCCCTGTCCAGTAACAACCTGGTTTTATAGCAACCTGTTATAGTTGTTTGCAAATCAGTTTAGCAAAACAAATATTTTGTTTGCCTTTTTGAATTATTTTGATGAAAGATAAATTCCAAAAGGAGAAGAGCATTGTTTCAGCAGAGTTAAAAGGAGCAGTGGGGGATTCTCAGACAGGCGGATGCACATTCTCAGGAATGCTCTTTCAGAGAGCAGCAAGCTGTGAATGTGCAGCTGCAGGCTTCAGCGTCCTGAATAATCTGCATTCAGAGACTGCAAAGTCATCAATATTTATGGGCTGGTGGGATCATCCCTGGCATGCAGCTACATCTGCCAGCTCTCCGTTTACGCCACATCCTTTTCTCTGCAAGTTTCAGGTTCTTATTTCCTGAGACTAGAAGGTTTGCCCTTTGAAGCAGAGCTCCTCCAGTGAAACCGAGAAGATGCTTCCTGAATCATACTGGGCCAGCACGTTAACTGTGCATGTTGAGAAATCCCCACTGCAGCAGATGTTGTGTGGGAAACAGGAGCTGATCACAGTTTCTCAGACTCAGCCCTGCCTTGGTGGATCCAGCATTCTTGCTCTGACTTATTTGCTCACAATTGCTTTACAGCAAAGGGCTCCAATACCCTTTTTCAGCAGAAACTGCCATTTTGTCTTCAGACAAAGCCTGAAAGGCACAAATGTCCATACAGATGTATTTTCTCTGAGAGGTAAAGTCTGTGCAGCAACAGCAGGTCTAGGCTCACATCCACTGGGCCAATACAGCTCATTTCACATTGAGCCAACTAAATAACTCTTAATTTTTCATATAAAGAAAAATGAAAAAAAGAAGCCATTTTTAGTTTACAAAATCAGTATGGATTTGACAGAGAATATTATTCCCCATCTGTTCATCTCAGGAGGTTTACATAGCTTTACATAGGTTTACATTAATAAAAATAATAATGTAAAATTTTCTGGTAGTTTTGTTTTAAATTAATGGTCATCAAGAGCAACAATAACTTATTGATGTTTGCAAAATATAAAGATATAGCACTTGTGTAATTTCTTGCCTTAAATTTGCATATCACTGCTATATAAATATAATTTGATTCACAGGCCATCCAAATAGCCCTGAAACAGTAGTGGAAAGCCTGTGTTACTTCAGTCACCTCAGATTCTAGACAAATTTACTTCACCCAATTGCACTTTACTCACACTGTCCCATGAATATTCAGGTGATAGAATTCTATTAGGGCAGGTCCCACGTACCAGAAGTCCTAATCTTGCATACTAGTTGTTCCAAAAAAGTGCATTTTTAATTAATTTTATCAACATGCAGTGCTTTTTCACCTAAGGTTGCCAGATCAAAAGTAAAACTTGCACTATTTGTCCAAACAATTCCCTAGCTGCATATTCTGTATTTCTGTTTTTCTCTTTATGAGAAGTGTCACAATGTGTCTAATGCACAAAAAGTAATTTCTTAAACAGAAGTTACTCCATACAAGTAATTCTTGTGGCTTCTAAAAGTCATTAATATTTCATTACTAGGGACCTATTAATGAATTTCAGAACAGTAAAGAAGAAGGAGAGAATAATATCTCTTCACTCCCACATATTCATATGTTGGTTTTGATGTGGTGATTTAGTTTTGGCTTTATTGTCTTCATGGTATTATGACGTAACTTGGTTTATTACCCAGAAGACAGAAAGCCTGTAGGAAAGGCAGTTTCTTTGCCTACCCTGGAAAAACACTGAATTTGAATTTATATTATCCAGTGAAGGTAGAGCACGGTGCAACTTAAAGATCCTTCTCTCCATTTCAAGTGTATGATGCCACTTTGCATCTGTTTAAGCCCTGAGTTTATATGATAGTCAGGAGACTTTGATCATTACATCAAAATGTGCAAATACTATTAAAAATAATGCCTTTCTGAGGACACGTTTCAATGCAGTGTGCAGGTGGCACATCAAATGAGCTCCAGTTTTGATAGTAGTATACTGTATGTGAGCTGACATTGTGGTCTGGGACACAGAGCTGACCTGTTGGGCTCCGGAGCCCCTGCCAAGTGGCAGCTGATGGCAGATGAGAGCTGCCCCTTCTTCTAAAACCTATCTGGCATCAGAAGCATTAGAGGAACAAGGGACCCATCTGGGTAACACTGTCAAATGTATCAATGGACTCTGCTCCCATCCATATGGGGCTGGCAAAACTTCAAAGTCCCAAAAAGTATTTGACTAAGATTCTGGAATATTCTGGATCATGAGGCCTATTACTGATGAATAGAAATTATTTGAGTGATGTTAATCTCACCAACAGTAATTCATGACATATTTTTCCTAAGATCACTATGAAATTACTGTAAAAGGTAATTTGAAGAAACTGAAGAAACTGAAGAAACTTTGGACCTATACTCTTCTCAGGAGGATATTTGCAGTGTTCAACTTTAGTGGTGGGCTGTTAATGTCCTGTGTGTGTCAGGTGAGAAAAGTAAAGATAAATTCCAGGAGCAGGGGAGTAAGGCATACAAAAAACCAACACCCTCTTATTAGGAAGCAGATACAGAAGTTCATATGCTCAAGTGTTCACTTCCCCCCTCTTTGGCTGTTATTATCAAATCTACCCCAAACACAAATTTTTTGTTGAAATGTGGTGAGTGGGTACATATTGGCCTGACCAGCTTTCCTGTGAGACCTAAAGGGAAGTGGGTGCTAGCACCCCAAATTTTCTGCCCCCACCCCAGCAGAAAATCCCTAAAGATAGAGTGTGTTCATCATTTACAATGCCTGCAGGAGGAAGGGTTTGGAAGTGCAGCCCAGTGTGCAGAGTGGGTGCCTTCAGGAAGCAGCGTGGTACCTTGGGCTCCTTCTGGTGAATCTGGATAACATGGGGTCAAATTCTTTTTGACAGAAAAGGGAACAGGGTTTTCCACAGCCTGGGAATGTGCCCTTTCCTTATCTGAAACTTCAGTGAGTCTGACTCCCTTTCCTGGCAAGTTTTGAATTTACCAAAAATTCAGTTTAAAAGGGTAAATATCAAAAGTATAACTAAATCACTGGGCACCTTGTAAAACTAGAACAGGACTGAATGACTGCACAGGGGAGGAATTCTGATTTTAACTGAATCATCCTCATTAGCTGGATGTTTGTGGTACAAACAGTGTGGTTTGATGTCAAACTAATTTTTCTCTTCTGCAATCCTCTCAATATGTCAAGTTCTTGCAATCACTGTTTTCAATTTTCTTTCCTTCTGTTAAGTCATGACTTAGAAGTGACATAAGCATTCAGCCAGAAATCTGTTTAAACTCTCATTGCAATATCCTCATGTCATTCATGTCATCTGATGTGCTGACTGACAGATGCCTACAAGGTAGACAAATGTGCAGTACAACAGAACCTGAACATGACAGAAGAATCCAAGGCAGCTGCAACATAAAAGTCTTCCTTGATTTGTTTCCTGGTTTTTTGGTTTGTTTTTTTTTTTTTTTGTGTGGGTTTTTTTGTTGTTTTTTTGGGGTTTTTTTGTTTTGTTTTGTTTTGTTTTTTGTTTTGTTGTTTTNTTTTTTGTTTTGTTGTTTTGTTTTGTTTTGTTTTGTTTTTTGTGTGTGTGTGTGTTTTAATGGTCTTACTTTAATGCAGCAATCTGTGGTTAAAATTCAGTTGCTTTTACAAGGTAGTAACAAGAAACTCTTTCACCTACACTGCACATGCTGGATGGGGTATGGTAAGAAAATATTTAAGTGTCTTTTTAATGGCATAAGAGTAGGGATTTCTGGGAACCCAATTCTATTTAGTTGTGAAGTTTCATGGTGAAATTTATAAGGAATTAAATATCTTTCTGCAAATATTGATTGATTTATCATCAAAAATGTGTGGGAATCCAATTGCATTGCCTACCTACATAGAAGAACCTATGATAACACAGGATTTACTGAAGGGTAGGTTACAATCTTAGAGTGTAACTTCTAATATCCCTTTCTGGAGTTAGTAGGAACTTCAGCAAATATTCAAAAGCTGAAAATAAACGTTTTGCATAAGAGCCCATTACAAAGGCTGGCTAATTTTACCCAAACCGTGGGCTGTCGGCCATTTCTAGGGCAAATAATATAGCCAAAGTCACAACAATGTGTTTTCAAATACACCCAGATCAATGGTGAATTTTTTTTTTGTTATCACATCTATCAATACTTTCAGTATACCCTTGAGAGGAAATTTTTTTCAGTATCTTTCCTCTTAATTTTGTCTTATGATTTCTCTGATGCCACAGACAGTCATTTCTCCACTAAATTTTAAGTACATTTTAGAGTTTCTGCTTATGAAAGCCCAAGTCTGGAGCCACCAGCTTCTTATGCTTTGTTCATGAGTCTTCAGCCCTTGGCTTTCATCAGTCTTTCCTCTTCTATTTCAGCCCCTTTTCATTTGAATCATGAAGCACACACTTATTTTCATCATCAGTCTGCTCTGCACTTGAAGGCTTTTCATCAGTTTTGATTCTTGGGTTTGATCCAGTAACCTTGTCTCTTTGTTTTTGTGGTGTCAACTGTCATGCTTTGATCTGCAGGTTTTTTTCCTGTAAAAGTAAAGTGTGTGCTTTGAAAAGGTTATAACTAGAAGGTGAAATATGCATGGAGAACCATACATCACAAGTGTTCCTGAAACATAATTTTGACATGAGAGAAAGAAAGAAGCAAGATTTTTTCCTATTGTTATAATTTTCTTTATCATGCTCATCTCATTCCAGATATGACATCAGAATTCATCTAGTTTTCCATGTATAAATACTTCACTGAGACATAGACTGTGTGGCTTTAGATTTAAAATTTACAGTCCAGGAGAGAGAATCTTTTTTTGTAGAAGGATTTTCCATTGCTTTTTCTTGTAAGATCTTCAGCCTAATTCTTGCCTTTTTGTACAGATTTTATACAGCTTAGGAAACTGGTTAAATTATATCTATAACTATTGTATGGTTAAAAAAAAAAAAAAAAGCCTAATAATTTTTGGAAAAGCATTAAGCAATCAATGACAATGCTACTCCAATAGCTGCAGAGAGCTTATTGGACAATTTCCAACAGAGTCCTTGGAAAAATCCGTATCATATCAAGCAAGCATCAGCTGTAAGAGTATCCAAGGTTAGAGGGAGACTCATGCTTCATTTATCAGCCAGGATTAAAGGCAGTGGGGAGAATGTTCATTGCAACTGTGCAAACATAAAACATATTAAAGGGCCAAGACACAGAAAATGTCAACCACTACTGCTCTGAGGTTATCCATCACAGAGAGCTGGGAGTCATCACCATATTCCACAGCGAGTCATGAGTTAAGCAAATGTTACATAACCCTTTTTTTACCCAGAGGTATTTCAATTAACTTTCAAGATAGAGATGGATTGTGTGAATGTCATGTTGATACTGAAGACCTCTACAATGTTGTCATGCCTCTAGACATTTTCAGATTATTTAATCAGCTTTGTCTGGGAGGAGTAAGGCAATGGGACTCTCAGATTTAAGCAGTTCTGCTCAAGCTGTAGCTAGCAGACTCTACATACTGGGCAACCAACCACAGTTAGCCTGATAGTCACTGGTAATCCAGTACGTCATGGTGTGGAGAGTGGACCCACAGAGATTTCCAGTGATGATAGCTTTATTCCCTTCTGCAATCAGTGGGGCTCACCCACAAGAATGGACCTTATTGGGGCTTTATGTTGTTGGCATAATCTCACTCTATCACATTCCCCAAAAGACTGCACTTCACACTGTGGGTTATGTGGGCTGGAAGGGAACTCATTCCCCTGTTATGTTCCCTTAAACTATCAAGGGAATAATTTGAGGACTTAAAGGACTCAACAAGAAAGTTCTCAGCTGAAAATTGTATTGTGGGCATAAGAGGCATTATCATAAACAAACACTGGATGCAGCTTTGAAAGAGTTAACTGAAAAGGGTGCTCACCTATCTTCATATAGGGGAGAAGCTTAAACCTTGACAAAAAACATCACTTGACAGACTGGAGAAACTTCATGGACTGATGGACATGTTATTTTTTTACATGAAGTGACAAAAATATGTTACACATCTTGATGTAACAGGAAGTTCAAGACCTAATTTGCTGAACACAATCCACTTACAGTTTTTGGGTAGTGTTGCTTGTCCTGCATCAAACCTTAGAGGAAGTTTCATAAAGGCACTCTCAGACAAAATTAGTGGCATGGCAGTACATTTTCCTTCCCAGAGCTTTGCTTTGAAAATTCTAAATATGTGGTGAGATTGATCCCCTTTGCATACCAACTTGAAGGCACTGAAGCAAAGAAGAGATAATTTTAACTATGTCAGTCTTCATGTCAATCACCTTCATTGTCATTACTGATCCCTGAATTATGACCTTGTGCACTTCTCATGTGCTTCTTATCTTTTTTTATTCAGCTGTTGTCCTTCTCATTTTCTTGGTTTGTCCTTCATTCAGCTATCTCCTTTCTCCTCCGTTTCTGCCAGAGATTAGGGCATGGAGGGAATGGAAAGGCAAGATTCAGGGGCCAGAGCCATAAACTAGCAGCTTTCTTGAACATGCTGGATATGTGAAGCAGTAGCATTAGAAAGTAACAAAGAAGAGAAGAAACAATAGGGATCTTTTAAACTAACAGTCAGTGGGATATAAGGTGGTTATACTCATGAAGAGAAGTCTGTGCAGGTCACAATCTGATTAGCTGTAGAGGTATGTAAGGAAAGCTCCACACAGATACTGTAAATGAGAACTGCAGACTTATAACCAAGGTGTAAAATACCTGTACACTGTTAATCACAAGGTGTGAGGGTTTTTTGATTTTGTTGTTTGTTGGGGGTGTTTTATCCCAGGCTTTCAAGCTGTTGAACAACTACCAGTTGTGTAATTTAGATATAAGAGTGATCTCATTAATTTTTAACTTTGAAGATCAGAGCCTGATTTGGTCTAGTCAAAATATTTCTTAATAAATTCCAAATTTGAAAGAGTTTCTGTTACTGAACTTTTAAAATCAATTTTTGACAGCTGATTGTGCAAACAGGTTGTTTTGTTCATCCATTTCTAAAAAAAAACCAGACAATGGATATGTCACACAGAATGGTTTTCTGGGTAAACAAGTAGTTCAGAATGTTCAGTTCTATAGCAATCTGTTGTTGGGATTTTTTCTCTCCTCTTATGTAAATTCCCCTGTCCTTTTGTGAGCACGAGAGTAGACAGAAAACACACATTCCCTATGAGAAAATAAAAACTTACTTTTTTTTATGTGTTCCACATCTTTTCATAATGAAGTGCTTGTAAGCAGAATGTTGAAATCAAGATTGGAAACAAAAATGGCTTTCAAGCACATTCTAGCACTATGCTGAAATTGAGTGTGATTTGACAATGCCATTAAGCAGTGAAAATTCTTAGGACTTGAAGGCAGTAGAAATAAATGTTATAGGCTTTCTTATTAGTTGAGAAATAGCAATGGACACATTGCTGGTGCTTTTTCTATTTTAGGATCTTCTAAATAACAGTCTCATAATACACTTGAGAAAGGGATTTTTAACATTTTTCCTCAGGTTTCTCTCCTTATTTTAATTCCAGATTAATTTCATACAGAGTTTAAAATATTCTATCTTCCAGTACAGCAAGATGTACAGGAAGCCTCGTAGATTTGAATTTGCTGCTTTAGTCACCTGATGAAAATGCCTGCTGCAAGGAGAGTGGAAAGTAAATAATATTTGGCTTCCTAAGGAATGCATTAAATGGGAACTGCTGAAGTCTCTACAGTTGCAACCATGTCTGACTTCAGGACTTTAAAATGGTGCCTTCTATATTGACTGGAACACCACAAAGCACTGAAACAGCACAATATACCAGTGAGCAAGTCAGCAAATCTAGAGAGGAATTCAGAGCATCAAGTTGGCCTTTTCCTACAATATTTCAGCATTTTCCCAGCATTACAACAGGATAGGACTGACCTCTACAGTTGGGGTCTGCCTGCACAGATGACCATACAGAGGCAAACATCGTTGAGATATACAGTGAGCTTTATATCACAATTTTTTTTCTTCTAGATTCTTCTGTTTTTTATGAAGTCACCCCCTACTTCACCAAAGGTTTCATGAGTCAGGTCAGCATTTTTTTAACCTGGAAGTCAGGTTTAAATGAGCATGTAAAATCTCTGGCAGACTGGAGCCCAGGAGAAGGTGTAAACTTAGTGTGTCCAGCATAAAAGGTCTAAAGGATGATGTTGTAAAACATGATTACACTGTGCTGTGACAGCAGTCAGCAGTCAGTGTGGTTGCCCCAAGGGTCATCCAGTTGACCTGTCCTCCCACTGCCCCATATTGCTCCAACTGCCATTCAATGGGATGAATGCCATATGGATGTCAGTTTATACTAGACTCTGCATGAATACTGCAGGGAAGGGCAGGACAATCAGCGGATTATTCTTATCAGTACAAAGGGAGACAACATGCCTCAGAAAGCTAAGGAGATAAATGCACAAGCTAGAAGAGAAGCAGGGTAAAGCAGAACTGCCCTGGCAACAGTACATTTTAAAAGTAGATATAAGGAACTGCCTTATTTACTCTTTGAAATAAGTGAAAGGCATATAGAAAATTGGACATAGGTACACTGCTGATTTTATCTTTTGTCTTTGGCAAAATTCTGTGCTTTAACTCAGAGTGACATCAGATAAATCTGCCTGTTGACTGTCATTTCTATTCAGTATACAAAAAAAGGCCTACTTAGGAGAAACAGTTTTCAGTGGATTAAAACTAAAACCAAAACAAAAACAAAAATTCTTCCATCATCTTCTTTCATGGTGTTAACAATGATTTTTCTCATCAATTTGAAATATTAGAGATCTTTTGCAAGTAGTCTATATATTCAGCTAAAATTCAGATGGGAAATTAAAATAAAATGCCAGCATTATTTACTCTCAGTTTCAGTTTTGAATTGGTGCATTTGGACCACTCTATTTTTGCCTTATTTCCTAATCTTTCTGTGTTTGTCTTTTACTTATATGACAAATATTTCACACATCACTGCATCGAGGCAATAGCCTCTCATCACTCCTGTGACAAGAAGAGTAACATTAAACTGATGGGGATAGGCACAGGGACCAAAAAACCAGAGGAAATGTAGTGAGCATACTGTGAGTGTGACCCATGAGTTAGAGCCCCTGCTCCTCATGACCTCCAGTGAACGAAAGTCACCGCTGCAGGAACACAGAACAGTCTGTGTCACCCACCAGACACAAAATGCCCAAGTCCTCCTCACTCCTTCAACACAAAGTCTTCCCTGATCAGTAACTGACTGAAATAAAACACAGAGATATGTAACACTGAAGCACTGTTTTCAGCCTAGGGGATTGTGTGTGTTTCAAATTAATTAATTAATTAAGAGCAGTGATTCTTAATACATTTCTTCTCAAAAAATATTCTCTTTCAAGGACCAAACAAGTGATGTCTGCTGCAGTGATCCCCAGATATCTATGTGTAACCCATCTGATTGTGTAAATGTATTGGAATGGTGGCCTGCTTTTCATGTCACTGAGATTCTACTTTTCAATTTCAATTCAAATTTAAAGAAATTATTCCAGTGATCGTTGATTATGGTTGAGAGAGCTATGACTCTTTTCTGAGAAAGAAGTAAAGACCCAGGATCTTCCTCCTGTTGAGAAGGTTTGTTTTGGAAAATACTTTTCACCTGCAAGCTCCACAACAGTAGCAGAAAAGATCATCAGGAAAAAAACAACCCCCCTTGCGGGGGAATACTTACAATATGTCTTCAACGAGTCTCATTCATCTTTGTGCTACTTTTGTTTATTTCTGTTGTAACCACAGCTGTCAGTGGTTAGACTAATAGAAAACTGCATTTCACAGTATGCAAAAAGGAGGGACTGATTATCCCCAAGGGCAAGGAAATTATACCACACACTTTATTTTGAAGACAAATTGGGGAGCTGGGCCTGTGTTTGACAGTATCTGCAGTGTAGAACCACAATGTTTATGTGACTTCTGCAATAGCAGCTACCTACACTTGTTAGCCGTATAATCAAGAACAAATGACAAAGTCAACCAAAGATGTGAAAATTAGAGCTATTGCAATTTGGACATTTTGGGTTGTTTCAGAAGTCCATCACATCCCTATGTGGTGTGTGACAGTCAGACACATGTGCCTCCTATTGTGATGGGCACAACTCTATTTTACTGATAACAAAAAGTTTTAAAAGATATAATTCTTTCTGAGAATATTTTATGTGTTTCACTTTAAAGGATTAGATTGGATTGCTTAAAGAAAATGAAAGAGAAAAACCCTTCTAAATAATTATATTTTTCTGAACAAAATGTGGTTGGTTGAGAGTTCTGTCCTCTCAAGACCCTTGTTTAGTCGTTGAAAGGGAGCTGTTGGTGAAGACTCAGAAAAAAATACTGTATATCCAATGTCTGGTCTGTCTAGGTTTCCACTGCACATCCATCTTCATAATATTTCAGGACTTGCATGAAACAAAAAAAAAAAAACCAAAAAAAACAAAACAAAACAAAACAAAACAAAACAAAACAAAAAAAACTACAGAACNAAAACCCCCAGCGTTTTCTTTCTTTGTACAGTCCTGGGACATTTTCATAGAGCAATCAGTTAGAAATTCTTTCTTATTTTGCTTTCTTTTTGTGTCAAATGTTCTAAGGAAGAAAGCTTTTTCTCCTGCAGTTGAACAGAAACATGCACAAAGCACAACCTATTCGTGATAGAAAGAGCCAAAATTCAACTCAGGTGAACTCCTCCCATCTGCACACTGGGTGACTTGTTTTGCTCTGCAATAGAGGTAAGCTATCATGTAGGGCAGAGAGAGCTGCCTGACTTCTTGTCTTTAAAGCCAGCTGTGAGGTCAGTCAGTTGCCCTTCTTGTACTGCTGTAACAGAGCTGGTTTTAACATATAGGAAATGTTAAATACTAAATGTATTTGTCCTTCTTGAGTAGAGGTAATAAAACCCACAACACAGAACCTTTCCTGCAGTCGTTTTTCACAAGGGTTGCCCAAGTGAGGCTCAGGGCAATCTGGCTGTGGAAGATGCATCAGAGACTGTTTGAGCAGGGGAGGCTTCGACAGGGATGTCTCTGGCCTGACTCCACAGCGGGGACAGACAGAGCAGGAAAGTGGCCTTCTTCACATAGCTACTGCAAGTCTGCTTCTGAGGGCTGTGTAGATGCACCTAGAGAGTCCTTCAACCAAAGCACATACCCAAAAAACCCACAGTTAAACTTTTTAATATCTGAGTATATCTCTGTCTTGACAGGAACTCTTTCTGGTTGGTTCGAGAATAGTGATGCCTGGAGCAGGCAGAAAGCTACCTTGGCCTGTATCTTGCATGTTTGCCATACCAAGCCTTGAAAGGCTTGGAAAGCTCAAAGCAGAAAAATGCTTGAAAACTTGCAGGTCTTTCCTTTGGAAGGTTTTGACTAATGGTTTACAAAGAGCAGACGGCCTACTACACTCAAAGAACTGTTTCTTTTATCAATAGTAATGAAGCATTCACAGGGGGGAAAAAAATCTAGGTGCATAGACTCAGTAGAGTAGTATTATCTTTCATCAATGACTTGTGCAGCCTGGCTTCTCTTGACACCCCCAAGAGGCCTCTCTTGAGCTATTTTTTTCCTTGTAGATCCAACAGCCAAAGCAATACATTCAGGCAGTAAACATCCCAATTACAACATTAGCAAATACTACTAAGAAATTATTATGGAGCACTTCTCTTTTCATTACATGTGTCACAACAATAAAGTCTGACATCCTTCAGCTTTGAAGAGCTTTATGTTAGGTGTCCAGCAAAACATATAAACCTCAAGTCTAACCATGGAAAAGTCTCTTGTAGCTGATGTTTGTCTGACCTTTTTATATACATTAAAATCTGGTTTAGATCATTGTTAGAAGTTTTTATGCTTTCCTCTGACCTCATATAGTTAGATGCAAGATATTTAGTGTTTTACAGTGAGAAACATAAACAAATAAAACTGAATCTCCTTTCTTCCTTTTCTTAAAATACTTCCAAGTAATTTTCCCACTGCTTAAGTGAAAGATAGTGAGTACATATCTCTGTGTTGTAAAGAAGATGCATGACTTGTTTGGAAGGGCTGCCATCTCATTTTTTGTTCATTCAAACACTCTAGTTTTACTCTAACTTTTCAAATAAGACTCAGGCTCTTCCACTTATCCCATCACAGCACTATAAAATTCTCCTGTGTCTGCACATACTATATATATATATGTGAATACACACACAAACACACACATATATTGATAGATGTCTGTATGTATCTTTGTCTACATACCTTTAGACTGATGCATGTAAAAGCTCTGCAGAGTCCAACTTAAGCTGGTCAAAAAAATTTATAGGGCTTGCAGGAAAAGGGCAGTCAAGGTGCAGCAAAATTTCCTTTCTGATTTCTTTCCTCTGGCTCCCAGGCTTCATTTGCTTGTCATGATCAAGCTTTGTTCTAGTTTTTTTAGCCTATGGCAGAGTGTGAGATGAGCAACAAGTCAAGAGACTGCAGGACTTAGCACACTGTTGCAAACTAAGGTGTCAGAGATGTGCATTACAGAGCCTGTGAGAAAAGCAAAAATGAACCTTCAGGAGGACAGTAGATATTATACACATCCACAGTACAGGCCTGTTATATATGGAGTATGCGATTTGTATTTTTCTTGTATCATTTCTGTATACTGTGTATATAAATGTAATATAAGTTTGGGATACATCTAAATCTAACTCACTCTGAGACTCAGCCACAGAGGATTACCTCATGTGGGAGTCGCTCCCAAGAATAATAGTCTGATTTGATTACCATCGAGGCAGGACAAAAGCCAGGAAAACAACTATCTCCTCGAGTCCCCGGTGCTGTAGAAAGACCCGTTTGAGATATGAGAAGTGAATAGGAGATTCCTGGCAGTCCCCTTTCACATAANGAAAAACTGTATAAAAACCCGAGGCCAGGACCAGCAAATTGTGAACTAGGGGGGATCAGTGCAGGTGAGGCTGATCTCTGGTTCACCCAGGCCGACTCCCGTGCTCTGACCTGTATTTTTTCTTTTTTTTGGTGGTGGGCTTTTCTAATTTGGTTGTATTCGATCTAATAAATTTTTGTTGAATTTTTATTTGGCTGAGTTCATTTATAACAGGCCTAATCGCATGAACCCTCAGAATGACCCATTTTGCTCAACCTACTGATGTCCTCATTTCTCTCAAAAGCCCAAATGCATTGATAAACATAATATGGTGTCAATCATGGGAGACTCTGAAAGATTATCCTTTTTGATATTACTGGGCTTTGAGCTAGAAATTAACCTTAGTGAGGCAGAAATTCATTGCTAAGAGAGCACACAGGACTGTTACAACACACAATATGCCATGAGAACCACTTTGCAGGGGGGCACACAAACAGTCCCCTGGTACAGCTTATCAATAGAACGATGTGCACTTATCACAAATGGCTCCCAGCCAGGCAGAATCTGATGATTCCAGGGGCAGGGAGAGAGGCTGTAAAGGGCTGCCCCAGTAGCATTCAGCCCTGTCAAGCCAGCCATTCTGCTGGATTGCATCACTGCCCTGATATGAGACCATGAATATTTACTACCCATCATGTAAAAGCAGAAAATTATACTAACCAAAGGATGCTGGGGTTATGCAAGATGCTTCGAGATTAAGATACACAAAATCTAAACCAATGAACTACAGCAACTCACACTGCTGCTTTTACTCCATTGCTGCTCAGATGGATTTAGTTCTAATCATGTGGAAACTGCTAATTAAAAATTGTTTGGTAGGACGATGAGAAAAGGTGGTGAATTATGACAGCAGAGTGCATGTAATGCACCTTCTGATAACTAGAGCCAGCAAGAAAGCTTTTGTTTGTCAAAGAGCTTATTCAGCATAGTTAAGCAATGGGTAAACACTACACCTACTGTATTTGTTAAGAGTGTGTTTCAATGGGACTCCTGGTGTGTCAGCAGGCTTATTCACAGAACATAATGAGTGTAAATTGGTATTTGCTAGTGTAAAAAAACTTTCCTATAAGCAGAGAAAAAGAACTGATCTTTTAATTGATCTTTGAACTACATTACAATTGACAGTCCTGAGATGCCAGGTACAAAGTTAATTAAGTTGTCAAAGATATTTTAAGAAGCTGAGCCTGGTTTTGTTGGAAGGTCTTTGTCATTTACAAATTTGAGAGAGGTGCTGCAAAGCTGTCTGTGATGCTGGTGTAAACAGAGAATGAAAGAGAAGCAGTGTCATCTGTCTTTGTTGTGGGTGAGGATCATCTCATTCCGGCTCCCACAGGACTTCTACATGATGCCAGGACTAAAGGCAGGCTTGAAGTCTATAAAACTTAATAAAATTGCTGACCAATGGAGGTAAGTGAAGAAGGTGGACAGAGGAATTTTATGCCATCTTCTAAATTTGACATGTGTTTAGCAGAGAGAAGAAGAAAAGGAACTAATGGAATTAAAAAATAAATCAAAAATATTAAAATGGCACTTACAGTGATACCTAGATTTTTGGAAGACCCTAAATATACATTCCTTGAACATTTCCAACCTTTGCTTCCTTTTTTTTTTTGTGCTAATATGTTTAAAAGAATTAACTTAGGTTGACTTTATTCAATCTATACAAATATGTGTAGAACACCTTCCAAAGCAGCCCAACTTCAAGACTGTATCGTTTTATTTCTAAGTGTCTAAGTGTGACTGCAGGGGCATGCCCCATGAGAACAACATCTTTCATGAGTAACAATAGTTGTCAGTTTGCGGTTGGATACAGTTATCTTCCAGGGAGAGTCTCTTCTCTCTAATGGGAACAGTAACTGCTCTCTTTAGTTTTATTGTCCTGTCATAAAAATACAATTTTTGGCTGGATCATTATGAATTTATTTTATTTTCTTGGAAAGACAGAATAACAACAATAACGTGTCTGTCCTGGAAATACTTTGTGTCCAGAAGCCCTTTCAGCTCATGGGAGCTTAGTGAAGAGTGTGTTTGCAAGGTTTCTGGTGAGATAGAAGTGGTAAATCAGTAAGAATGGAAGTAACAGAATTTTTTTAGAGAAGTTTTTGCAGAGAAAGTAAAATGCCAGAAAAAGGTAAGAACTACTACAGAAACCATGGTTTGGCAAGTCAGAGGCTGAAGTACAGTAAAATTACACGATTAAAATGAAAAATGAATGTTCTGAGTAGTTGTTTTACAGGAGTGTCAATAATGAATGATTTAATTTACCAGATTTCTCATCGAATGACCCACCTTTAGAATGCAAGTATTTTTGGGAGAGGGATGATAATTTCAATGACAAAAAAGTGCTGTAAAAATGTTAGTTTTGTGAATGCTTGCTTGCAATGAGAGGCTGAGGTAACTTCTGTAGGAAAAGGCAAAAAAGTTACAGGCAATATGTTTTGTTTTCCTAGTTAACAAAGAGCCTCCTCGACCTTAATGTGAAAGAGAAGGTCCTGGGGTTCTTTTTCACGTACATTAAAAGATCAGTGCTGTCACGTGTCTCAGTGAATACAACTTATTAAGGATGTTTGAAACACAGTCTTTGGACAGCTTCACTTAGGAATTAATTTAACACCTTCAGATAATACAAGTCCCTTGAGCTCCGGGGGATCAATAAATTTGTGTAGGTGCAGGCTGCTGGTGATGCACAGCAGGAGCTCTTTCCCAGCTGTAGCACTGATTAGCAGGAATCTCACCTTGCCAAGCCTTTAAAGCCTTGCAGAAAATGCACCAATTAAGTGTTCAAATCCTTCAGCCTTAAGCCATATGTCAAGAGAAAATAATTCACTGGCACAGGGCTTTGGGTCAAGCTTCTTAGCCCAGCAGTTGATGTGATAATACTTTAGTATTTTTGCGCTGCTTGCCCACCCAGGTGGAAGGAGAGGGAGACCTGGCTATTGTTTCTCTCTACAGCAGTGCTCTGAAGAATATGAATGCAAGTGTGACTCATTAATAATCTCAATTTTAAGAAAAGGTGATGGAGGAGGAGTGTTTAAAATATTCTTGGCTCAGTGAGTATTCATTGAAAAAGTACTGCTTTGCTCTGCCTAACTGTTCTGCCTGCTGTTCAGGGCTCTTTCTGCCACTACCCTCTGCTTACAACAAGCATCAGCTTTGTGGATAGATTTTGGGGAATGGGAAAGGAAATCACATTTACTTATGGCAAGGAACAGTTGATTTTTTTAAGGGTTGAGGGAGAGCTTTTAACTGTTTACTCAGAATAGCTGCATGTTTAACTGCACAATAACTAAAACAGTCACTAAAAATCCATGGAAAGTTCCCCAAATGCTGAAATTGCAGGGCAAGATTGACTACCTCTAGCCCAAGGGCACTGGCTGTAAAATGAGGTTGCTAACCTGTGAGGAAGCAAAGGAAAAACCCAGGAAGGGTGGCTGAAAATTCATGTTGCAAGATGTAAAAAGGGGCCCCACTCTCCTGAACTGTAATAACCGTTTCTTTCTGCAGTGCAGAAAGGGAAAGCACCTGTCAACACAGTCATTGTTGCCATGAGATGACAGCCTCAGCTCTGAGGAGCAAGAAGAGACCCAAAGGCTTCATTGAAAAGAAGGTAAAGAAAGCTTAAAAAGAAGGCAAAAAAGCATTCTCCTACAGGAAGACCATTGCTTCTGTATTGAGATAAATATTGGATGTTCAAATACCACGAGCCACCTCTTAGATGCACTCAGGTCTGGCAGCTCAGCATCCCTGGAGAGATGTGAGTTGGGGTAGGAAGCAGCACAGGGACCTGAATGTGGGATATACCAAGTTTTAGGCCTACAACCTAGTTGATAAAGCAACTTCTCCCAGAGCTCATATTTGTCTCAGCAACAAATTTCCTCTAAGGTATGTAGCAGCTCTCCCTCTAAGCAGTGCCAAGTGTGAAATATCTATGTGTGAAAGGGAGAAAAGGAAGGAGAGTAATGTAAATTTTGTACAGACACAGAATAGAGAGATTAGATATTGTGAACAAACAGTGGATATGAGTTTGTTTTAAACTGAGTTTCTCCACCTGCCTATAGTTTTCTCATATACATATGATGAAAATACTGGGCATGGGTTTGCTTTTACAAGGTTTCTGCGTAAATGTTTATGTGCTGTGAATTAAATCATGCACTTAAAGAAGGAAGAGGATGAAATGGAAAACTTGCTAACCATAATGATGAATGGATTGCTCATTACTCATACTAATGAACAGCCAACCCAGGCAGGAAGTTTCCATTCAGTAAATGTATCTCTCTGAAGACTTGCCAGGTAGAGGTAAAGAAAAATGTTAGTTTTGCCATTTTGAATTATTTCTTGAAGAGTTCTGGACCCTTGCTGCAGGAGGAATAAAGAAGAACCTACAATACTAAGAAATACTGGACAATTGGCATAATTTAAGTCCAATAAACTGAGCTTTTCTGTTTGTGTTTCTCTATAACCTGTTCTTCCTCCTGGTCTATCTGCTAGAAGTCTTTTATAATATGTGTCTTACTTTATTAAAACTGACATTATCAATTAGCCACTAAGATAAAGGCTTTGTCAACATATCACCTGAAAAGGTGAGTAGTGTAAAATAGCCAATTTTGCAGTCCTCTCTCTTAAATATTTTATTTATTTCAGTACTTTGGAAGATGAGCAAGACCTGTATCTTCAGCCCCTTTGTTAAAGTACCTTCAGCTCTGCTAGACAGCTGCTTTAAAATAATAATTCAGATCTTCGGCACTTGGGCTGTGGAAGTGAATATTTTCAAACATATAATTTAGATTTTTTTTTTTGGGGGGGGGGGGGGGGGGGTGGTCCATGACNGGGTTGGTGTTTTGGTGTTTGGGTGGATGTTTTTGGTGTTTTTGTTGGGGTTTTGGGGGTGTTTTTTGAGGTTTTTGTTGATGATTTTTATGTTGTTTGTTTGGGGTTTTTTGTTTGTTTGTTTTCTTTGGGTTTTTTTAATTGCAAAGCCATCTGAATTGACCCATAGCTATAAGTATTCTTTAGCTACCTTTTTTTAAGAAACCCATAACCCATAGCAATTTTCACCTTGGTGTGCATGTGTATGTAGGTAGTATCTTCACATCAAGAATTCACAGCTACAAATACATGCTCTCTGCTCATTCTTCTATGAGCCATCTTTTTGTTATACACATACAAGGGGAGCCTGTTCTATGACTAGCTTTTAGGTGAGGACTAGGTGAGACCAGGCCAGATTTCACACATCATTAAGCTCTTTTAATAAATTGATAAAACTCCACCGTATGAGAAGTTGAATTCTTTGCCCAGACTTCATCTACTGGAAGATTAAGGAAGAACTAGAGCTCCCATATGTCTTTTTTCCACAGACATTTCCTGGTTTTCTACCTGAATTTTTTCTGGTACAAATTTGCGGATTCCTTTTGATGCTTTTTCAGGATTGCTGGCTGGCTAGCAGTCTGAACACAGTACTGCTCGCTTCTACCGATTTTCAGGCATTACTGCAAAGCCCATATTAGTCAGCTACATAGAAATGGTACCATAAGTATTTAAAAATACTAAAAAGAACCGTCATCCTGAAACTCCATTCATCTGAAGATCTCAAATGCTCAGCTAACACAGGACCTTGAACCTCAACGCCTCAGGAGGGTTATCAGGGAGGGGGACATAAGGCAATCCCAGCCTGTGCTTTGAAGCCTGTCCTGAGGTTACCCCACACCCTGAGGGGGTGTGAGCACCCACAGCACATGGGGATCCACCACATGGAGTAGCTCTCAGGAGGGGGATTTTGCCCCACATTGCTGTTCCTACAGGGGAAGACCACTACTTGTCCCCAGGCCGTGGGGTTACAGGAGAAGAACAGCCACATTGAATAGTATGTGGGGAACTAGAGGAAAAACTTTGGGAAAAATAAAGGAGTTGGCTTGAAAAGAAGTCTTAAAAGAAGCATGAAGATTAGCAACTGGCAAAAGACATCTTGGAGAAATGGCAGCAGGGTCCAAATTATGTCTGATGAGCCATTTTATCAGTGAGATGATGTGTTTGGTTTGATCTGTGACTCTACAGAAAAAATTGTAAACAGATACAGAGAAACTGGTATAAACATGACCTTTGTTCCCCAACTGATAGGACACAATATATGCAGGCACCTATGTGTATGTTTGTACCTAAAAATCCACACAAGTTTGGAGAAGACTCTCTTATTGATGTATACAGGGCAAAAAGCTTGGGCAGTAACAATAAGATTAGAGTTAAGTCATGATGAAAAAATAAATTATTGCAAGATAAGTGGTAGTTCTAGAAGCCTTGCTGTTGAAACTGTGCACACTGCTGTTATCTAGCAGTGAAATTTGGACCCAAACCAGCACTTAGGATCACTTTCCTGTGAAATTTGGCAGAGTACAGGGTTTACCCTGGCTGTATGCTTTCCTGATAGCTTTATGCCTGGCAGTGTGGTGAAAGTTGGTACCTGATTAAGTTTGAAGGCTGTTGTTGCAAATATAATCCATCAGAGGTTGCACTGGTCAAGTGAGTTTACAGCAGACCAGTGATTTTTGTAATCTCTCTGTGGTGTTAGAAGTTAGAAATATAAAGCTGAACTTGTACCATTGAAATATGGCCTGAAGCCAGTGAGTTCTGGCCTTCACCATATACCCTGCGTGTAAGTCTGCAGTTCTTTTGAAAGGACTACTGAATTTCTTTACTATCTAGAATTTCTACTTTAATTTTTTGGGGGTCAAAACTTGGTCTAAGCAGCTCCTTGAAAAGGTAAATTAAAGAGTTTGAAACTTGAAGCAATCAATGCTTCTGATGCTAAACATTCACCAGGAGGAAGATTTCCTTTATTTTCTAAAGATGGTCAGAGTCTCTATTGAGCTGATGTTCACAGAGAGGTTTTTACAATGCTGGATTGCCTTCAAAAATTTTTTTTGAACCTTCATCTCAAAGGCTTTGTTGTGAGACTCAGTGGTTTGCAACTGCAGCAGGCATTCATTCTCCAAAGGCTGTAAACTGGCATCAGGAATTACCTGGAGCTGAAAAAAGGACCTGAGCACTGGCCTGAAGTGATTACAGTGATATAAGGCAGGCACAGAGCAGATCGCCTCCTTCTGCCACATCTGGAGCCGGCACATTGTCTTTCTTTTGGCTTGGGAAGCTGGAGGCTGTTAATAACACAGCCATCAGGTAACAAATGCACAGAATATTGTGGCCTCAGCAGGAGGAAGGGATGAAACTCCCCATAAAGCTGAAGATGTGAGAAGGTATTTTTGGGAAGGTGCCCAGTCATCCAGACCCAGTAAGGAGTCAGATAAGACTTCAAGACTTCATATAACCTTAACAAAAAAAGCTTGCAGGCCTTTAATGGGAGACAGCCAGTTTCACTTCCATCAGCATCATTTCAGCCTTGCATAGGTTCAGGCTGAACTCTATATTTGATTAAAACTGGCAGGCAAGAGGAGTTTCATGTTTCGTTTTTGTAGCCAAAATTTCTGCTGTACTGGTAGAAAATCATACATAGTGCTAATAGAAACAGTTTAACAACTTTTTAAATAAGTAATCATTTTCATTCTAAGACATTCATTCTCTGATACTTCACGTGCCATTGAACTCCACTTTATTATGTGGAGCTTCAGTCTAATTTTCTCCCTTACAAATTTGTGTGCAGTCATTATGACTGTGTAGCCCACTTGCAAAGAAGGTAGTCAGAGTTGTACTGAGTTTATTTAATTTCTGCATGAAAGAATACTGGTCCAGCCTGATGACTACCTCAGTTTTCCCACATTCTTGAGGAATGCCCCATCCCATTAAAAAAGTTCTTCATGGGAATTATGTATAGTCCTGAGAGCATCAATCAGGTCTGGTTTAGAAGACAAATGAATCCTGGAGTCCTACATGTTCAGAACTTTGTTCCTGCTTTCTCTGTGCTGCTAACTCCTGGCACTTCTAAGTGAACTGTTTAAAATCCCAACTGCAAAAGCAGACTCTGTATTAAATATGTATTAGGGTATATAAATTGTACATGTGTGCCTACTAACATTTGTTTTAAATGCAGTTTTATGCTTCCTAACAAATTCCAGTTTTGATGTCATTTTCACAGTTGCTAACGTATCAGATCTAGTACACTCTGTGCTATAAAATTTAAGTTCTTACATCCTTTTTGGGTGACAAAACTAGGACTAGTCTATTGCCACCTCTGCTATATTTCTCATGTCCTTCAGCTCAGATTGATTTTGAATCACTCAGCAGTTCCTGTCCAAGTTTATCTTCTCTTCTTACTCAGAGAAAAACAAACCCACTGCACTTGATTAATTAAAAGCTGTTTTCAGGTGTGGAAATGGAACATTAAAGAATTTGAAAATAAGGCTGACCTGACTAACTGCTGCAGTAGTTGCACTGTCCAGGAAAACATCTGCAATCCAGTCTTGGGGACCTTGGCAGTTTCTGCTGCCATTCAGGAAGGAGCTGATCTGCCTTTGAGTCTGGGATGACAATGCTTCTGACTGGGAAGGGGCCTGAAGCAAAAGTCCAGGAACATGTTCATTGCTGTGAAGTAAACTGGGTCTTTAGATAATACAGTTTAAAAAACAAAATCAGGTATCTGAAGTGGTCCATATTTCAGCTCCACTCTTCACAGTTACTCTTGTAATTACAAAAGTTTACCAGAGTGACTCCTATGCTCCAAAATGAATGGCTTTTACTAAAACAGAAGATAACAATTCTGAGTAGCTCCTTGTTATAAAATTTAAAAAGAGGGCTGAACTAGACAAATATGTTTCTAAAATAGTGTAATTTTTTGAGCAAGTATGTCTCTGTTTAGAATTCAGAGTTTCTGCATGTGAAAGGAAGAAATCTCTTTTTGTATTCCCTTTCACTGCAGACTCTGGGTTTTGTTTGTATCTCCTTCTTACTGAACAGGTAATTGTTCTGATAGATAATGAGACTATATTCCAGTAACAGCAGCAATTTTTTTTGTCTAAGAGTCTAAAATCCTGATAAGCAGTACAGTAATCTTATATTGCATGCGTTTGCCAAGCATGGAAACTTTTCTTCAAACACTGGGCGGCTTATGGTTTTATATCCATAAATGAAGCTTTTTATGCAGACCTATGAGTAGGTTTTGGCAGCAGTAGATTACCCTATATGAAGGAACAATTCTGTCCTTAAAATGTGACTCTAATAATCACTTTATCAGAGTCTGTGTTTACTGTTTCCCACAGAATACTTACTCCATTTACCCACTTTTCAGCTAAAACTTTGTTTTCCAAGCTAAAACCTCCACAAGCCCTCCAGAGGTCTTTTTATTTCATGCATCATCACTGACAATATAAATAACATGAGCCAAATTATACTGCTAACTCTATGTCTGTAACATCAGCTGTGGTTAGAATATGCCTTCAGCAACATCTGAAAAACCACACTGGTTTGCAGTTTTCTTGTTGGGCACATGAGATAGTAAGGCTCGACTTGACTGCCAGATCTTTGTGGATTTGAAACTGAGAAACACCTCTGTTTGCCAGCTGAGAAAATTGTATGGTGTAACAGATGAGGCTTAATGAACCTGCATCCATGAATTCTGTAGCCACTCAGGAAGTTTTGGCAGTTAATGCCCACTCCAAGTTTGGCTTTCATTGCAGATGATGTTAAAAGCATGAGTTTTGGTCAGGGCTTTTTTAGTGTTGAAAGCAAATTTCTTGGAGATCTTTTGTAATGTTTTAATAAAGGTATATAACAAAACCTCCCTAGAGAATACTTTCAACATATTTATTCTCATGTCCTCTCTCTTGCTCCTCTTATAAGTTTTCTTTAAGTGTCGCTGCATGTTGCTTTTTAGTTCATATTACATGCCAGACAATCAAGTAATAGCTCATTCAGTTAATGAGAATTAACTCAAATATCAGGTCAGGTAACATCAGTCCAGTCAGTCAGAGTTTCACATTATGATCTCAGGGGCAGTAAGGCAATAAGAGGATGTTTGTTTGTTTGGTGGGGTTTTGGTTTTGTTGTTGTTGTTTTTTGGGGGGTTTTTTTGTGTGTGTATTTCTGCTTCCTTAAAAGATTTAAGGATGTTAAACCAAAGGTTTTGCATTCAATTAAACAGATCATCTAAACAAGATCATGAAAATAAGTGTGTGGCATGTATTTGTACAGTAATTATTGCAGCCTAGTCAATATCTCTAGTTAACAAACACCACAGATTTTCCTGTAAATTTAGGGATGAGCTGACAAGAAATTGGGTTCATTATGTATTTCAATATCCCAAAAATCTGCAAAGGAAGTACTAACCAAGGAAAAAGAATTTCTTGTATGGATGGAAGGTTTTTGTTTGCCTTCAAAGGTGCAGTCCTTATCATTTACCCTGACATCTTGTGTGCAAACACTGGCAGGGTCAAGCTTAAACAATAGGAAAACTGGTTGTAAAGGCTGCCCATTGCCATGTCTTCCCTTAATGCGAAAAGTGAACTGCTACAAACGGGTGACTTGTAAGTTGCTTGTTAGGGCAATAACTCTTGCTGACAAATGAGCTCTGAGTTGGATGGGGAGGAAAGAAGGGGAAGTTTCCTGATCTCTTTTGTCGCAGTACAATGCGCTGGATTTAATAGAGGCTGGAAAGACTCAGCAGAACTGCTGCTGCTTTGAAAAGGGTAATGGTTTATTTCTAGCACAGTTGAGCCAAAACAAGATATAGTATTTCTCCTACCTTTTTTTTTTTCTTTTTTTTTTCTTTTTTTTTTTTTTTTTTTTTTCCCTCCAGAAAAACATTAAATATGTGGACCTCAGAGCTGATAGGTACCACTACACAGAGTTTATCATTTTCCACCTGCATGGATGCTTTCTCTTTTGCTGTCCCCTTGGAAGCCTACCTTTTGTCTGCCAAGTGGAACTAAGTTGAAATAGTTTTCTGCTGATTTGGCAGGATTAAGAAATAAATTAAAGCACCCTGACTGCCTAGAACTCTTGTTTTACCAGCTGCTTGCAAAAATCTACTAATGATTACATTTTAAGTCCTTTTAGCACTTTGAGTTCAGCAGGTTAAGCCTGCTGGACCTAGTGGCATGGGATTCATGTGTCTCCTGTATCTGAGAGATCAATGTTTTATAGTAAGTTGGCTTAACAATAAACAGTGAGAAAAGACCATCACTTTACACCTAGTTCTATTAAACATACAGTACTACCTTGCTGAGGTACCTAAAGGCTAAGTAGTCTCTCTGGCAGCCATGGTCACTTCTCGCCAAGCCAGAGCTGTCATGTGAGCTCATGTAAATCTGTTCCATTTGTGGAAAATGAAAAACTCAAGAACCAAAAGAACATAAAATGTACTTAGGAGGTCATTTCACCATCCATGAGGGGCTGCTTCATTAAATTTAAGCAGATTTGTTTTCTGATTTCACTTAAAATCAACTTAAGGGTATGATGATTTTAAAGGCAGTAAGGAAAATAAAGCAAATATGCTGAACAGATATTCTTAAAAATATATTTCTGTGTTATTTTGCCACAGAGTCAATTTTTGCCAGGAATGGACTGTGGCATTTGATATAGTAAAAGCAGATGGGATTTTGTTCAAGAGGAATAAAAATTTGAAATAAGACAGTTAAATTTTGGAATTTGAAAAATTTGGCACAAAAAAATTGTTCTTTGAATCTAACCAAGATTATATGTTACAGTCTTAGCATCTTTCTCCAAACTCACAGTCTGACTTGGATCTCTCTATGCTCAAATTCTTATACTCTAATGTTTGATTAGGACTGCACAAATTAGATGTGGTTTGTGCTGGAAAATCTGTTTTATTTCAAAGCAGTTTTGTCAAAGTCAGTAAGCAACTGCAGTATCTCTTGCTTATGAAGTTAACCTGGCTCTGAAAAGGATATGCATTATTTCTTTGGATCTCTTAAATACCTGTTTTTCAGAACCAGGGTCAGTTTGGGTAAATTTGAGAAGCCTGAGTGACATTTGCTAATAACATTTCCTGATGGCTTGGTCTTTCAGAATATGCTAAGCATCCCTTTAGGGTTTAAGATACCCCAGGGCTTACTGAGGCCCACACTGATGATTATCAGTTGAATGGACCCTGTCAGGAGAGATTTTGACTCATGGAAACAAGGACTACCTAGAGAATAGATAACAAAAACCAAAGGTTCATCCAGTCATCTCTGTTTCTCTAGTTTACAGTAAACAAAGGAGCAATGTGGTCTGGCTGCTTAGTACCTTTTTTCTCTCATTTTTCCATATGAATTACTTATGGAGGGCTGGGTTGGTAATCTGGTAGGCTTTATGTAATGAGGCTTCTTTTCTCTAGATAAGAGATAAGATGTTTTAATTTGCTGCCAGGATTAAATGACAGTCATTCTTGCTGGTAACTTTCTGCCAATGCAGTGAATGGTTCTTTTGAGTGATTTACTGACCTGGGACCTGGTGAAGCAAAGGATTACAGGATGAAAATATACACTACATAAAACAGGTCATATATCACCAATAAAAATACCAATAATCCAGGTTTTTTTCTTCACAATTTATAGAGAACTACATCATTGATTTAAGACCATTCCCTACAAACTACTGCACTAGCTGATTACCACTGTGGTTTTCTGTAACAACCTTCTATTGCTGCAGCCCCATACTTCGGTAGCCCAGCACTCTTCAGTAATGATGGTTGCCTGGTAATACTTTCTCAAAACCCCTTTATTAATTACAGCAAACTTGGGTTTCTTGCAGATGACTTGTAAGTAACCCAATAGGGATGATGTATTAAAAGAAACTCAAACCTTTCACTGCAGATCTTTGCTCACAAGTTTGAATCTGCAAACAGGGTTTTCTGAATCTGAACTTGGCCCACGACAAGAAATAAAGATTATTAAACTGCTCAGACCTGAATGTTGTCAGTTTGTGGTTATATGCAAACATGGAGATTTAGTTTTGGCCCAATAGTGAATTCTCAACCTTGCTGGAATTGCCTTGTCCAGTGTCAGTAAATTTCTCTACTAGAAAAATGAATTAGCACTCTCTGTAATTCCATGTAAAATAAACCAATCCCTGTACTCAGTATGTTGTATGGTCTTTCTCTGAATGTGAAGGAAAGTTATAGTTCCATCTCCTACTACATTCAGTACTTGACCGCCTTAAAAAAACTTAAATCCATTTTGCATTTTCAACATGATTTCCAAATGTGTTAATTCTGTCAGTTTCTCTCCTGTAAATAGGTGAAATGAAGTCCTTTGTGTTATGTGTAAGAGTACTGCTGGGATTTCTGTAAGATTCATTTTAAATATGATTTAAAAAATTAAAATACAGTGGTGTTGAGAAAAATATTTCCTGTAGCAGAAGGATATGCTTTTATAAAAAAACTGCAAGTCCCAAGCTGGGCTGGAGTCTGTGAAAATCAAAGGCATTTTTAAAAAGATAGAAGATCATGTAGATTTGGCATACTGCCAAAATTCCACTCATGGAATCCATTCAGTGTCTTAGCCACAAAAATTGTAGAAAGAACACCAACAAGATTTTTAGTTTCCAGAATACTCTATTTCTTCTTCTCTTCTCCCTTCTCTGTATTCATTTCCTGAAAGTGGGCTCATTAAGGAAAGGAAATGGTATTTTTTAGAGAGCAAATAATGACCTCTTCCTGAAATTCCATCCCATGGGTTGTCTCACTGTCTTTGACATATCTACAGTATAATAATTTCATCTGAAGAACTGATTTCATTAATTTAATTTTCATGTATAAAGTGTATTTCCAAAAGAGAGACTTTTTTTNTTTTTTACATAACAGGTGTGTTTTTATACTGTCATTTTAAAGGAAATATATTAGGTAATTGAATATTTTCTAAAAAGCTGGATCTTTAAAGTCAGCCTGGGATTACACTGAATAATGAATAAACAACCAGGAAAAAAGCTTCCAAATGCCTGCACATCATTACATTTTTGAGAGGTTTACTGAGTGAATAAAAATAACAACAAAATCATTTTAAGGGTGGGAAATGAAAATAAAGACCTGATGATCCTTTATAGTTCATATATTTTGCTCATTTACTGACCTACTCCTGTAGATTTTTTTTGTTTATAGCCAGGCAGCTTCAAACCACTTGCCTCTTCTGTTTTCATCTGGAAGTATTGGCAAATCTGTAAATATCATCAGGCTTCAAGTCCATGAGCTTTTGAAGCCAGAATAAAGTGAAACGACACCCTTCTCCTACCCTGTGAGGCTTCCTCCTCCCTTGCCAGGGGCTGGCACTGTTTTCTACAAGGCTTCTTTTCCAGGCAGGATCAGCCCTTGGTAGCTCCAGGGCTCTGAGGGAGGAGTGTGAGTCTCCCAGCTGTCTTCCTGCTCCTTTGTCCTGGGTGCTAAGTGAAAACATGCAGAGGCACAAACCTCCCACCACCCAGTTTTACTCACAGTGCAGAAACCTGAAGGTGGGGGAAAGATAGCAGTAATCAGATCTCAGGAGCAGTTGGTTCGAATTGCACAAGAAGCTTTGCTCAAACTTGGCAAGTGTCAGGCATTTGCCACCACCAGTTTATTCCCTTCCCACTGCCTGATGGATAACGCTAGATGGCTGACCAGACTAATCAAGTGCAAATGCTTCCAAAGGGGTAACAAGAACTTGTGTGGGATGCAATTGTGAAGTTGCATGTTGATGGCAGAAGTTTGTCACTGTTGGACACGAAATGAAGAGCTTGATTCCAGGTAGAAGAAAGATCAGAAAGGTTTTATTTACGATTTTGCACAGCCCTTTTATAACATGCTGTGCTAAGGAACTGTGTAATTGGTCAGTAAAGATATTCTCCTCATTCATTAAGTAATAGAAACAACACCTGTGAGAGTATTGTATGAGAGCTTAGATGTGTTATGAAAAGATAGAAAACTTATTTATATTCACTGTCCTTGAGAGGAATTAATTCTCTCAAGGGAAGAAGAAATCAGCTACTAACAGGCTGAAAACTCCACAGACTCAGAAAATCAGACCCACAGAAGTTTCTTTCTGTTTCCATAGGTTATCATCCATGGCACTTGATTTCCAAAGCAATACCACATGCAGTGGAACACGGAGGCAAAAGGACAGTGCTGTCTTCCTATGTCCTTGACTACAGAATGTCTTGGTTACTGCTGTTGAGGGTGTACATAGAAAACTGAGCCTATAAATAAGTAGTTCAGAGAACACTGGGACCAAAGAGGCCTGATTTCCTGTAAATTCTCATGTTAAGTTTTATAGATTTTTGTCCTTTAGTTTTTCAGGTGGTTGGAGCATGTATTTGGGCTCTCTTCCATATGGATTCTCTGGTGTCTAACAGCATTTGAGCTCACATTACTCTCCATCTCTCACTGGTGGCATTAATAGGGTTTCTCTCCACTGCCTGCCACATGCTTTCAAAAAAGTGGATGGAATCTGAGACTCTGAAACCTCCACAAGTGTGGTTGGAAATGTGCTTCCTAACACAAGGTTTGAATTTGTCCACAAACGTAGAGCAGTTTTAACTGGGCAAGGGAGCTATAATTCCACTGACTCCAGTGTGGTTGTTGAAAGGACCAGGAGGCAAAATTGTGCATATGTGAAAAAACTCAGGATTTTAGGAGATGTTCCTTTCAAATTGCTGTGATAAGCAAAAAACACTGAACCAGATTCATGAAAGTGAAATTCTCTGTTTTCTTACAAAACAAAAAATATTTTAAAGAATAAATAAAAGGTGCCTCTGAAGCTCTTAGGGTATGAATGTGATCAAATTGGAAATATGGAGGCTCTGATAATCCTGGCTCCTAATCATTTGACCAGGGAACCCTGACAGGAATAAGGTATCTGGTACAGGTTGGTCACAACTCTGAAGAGTTTGCATTTCTCAGCCGGGTGCAGCAGTTGCTCCTAATTCACACAGTGTTTTTATGAGTAACGTCAGATCCCAATCAGTGCCAGGCCCTGCTGGCATCTTACATGATAACTTAAACAAGAAAAACAAAACAAAACAAACAAACAATCAAAACAAAACAAAAAAACAAACAAAAAAACAAACAAAAAGATAACTGAATACTAATATTAACTTTGTAAGAGAGAAAAAAAGGTCTGTTGCACACTGATCTTATTAAGCAAATGATTTACTGGAATTTCCTCTTTCTTTGCAACTCGCCTGAGAACATATTCAATCTCAGCTATCCAAGGGCTGGATAATTTCATCTGGTTCTCTGCCAGCTATGACACAGCCATTTAACTCTGTCACTTTTCTTGGTCAACCCCATTCAGTATTTGTTGTTGACTTCTGTTTCTAAAGTAACAGCACAGTATTTTCCTAAGATACCAAGGACATGACCAACAGGAAACTGGGAGGTCTCATCTGGCTCTTCTTAAAACTGGATAACCATTGAAAATTTGGTCTGAGGTTGAGGAGGACAGCACTAGGTTTCTGTTCTTCTTATAAGATTTGGTTTTATATATCCCAGGGGCTAAAAAAAAAAACAATCAGGAGAAATAACAGAAACTACATAACTGTGGATAAATCAGACTTGATTATGCTTGGTTTTCTTAATTCCCGTCTTCAACTAGTCAGACACAAGAAGGGTTACCAGTTTCCTTGCAATTTGGAGCTGCTAGAATAAAATGTAGGGTAAATGAATGGTGAAAGAATTTTTTCAAACAGGTGATTTAGCATGAAAAATAATTAACAAAATAACTTAATTATGACATTGAGACTACACCTTGATACTTCCCATTCTTACATTTAATTCCCATTAATATATAAATGTACATTTAACATTTGTGAAGATGTAATAGGGATTTCAGGTCTGCAGGGAGGGATATGCCCATGAAGTGCATGTGATCTCAGTATTGTGATTTCAGTCCAGGTCTTTGATTACTAAGATTGTGACATCATGATATAACGCAGGCGTAGTCAAGATATATTAGGGTCACTTTGGATATCTGAACATGAAGCTGTGGGACACCAAGAGTTTAACAGTCTGATTTATCACTAATTTATCACTTGTGCATGTTATTGGATTACAAATAGAAACAGACCTGACTACTGATTCAAGAATCAATAATGATTTCTATAGCAGCTGATGAAATTACTCTAGTATCTGCTGATAGTAGAGGCAGTCTGACAATCCAGGGTTTGTGAAGGTTGCTCTGTCTGCTTTTGCTAGTGAAAAACTAAGAGTATTATTTGAAATGGCATTTTTATCACCAAAAGGAGACTTTTATGACTTGTAAATATTGTACGTTGAACCAGAGGGCACATCACTACTGACAAATGTATTTAAACTGTAAAAACACCTAATTAGGTTTTATAGTACCTGTATTTGTCTAGCAGAGAGAACTGATTACAGGAAGATCAATAGACAGGACCATTCATTGCAGCAACCTAAATCATTTGGGCCAATGGGAGTTTGGAATGAGCCAGGAATGTACCTTGGAGCCAACTCCCTCACTGCTAGAGACTGCTGTCCCACATTCAGCATTGATAGAAGTATGAATGCATACTATCTGTGTATTAACTATGCCACTATTTCTTACGGACATCAGCTCAGAGGTAAACCCAGTGTTTGCAATGATCAGTGTGCAGGGCACAGCAGCTGAAGTGAGGCTGCTATAGCAGGGGCACTGCCCCCATTAGGGGAGGGAGATAAAGGCACACATGGTCCCTGAGAGCTCGGATCTGGGTGCTCTATGGCCTCACTGGGGGCACCAGTCAGAAGACAGAGGTGGAAAGGACAATTTGATAGAGGCTACACTGGCTTGCTGTGCAGCAGGGTCCTTTGAAAGGTTGCAGGGGACGTCTCTTGACCCCTGTGCTTTGGGCTTACTGTCATTGTCAATAGCACTACAGACCCCAGGTCATTGTGCTGAAAGGGTAAGGTCTTTCCTTCTGACCTTGTTTAACACCTTTATGCACCAGGAATAATTTCACCCCACGTGTGCTGATTCCAGAAATTAAAAGCTGTGGTATATATGCTTCAAAGTAAAAGTATTATTTTTTTGCAGCCTTTGCTGTTGCTACATCAACTGGCTTAGCCTTGGGCTGTATAGCCCCCAGATGCACGACTGCCTTCTTCTGTATCACTCCAGCCTGGGACATTAAAGAGATTCACTTATAACTTCTTATCAGCACAGCATGAAGACAGGAAGAAAACCACTTTTAAGAAACAACATGCCTTTTAAAATAATCAGCTCAAACTTCTGGTTCAGATTAAGCACAATAAAGCTTGGGTTGCACCCGTAATATATCCTTTGGGGAAGAAAACACCACAGAGGCGTTGTTCATAAGAATGGATTAGGCTTGCAAAGATCAGTAACTAGTATAATCTGGAACCTCAATTCAGATGCTTTGTTTTTTAAAAATAGGGTTCACTGGGGCAAATGTATGCCAGATGTAACAACCAGGGCCAGCAAAACTAATTATTTCTATTTAAAAATTCCATTGCTAACACAAATGCTGCCTGGAATGGTGTGGGTTCATATTTTCAGCATATGAAACGGCCTGCAACTGCTGACATCTCTGGAAGCAGTTTGACCAGTAAAGCCAGGAGTTCTCTGTGGAAACAAATGCATTCTGCTTCTTTTATTAAGTATATCATGTTTTCCTCAGTGCATGCTAGGCTAGGTACGGTTAGGAGCCATGAATGTGGGAGAAGACCCATTGGTGAGTCCATCATCAACTCTTTCAACTATGTAGAGCATATAAAAGGGCATTCTCCCCATAAAAACGTAAATTATAGTGGAGATAAACTATTGCCTCTGTCTGCAAACTCTTTTCAAATACTCATGAGTTGTTTTTGTCAGCACATGCACATGTATGTGTGTGCTTACAGGACATGCAAGCACAAGTTTATAGGGGCAAGTACTGCAGAGTTTTATACTCTGTCCAGTAACTCTTGCTTCTATTCCCATGCCACACAATAGTACTGTGGGTCATAAAATCTCTTCTTCCCTCTCTCCCCAGCTCATAGTGAAACTATTCCTGAGTACAGAAGAAAATTTCTTGATTTTGACCATGCATTGTCCAGAATTTCAATGCATAATAAAAAAATTGCACTTACAGTTCATGTCTGACTATGAACTTCCCAAAGTTTGACTGAAATTGTGTCTGGAGCCAGTATGTACTATGTTTCTGTTACAGATTGATTAAACTGGCTAAGCCTTACTGAAGTCTGGATCTATGAGCTGGTTAGTAAGCTTGTAGATTTAGGCCCAAAGATCCATCCTAGCCCAACAATAGGCTTGTTTAAAGACACTTCAATTTATTATTGTCGGTTATGTGCCAGATTTTCTTAAACTGTTTTCTCAGCTGTAGTTTGCATTGAGGTAGGGCTCCAAAACCATCAGGAGTAGGAATATGTGTGGTTTGCATTTACATACTCATTATCAAGGGAGCACAAAAATTATGGGGAACATCGGAACTCAAGATACAGAGTTTGTATTTTTAAAAATCTTCAATAAAATCCATAGATTTAGAATCCTGTAGAACAGAAAAAGAGAGACTCTGAGAGCCATGAGTGAGAAGCTGTTTGAGCCATTTTCTGTAGTCTACCTCCTGTAATGTTTCATGAGTGAGGACATAATTTCAACCCTGTTGACAGATATCTGCAACGGAAGAGATACTGCATGCATGGCCAGAACACAAACAAGAAAATCTGATTCCAGTTCTATTGTCACTTCCCTCAAATACATTTAGACAGTGATGAGAAGGGTTCTTATCTGATTTACAAGACATTTCCATTCAAATCAACAAAATTATGTCACAATATTAAGAAAAACCTTTGCTGATCTGCCAACAAAATTATTAATGCCCCATGATTTTTTATTTAGACCTAGAATGGAAGTTTTATTTCCAGTTACTGCCATTTAATATAAAATCTTGCCAGACTTTTAAGTCAGTATATGCCTTACAGTGCATATTGCTGTTCCCACAGGGAACAGTTTGTCACTGTCAACCTTAGAGCAACGCCTCAAGTTGTGCTGATACAACTTCACTGGCAGCAAATCATAAACTAAGTGAAGTGGTTGGACCCCCAGAAGAATGATGGATAGTCCTCAGAATAACCTCATTACCAGCCTTAAGAAAAAGATGGTAAGGGATCAAGGCAAGGCACATTTTGTTTGCAATCTTTTCTTGACCTACCATGACCCAACCAAGAAAGTAACACAAATTTCAGAAAAAGGCTAATGTTACCTGAGAACAAGAAATACTACTCAGAAATCTTGTCAGAAAGATTTGACCCGGGAAAAATATTCTGAAATACAAAGTGACAAATTTGAAAAACAGCCCCATTCAGCATTTGAAATGTTTTCCAAATGAAAAAGTAAATTAAGGAATCTAAATCAGCTGTCTGTAAAAATTAAAGTACATTTAGATTACTGAATTTTATTTTTTCAGTGAGTTCACAACAAGAAGTGAGATTAACTCTCCTATCTACATCTGGAGTAGAATTCAGAATTTCTGCCAAACTCAAGGATATTGGAAGAAGAGATTTCAGCTCTTGTCCCAGATTTCAGTACCAATTTTAAAAAACAGCAAACATAGTACATCTCATATAATTCCTTTCTGTGCAATCCCAGTTCTTGAAACATACAGAACATCCTACAGCTGTGTGGTTTTTATGAGATAGGGTGCCTTTTATCATTGCATCTTAGCTTTCTAAGTTCTGTCAACCAAGGAGACAAACATTTTGGAAATTGAATAGAGTGTAGTCAAGAATGAATGGAGTATATCCTCCTGTAGTGACTCTCTGACCTTCCAGGTTTGTGTTGCTTTTCATACAGATGAAGCTTCACTCAAAAACTCTCTGGGGACTCCTGAAAAAATTGAGCTGCCATTCTTATCTGAGTAGCTGTGCTGGTGGAAAATAAGGATATAAATCCATAGTGAGGTTACGGGAGATGATTTCTGGATTAACTGTATGATTTTTCAAAATGCTTCGATAGCAAATGAATTAATAGCTCAAATGAAGTATTTCAAGCCATGCAGCGATGATTTATTTGACATCTTTATAGAGCTAGTGAATGAAAAGGAAATCTCTTTGCGTCCTTCTTCTTTTCATTTAAATCTTAATTTTACTCCTGTTGATAAGTTTATTCTGAAGCATGCATAGTCTTCATAGGCTGACAAATTTCTTTCTCCATGGCCTTTCAGGGCAAGAGCTAATAATTACATGGAGACTATAGTCCAAAACTCTGCATAGAACTTCATATGTGGAATAATGGGCTACTTCACTTTTGTTGGAGTAACAAAAGGATATGACAAAAGTAGTGAATGCACTACTATAATCAAAATGGGTTTTATAGCTTTTAATAGACTCTAATGTCTCAAAGAGTAAAGATTTACTGCACTACCCAACAGCAAACACTTTGTAGCACACTTTCAGGTCCCAAATATTCAGCACATTTTCCTGGAAAAGGGAAAAAAAATACCTAAAGCTCTTCTCACTTCCACAATCTTTTTCCAAGGTGAACATACATCTTTTGCAGTATTATCTCCATTTAAATAAATGTTACTGACAGAAAAATCTGATCCACGGTCTCTCTGTGGACTTCTGTTTGTTACATTAAGGTAGGCCAATGCAAGACTGACATCTTCTACTTCTTCGATTAAAAAAATATAGATACCCCCATCAGATGCTTTGAGAGACAGCCTTTTTTTTTTTTTTTTTTTTTTTTTTTTTTTTAAATTTTAATTTAACTTAACTCAGATGTAGACTGCAAAGCCTAAACCTCTTCAAATCTCCTTTTTACAGGAATGAAGTCCTGGCCACTAACACTCTCAAACAAGCTTTATACTTTTCCCTTATCTCAAGGCACAGCCCACACTGGGATGCTCCATTAAAACCTGAGAGATCTTCCCTGTCAAACTTTGATCATGCTCTTGAGCTACATAGTCCAAAGTATGGTTTCTCCTAAGAAATCTTTAGAAACCCCTTTGTAGGAGGTCTACTAAGAGTTTCCCAAGCACTTGCTACAAGTCTTCAGGCACTGAAGTGGAATCTAGAGAAGCACAATTTGACAGACTTGATCTCCAAAGACATCTATCACTGCAGCTCAGGTGATCTAAAAACTGTTTTTAATATGGCACTCATTTTAATGTGTGGTAACTGTGTAAATGTTACAGACTAGAAGTGCATTTATTAGTAAGAGTAGTTGTTCCTGAAAGAAACCACAAGGTACTACTCCTGTTAAATTTCTAATTGGCAAATACAGAAGGTTTATCTAAACTGGAGAAAGTGCATCACCTGTTTTTGTCATTACAAATAACTAAAGGTCAGGTCCAAAAATCTGTTAAAATTTATGGAAGAGCTTCCCAGTGATTTCAGTAAGCTTTGGACAAGGGCCTATGCATCTATATTTCTTCCTCAAAGCATTTTCAGTTCAAGGGTATCATGTGTCTTTGTCCTTATTATTTTAGTGCATCATAAAAGTATATCACCATCACAGAAATTTTAGCACCTAAAGGTAAGCATGGAGAATCCCCCAGGGCAGAAAGAAGAAAAATGATCCAGCCAGACTCACTGTAAATCTCCAACTTGCTCTCTCACTATAGGAATGATACTGTCAAGTTAAAATTATAATAATTGCTAATGGGATTTATGCCAGCAGTTGACCCAGATAGTGAGTTGATCATCAGCTGAAATGGGGATGTAAGCCTTAACAAGAATTGAAAGAACAGAACTGTTACAAGGAATTCCCCATGGAGCCTTTGAACAGTAGACAGTGTTATCTTTGCAGCTGTGCGTAGGAAGAAAGCACAGACTTCAACAATTCTCCAGGCTTCAGAATGCACACAATGGTGTATTTCACATGAATGCATTTCTCTGTTATGGCTACCACTAACATGGATCCATGCTTACATCTGGTGCATCTGTCCCTTTCATTTTTTTTATAGCTGATAGGAAGCCTATGCAACAAGGAAGATGTTATCTTTGAACATTTTTTTGCATTTTGAGGAGTATTACCGTTATGCCTTCATATATACATGAACGGCAAGAGCTTAGAGTGTGGTTTTCTACTTAAATGTGCCATTTCAATGAATAGTGATATCTAAAAGGCTTCCTCAGACTGTTTGCTCTTTTCAAGTCTGTCTTCAGTACACCCAGTGGTACATAAATATAATATAAATTTATAGTCTCCATCACATTGTAGAATTTTAAAGGCAGAAGCTTACTATAAATTAAAATTGTTAGATATCAGAATATAAGTAACAAAGGTTATGATTAAGGTGTACTATAGAGCACACAAAATGCCTTAGTGGGAGCAAGAGACAAAGAACCAGATACAGTCTGGCTCTTTTCCATCCCTGGTGAAGCACAAAGAAGTCATAAACTGAGGTTAACCAGTGATTTAAATTGCTGTGTAGCTGTTTGTATCACTAGAGCTCCACAAAGGAGCCAAGTTATATTAGTGAGCTGAACCCAAAATATTTAAGTAAAATTTCAGAACAATATTTGAAAACTGATGCCAATACACTCTTATTAACATGCAGCTTTGTTTATTGACTATCAATTTTACATAATAGAGAAATTTGTTAGTACTGAATTTAAAGTCAAGTTAGGAATTTAGACACTATTTGATTTCAGTTGTATGTAAAAGGTAATTTCTGTAATGGTATTTTCTTCTTTTAAAAATATATGGATTATGTTATGGAAATGTTAATGAATAGCTCTCCTGGGATGACTTTATGATGCTTGCATCCCCAAGTAAATAACACAAGTAAATAACTTGTGAGAAGAATGTGAAAAATATCGGCCTGGTTGGTCTTCCACAGCCTAAAGTCTTTGGATATTGGGAACAATTCTTTTGGCAGAACTTGTCAAATCACCACTTTACTGTGAGTAAATATTCTGGATTTCCTGAGCTGTATGCATCACAAATCAGAGGCATGAGGAACAGCCCAGCTATCTTTATGTGCCCTCTGCTCTGATTATGAGGGCTATCCAGTTATATCCTCAAGATAATTTAGAGCAACTTCACCGCTACTTTATCTCAGAAAGCCCCTCAAAGGGCTGTTGTGCTTGTCAGAATTCACCAGAGCTCCAAATCCTACTTATCTCACTGAAGTTGAGGGTGGGCTGATAGGAAGGCAGCTACACCATCTTCCTGTTAACTGGAGATTTCCTCCATCTGTTTGCACAGGCAAGGAAGACTGAGTGGAGCTGTGATATACAGTATGCAAGGATATGAAAGGTTGTTGCAAAGAGGAAGGGAACAAGCTAATTCCCACATGCAAGGGAGATAGGGAAAAAATTATGTGTTCATGTAGGAGCATCAAATACTGTGGGAAGAAAGATTAGAGTAATGTTTTTGGGACCGTATGTTCACTGAGAGAAGTCAAGTACAGAGAAGGATTGACTAAAGCGACTGTGGAGTCTCTGCACGGAGATCTTTAAAGACAGGTAAGCAAACCTCTGTCTGGAGTGAGATGAGAATGCTTTATCCTGCCTCATGGTTCCTGACAGGTCTATTTTTGTTACAGTCCCTTATCCCCAGGGGCTGTGTAAACATCCAGCTGGAGATCAGTGACCTTATCTGCCAACAGTTCCTTGGGTAAGTCAAGAGTTACCTTGGCTAATCCTTGATTTTTGATTGCTTTGTAGCTGCAACTGCAAGGAGTTACACAACTTTCTGTGGACAGAAGAAAATACTCTGTCAACAAATTCAACCATTGCTTGTCCTCCCTTTGACAGGACATCTGCCACACCACCAACAAAACTGTCCTATATGAACGTCTTTACAACAATACCATGTTGAAAAAAAAACACCATACAGCTGAGTCTATCAAGAAAATAATTACATTGGTGAAAATGTTTTCAGACAGAGTCCAAAAATTGCCATTAGAGCAGGCTTGGGTCTTGAGGCTTGGTTCTGAATGGAAAGGCTTAAGTTTGGAATGTCTTCTCTTATGGACCTGCCAGGCAGGTTTGGAAACCTTCCAGTGGTTGGTAAAAACAAAGTACAAGTATAAGGTGAATGGGACGGGGAGAACACAGGCCATGTTATTTTTCATTCATGAGCATAAAAGGAAAAAAATTAAAGGACTACCAAGAAACTTGAGGACTGAATGGATTCCTCCTCAAAGAGAAACATCAGTTTGGATGGAAACCTGGAGGTTCTGTGCTTACAGGAAGAGGTTTGTTTTCTTTCCTAGTCAATGCTACTTGGACTTTGTTTCTTCTTAGATAGCTGACATCTGGTCACAGATTTTGCTAATATTCAAGTCCAAATGTGAATAACATCTGATAACTAAAAATTTTGAGATAAACTTCAGCTTCTGTGTGTACTCATAAGCTCCAAAATAAATAACAAAAATACAAGTATTAAAAAAAATAAAGAAGTGAAATATATTCTTTTTCTCAATGCTCCTAATTACAAAGCAAAAGTACCTGTTTGTAGGCAAGGACAACAAAAATAACAATGAAAGGCATTGTCAGGCCCCAGGTCTCTGAGTGTAGACATTTTGTAACTGATGAAGCAACTGGAGTGAGTGGCATGAAGTGGGAAATGCTCTTTTCCTTTAGTCAGATGTTCAGGTTAATAAATCAGGCCAAGTGAGTTGGGATTTCTTCTAGCCAAGGCCTGTGGCTGCACCATCAATTATTTCGTCCCCGCCACACACTGAGTCTTAGCTTTCCATGTCCTCCAGCTGCCAGCCACCACAGAAAACCTTCCCTGAGCCATCTTCTTCCCTTAGTCCAAGGCTGCTGTCCATCACTGGCTTTGGAGCAAGTTTTCCAAACCTTTTCCCGAATGTGGGTCTCTTGCTTGGTACGTAGGATAAGTTGTTACTGGCCAGGATATTGAGGTGTCCTTTTTTGGCTGCATCAAAAAGGTGAATTCATTCCTCAGCTTCCTTCAAGAACCTTGATAACGATTCCCACAGGCTTTCTCAATGATTAGCAGGAAAGCAGAACTGAACAAGTGCAGACCTCCCTGCTGCTGAGCTTGGACAATAGGGCTGCTCATAATATCAGCAGATGTTTTTGCTTTTTAGGCCATACAGGGTAAATTTATTTTCCTCTCAGGAGCAAACACAAGAATAGCCAAGACTAAGAAATTCAGAGCTAGTTTCTGTAAACCCACTATTGACTATGCTGCAAAGCAGTACTTACACCTAAGATCCATCAGTAATGAGGCTCTTCTAGTTAGTACTTGGAACTGCTGGCTCAGCATAAACTGATGTGACTTAAGCGTCAAAGCTGGGCTTAGTTTTATACCCTACTCTGCTTAAACATGGTGCGCTGGGTAATTTCTCTATTTAATATATTGTGTTTATAATGGCATTGCATCTCTTCACCTTAAGGCACTGAGGTGTGAAAGCCATATCACTCTGAAGTCCTCATTAGCATCATAAGGATCAGACTAATCTATACCAATGTTTTACATTTATAAAAAACCCAACACTTTATAAACTATTTTTGGTTTTTCTTCTACTTCTCTGTGCTCATAAAAGTACTAAAACTAAAGCAGAAACAAAGGGGGAAACACATAAAACTGTTTAATGTTTTTAGTTCACAAAAACTTTTATCTGGATTTCTTGTCTGGATTCAAAGAGGCAAAACATAAGACTGATGTTTTTCATTGCCTGTTAAAAGAGAGAGAATGAGACCCACCAATAGGAAGAAGTTGGCATGAAGCCCTCTTTGACACAGCAAGCACAATGTAAAGGATTAAAGGTCTAATCTAGAAGATATATTGCACACTAAACAGCAGAACCATTTAGGAGAACATTAAATGGCACTCAAGCTAAACAGTTGTCCTTGGGAACTGCAGTTTATATGTGACTGCTCTAATATCCATTTTAAGCTTACAGGGCTTTGAAAACAAGATGTCATTGTTTCATAAAAACACACACATTTAATCTTCTCTTGTGAGGCTGTTCTTGAAATATCTGGCTGCTGGACTGGCTAAACATTTCAGAGGAAACAAACGAGGCTGGTGTCAAAACTAGTACTGTTGAACTTTATTTCTGAAATTATTTGCATGTGCTCAGTTGATTTTTTTTCATCTAAATAAGCAAACCACAAACTTATTCAATGATAAAAGTCTCATTTAATTTTTTTAACAGTATTCCCACTGTTCTGTAAGAAAATAATAATAATAATACAGCTTAAGTAATATGAGAGCACCAAGAAAGTGGTCAGTTCTACATTCACTTGTGTTCTGCGTTCTTCATAAATTAATATTTATGGAACTATTACGAGGCTTCAGCCAAAAATAAAGACCACCCAGAGCAAGGTTTCAATTTTAGTATTCTAAGCACAGATCATTAAAAAAAAGACTTACAGAAAAGCCTTCTTCTGTAACATGTACATTACATGGGTTTTCATGCACATTACTCAGTAGGCATGTGAAGCATATTCCATTTCTAAAAAATTACAGTGCATGCTTTTATAATTCATTTCTTATTTCTCCCTAGGGAAAAATCATCCTCTCTACCATGCAGATGATGAACAGAAAAGAAAAAAAGGCAACGGGGAGGGGACTGTGTCTTGCAGAATTATATAGTCCTGTTCAAAATCCTCCTACTTTTAACTGATGATCTAGAAAATGAAATGGACAGATCTATAAAAAACAGTAAGTTGGAATGATATATTTGATACCTTGAATATTTTTCCATGTATCAATACTTATACCAATCCTTGGCACAGTGACTAATCAAGGGTATCCCTTAGCTCAGGCCATTATCCCCAAAAGCTGTTTGAACAATAAAGTGTCATTGTGGTCCTCAGGGACAATTTTGGTTAACTGAGCTAGTGCTCTTCAGACAGCTGCCAGGAGACAGACAATCCCAGCTGGGTGCCTTGATAACTGCTCCAGAAAGGAGCCCAAAGACGAAATGAGTGAGGAGAGCAACCACCTCTTTCAGAGCCTGGGTGGTCTGAAGTCACAGATGGCTCGGGCTGAGGAGCACTGACAAGGCACTGCGGGATGGACTGCATGGCGTCATAGCCATGGAACAAGCAAACAGATACCCTCTGTCTCCAAGAGGCATTTCAAGGGGATTACAAGAGAAAAGTTAGCAGTTATCTTACAATAACCTCTTACCAAACTCCTCAGTCACTAAACCAGGATGCCTACCATCCTTGTTAGCATGGGATTGATTAACTGCTGGGAATATCTGTGAAGCTGCTCCTCTCAGGTTGGGTAGGAATCCACTTAACTCTTTGTTAGTTAAAAGCAGCAGCTGATACCTCATGGAAAGCATTCTGTGTCTGTGTTAAGTGCCTGCCGCTGTTCTCTGTCTCTATTTGACATCATGAGGTGTGCAAAGAACACCACTGCTGAGGGAAGCTGAGCACTAAGGCAATTTGGCTAGGCCTCAAGACTCAACAAAATGGTGTCCAGGAATGACATTAAGACTCTATTAGAAAAGTTTTGTCTGATTCTAATTTTAAGTGGTTCTGGTCTGAAATTTGTCAGGGAAAGATGGTGTTGGTCCCAGAAGATAAAGTGTTTTAGTCATTCTCCTACCTTTCCCTTGAGAAGCCTTCCTAGGATGGTCTATTCTTTTCTGTCCTCCCATGCCAAATATCACTCCGTTCCCAAGGCCATAAATTTCCTTTCAAGTATGATCACTCAAACCGTGCCCCTAGCAATGGTAACTCTTCTGCTTAGAAAAATAGGAAATAACCAAGAGTAGAAATAATATGTTTTATTAGAACAACTAATATCCTCAGAACAAACGCAAACTTCCAGGCACAAGTAGCCTTTCTTTAGGTCTCAAAAACAATTGCAAAATAAAGGCAATGTAATTTTGATTCATTGGGATATCTTAACCTGTAAGACACCTGGGAGAAAATTAGTCTTCTTCCTGCCTAGAGCCAGGTGACTGCTCTCTCAGCAGTCCTTCCTCTGCTTTGTAGTGTCTCACTGAAAAATTCAAGTCTCAGCAAACACAGACAAGTCTTACATGTTATTTTTGTTTAGGACAACTCAGTCTTTTCTTTGTTTTACTTTTCGGCTTTTAGCTGTAAAAAAAAAAAAAAGGCTATAAATGCTGACTTGCTGATATTTTTGTTGCCCTGTATATGTCCTGCATCAGGGTGATCTCCATCTCTGAAAAGTGATAGACCTAAAAGTTCTGGAAAGCACTGAATTTGGGGATAAAGATTCTGTTGGAGGAAAAAAGGTTGGCTTAAACTGGTGTAAGATTATGACACTTAAACAGAGCTTATTCAGTCAGTTATTCATTGTAAGTAGCATAATTTTGGACATAGAACTTTAGAGAAGTTGAACAATATCAGAACTTTTTCAGATACAGAACATGGTAAACATTGGAGCTAAAATGTCTGTAGTGTAAAAAAACATTCTCCCAACAGCAGTTGGCTGCTCCCATGCTGGAACAATGCATACCCACAAATAGCAAGTAACCAAAACACTTTCTATTTCTTAATAGGCTGTCTGCTGTTAATTATTTTAGTTGCTTGTTGGGAACAATAGAGGTGAATTGGAAATGATGGTTCAGAAATTATGAGAAATAAATAACTATTTTCAATGTTTTGGACTTTACTATTATATAGTGCCTCTCATGAGATGATCCCAAATCACTTAGAAAAGGGTAACTACTAGTATTATACACAATTTACAAGCTAGTAGAGAGAGGCTAGGAAGTTAGTAGCGTGTTTAATTCTGAACAGGGTGCGGGGATGGCTTTTGCTGCAGCTATTTATAGAGGATTTACATGACTGTAGTGTTTATTGTGTCTTTCAATAAAAAGCAGCTGCAGAAACATGCAGCTGGCAAACTTCAGTGCCTGTGAGATACCAAAGACATTATCAAGGAAGCTGATGCACAGGTACAAGGAGATTCACATGCTCCCTGCAACAATTTAAGTGTTCCTTTTCTTATAAAAGTCTCAACCAAATTTAAATGTTTATGTTGATTATGTTCAAAATTCTCTTCCTCTGTCTGTTTAAAGCCAGATCCTCCTCCTGATATAAGTCATCCAGCCGCATAGTTCAAGTTCCTCAGATAGGTGTTTGCTGCATAGTTCTGCAGGCTCTGGCACAGGTTTCATCCACACACTGAAATATTTCTTCAGGGTTAGCAGTTCTATTGACCCAGATTTAGCTACATATATAGGCTAGAAGCTGTGTGCTGGTTGCACGCTAGCTGACACGGGACCTACTTTCTCATGAGAAAATGGTGCAGATATTGACTCTATGACCCTTCTCAATCCACTCAAGACCCATCTTCTTATGAGTGCGCAATGACCCTCACTTCTGCACATTAGCAATGTAGGATCTATACTCTCTCTGTATACACATCATGTAAGAGACACACAAAGAAGAAAGGATCAAAGATGTGGCCATAAGCTGAACATCTGCTTCTGCCCATGATCTGTTTTCCTTAACATTTTCTTATCTCACATGCCGTTCATAAACTCCAGAACTTTGAAAACCAGTCCCTTCTGTTTTCCATTGCATTATCCTGGACTGTGCTAAAACAAAAAACACAATATAATGTATCTAGAAATTAAGACCCCCATAGAAAGCTCACAAAGGAGATGTGACCACTCTTACAGTCAAAGGGTTGGAAAAACACTGTTTAACTTGCTGCCTAAATAAGATGGGCTAAGTTTTGTCTCTATTTATAGGTTTCTTTAGAATTTTGTAGGTAAGTTTGGGCTTAGAACTTTATTCTTTAGGTGAATTTCTTGTGAGAGGCTGCATAAAGGTCAGAAAAACTTGCCTTATTAAGAAAGAATGGGGAAAAAATCAAAAGACACTGGAGGTGCTTTGATTGAAAAGAACATGTTCAATTTCAAAATTATGTCATGTCTTTTTATGTGGTAAGACAGTCACTTCTATGCTCCCTGACTCTATTTCAAATCCTAATTTTGAGATTTCATAGTGGGACTCATCCAAAAGCCATCAGAATAATTTCTACAGTTTTCTATGAGATTTGGATTGGACTCTGCCCACATCTATCCAATTAAAATGGTCTCTCAAACTCTTGAGGTCATCTCCCTTTCCTCTTGCAACAGAAGGTAGGGTTTCTCAAGACAATATGATATCCACTCTCCATTAGCAACACTAGGAGTAGTGGATAAAAAAACCCCAGCCAATACAGCAGATTTTGCCATAACTTCACACTGTGTTCAATCCTATTCATGTCAGTTCTGTGCAGTGTTTGGCCCTGAATTTTCCCACAATGGGATCCATTCTTCTTGCATGAGAATATGTCTTGGACAAATTGCCATGTCACATGCATTCAAAGGGCCATGATAAACCCTCCATCTTTGCACAGGCTCCCGATTACATCAAAGGAATTTCTGCATACAAAACAAGGGTAAAATATGCCTCTAATTTAAGGTTAAATTACACCGTTAAGACATGGGCTGAAATAAGGGGCAGCAAGGAAGCTAAACCACAGTAGGGAGCACATCCAAAGCACTATCTCAGAAAAATGCAATCCTTTGTACTGTGAGCATTTGGCTCAAATGGGGAAGAATTTGTGATGTGCCTTTTCAGGGAACAAGCTATCTTCTTCCTTCCAGACAGGCTCAGTGGAATTCAGGCAAGGAGAAGAAATTAATGATTTAATATGCTCTTTATCTCTCATTTCACTCTGATTCCAGGCAAAGACTGGGCCTGGTCCCTGGATCCTGCACTTCAGCTATCCACAAAAACTGTGAAAAGACAAGAATGGTCTTACTCTTTCTTCCCCCTTCCACTGTATGTGTGCTTCTGTGATGAACACACGGGAGAAAATCCAAACCTGGTTTTGCAGTAAATACTCTAATGATGTGTGGGGTGATATGAAAGAAATGCACCTAGGTATGTATGTTCCTTGCATAAGTATGATTACAAAAGTAAAAATGAACTATTGTCTTTAAGGGTCTTAAATAATAGTTAAGTAGAGGTTGATAACAGCACAGGCTTCCGAAACCAGAATATAATTGGAAATTCTACTCCCATCTGGGAATATGATGAAAATACAACTGAGAAGAAGCTTCTTCAGGGCCAGATATTTGCTGCCACTGTTTAAATATTTTGGGCAAAGTGAAAGTAAAGCCAAAGGTGGCAGAATCAGCTCCCTGGTCAGTCTTTTATTTATCTTTTCTTTCATCTTAAATACGTTGTCTAGATATCAGTATCAGGTACCTCAAAAGTTCACCTATGGCAGACTCACAAGTAGCTCTGTGCTGGAAACTGCTACTCTTCCAACAGGTTGCATATTCTGGAGTAAGGGAAAGGATTCATTTCATCCCATGAGATTTTGGAACAATTCATTGTACATAGCTACATAGCTATCAAAAATACACTGATTTGAAAGATATGGGATAGAAGACCTTTAATTGTGTTACAGGAGGATTTTACAGAGGAGTCAGGGGACTTAAATAATTTATGATTGCATCTGACCTTAATTGATGTATCCCAAAGTCATACATATAAAATGTGATGCCCTTTTCCACAACTTTTGTTTTATAAAATACTCCATCTATAGTTCATGGCAGTTTTAACTTTTCACAAGGCACTCACAGACTAGAATCATCTTCCTTGTGGGCCTGCTAATGGAAATCCCCTCATACAGTTATTAGTCACTGTCTTACAATAGCTTCTTGTCTCTAAGTACTTTGATGTTGTACATAAGAGCTGTGGATCAATTACATTCATTTTTCCCATTACCGGGCAAATATTTGGACATTTTCTGTTGAGTTGATTCAAGGCAGAGCTAAACCAAAGGAGTTGCATACTGTGCAGACATTTCTAACCTTCAGAAGCTGAAGGTTTTGTGACCTGGGAGAAATTATAGATGTTTATTCTAGCAGGGTAAATGGAAAAAGACCATTTCTATTTTAGGGAGATAAATTAAAAGCAGGGAAGATGAGTTTTGTTATGACAAAATCATTCACAAGTGGCATGCTGAAATGAGGAAAAGCAGTTATGTATTTATATTACAATCCTCAGGTATGTTTGTCAAGAAAGACTCAAGTGGCAAAATGCAGTAGTAATTGTTGTGTTTCCTCATTTGCCAAAACAAGAATTTCCACTAAAATTAGTCTGCTAAGGTTGTCTCCATCACAAAGATTCAAAACACACCAATCTTCTGCAGTGAAAATCCAGAACATTTTTATTACCATGTGATTCCTCCCAACAAGAACACATATAGCTGTTTCTTCTTGCCTGTTTCAAACAATAGCTGTAAGTCTTCCACCACTGTGTCAGAAATACATTTTGAAAATGTTTCACTCATCAGATTCTTCTGCAGAACAGAAGAAGGAAGGTGAGTCAGCTGGCATGCCCAGCAGTGGCAATCTCAAGTGCTTACCATGCTCAGGAATGTTAGAAAGCATGAGCAAAAGAGAGGCGTTCTCCAAACATGGTGCTGCAGTTACCCCTCAGCTGGTGCTGCTCTTCTAAACTTACTCAAGTTGACACGGAGGGGAATTTTGATTCAAACAAGGCTTTCATTGAGAAAAGACTAGTGCTCAATTTGGTCATTGATTCGTCATTAAATCTTTTTTTCAGCAGACAGCACAGATTCCCTGAAACCACTTTTTCCATAATCCGTAAAGGAATTTCTGTGCCTGTGGTATAGACAAACCCTCTGTTAATTTAGCTGTATTACTGCTGTGGTTCTGGGGATCAGAACATCTCAGCTGTTTGGAAAGACAGCTTGCATGGGCTTCCTCCTCTTCCTTCAGAGGTCAGGAACTACCCAGTGATAGGAGTGGTGAATCCTGAGAAGTAACCCCATAAGTGGATTCCTCCTCAGGAAGACTTTCTATTTTTCTGTCACGCAAAAAGACATTATTTTGTCTAAAGATTAAGGAAAATCAGATGATGAAATTATTGTCAATATTATCTTCCTTAGATAATAATTAGGTAATGGATTTAGAGCTGTTCAAAGAATGAATACATAAATGGATAACATACTGGATGTTCATTGCAAAGCCAGGATTATGATGTTTTTTCCTGATGGGTTTTCAATATTTTTTTGTCTTTCTGAAATAGTGTGAACTACTTCTTGAGCATTTCCATTTACAAAAAAGAGAATTCTGACAAAAAAAACCTTTGAAAAATAGTAATATTTCTATAAATTATTTCATTAATATTGTGTGGCTGGAATAGAAAATTAGTCCAGCTTGAACCCTGAAAAAATGAAAAATTACAAACTTATACATGCAATTGTTTTCAAGTTCTTAAAATCCATTTGTAAGGTTTGATACAAAATTATCATATCTATCACTTCCGGGAGAATATCTTATGTCACAAATGTCAAGGTGTTTCAGCAGGAGAAGGTATAGGTCAGCACTGTTGTCTGCTGTGACTGCCAAGAAAGGAATAAATCATGGTTATCTGAAGGGCTGATGCTGTTCCATTTGTGTAAGTTTGATTCAGGAGAAACACACTGTAACCAATGGACTGTACTACAGTATAGATAGCAGGACCAGGGTGCCCCAAACACATTGTATTTTGCACATTTTATCTTTCTTAACACATTTTCCTGCTTTCACCTCCTTTTATTTATTCCTTAAAATGAAAGATTATAAAGAGCTGCAACTAGAAACAGTCTGATCACAGGGAGCTCCCCTCAAATCAATACCAAGTACCAACTGTGCTAACTGCAGCTATGTGCTTGCAGTACATTGAAGAAAATAGATATAGTTTGGAACTTAAGTTAAGAACACAACTTCTGTAAGGTGCTGAGAACATCCTGACACAAATTCTGTGAGGTGCTGAGAACATCCTGCCAGATGCTGTGCAACCTCAGTTCCCATCCAGGGTGACAGAAAGCTAATATGCCCTGTCTTTTTCAGGGTCAGACCAATGATGATTAAACAATTCTAGCAAACATGATCTCACCCTTATTTGTCTGGGACATTATGAAATACAACATGAGGGAAGTTCAGATGTGGTAGCAGAATACAAAGCACTAACACACCCAGCATGATGCTAGAAATGTGTTTCCTTATAATCCTATATTTCCCAGACAAAAACTTGTAAACATGGAAGTAAAACAAAACACATTTTCTTTTCATGAAAAAAAAAAGCTTTAAAAACCACAGGATTAACAACACCAGGGAAGGACAATTCCCTGAAGGGCCTAAATCTTGTTTCCAAAACTTGGGCTGAGTTAACTGTGTTTGAGCTGAATTTCTTCACAATAGCACATGGAAAACATTTTAAAAAATGTATCATGGTCAAACATACCCTGAATAGATTCTGGAGTGATATCTCATGATTTGAACACTTACTGATTACATTCCAATGATGAGGGTGGGAAATGGAACTCACACACACTGGATCTGGTTTCTGGCTTGGCTGCAGGTTTTCCTGCATACACAGGAGCAAATCAGTTTTTCTGCTCTGTATTGTAGTCTCATAGCTAAAGAAAATAAACTATATTCTTCTTTGTTCAAGTCAGAAGCAACACAAATGGGAGAACTTACCTGCCACTCCTGTCCCCAAAAGTAAAGACCACTAAATATATGCTGAGGTGATAAGAAGTGATAGCCTTATTTATTTTACACATTAAAACAAAAAACATTGTGGAAAAAGCTCACTGTGGTTGGCGGGTTTGTTTGCTGAATCACATTGTTTTTGAAAATAGATAGAAGATTATGACATTATATAATTGGGTTTTATTAAAAGTTTTCAAAGAGCTCCTCCTTTTCTCCTGTCCAGGCTGTGTTCAGGCATCCAGTCAGAAGAGAAAAACTATCACACAAGTGAACATCTCTGGAAATGAGAATTATATAGACAAAATGCCTGGTTTATGGGGTGAAAGCATAGTAATATAACACAGGCCCAGACCAATGTCTCTTTGATGGTCTTTTATCTTTGGCAGCAGATTCAATTAAGGATTCATCCCATATCCTTCTGAGAGTTTGCCCTTCAACTGTGCCCTACTTCCCATCTTCCAGCACTTAGCTACATAAGAACTTTCTGAACTAGAGGTATGTAAATCACCCATACAAAGCATATTATATTCAAGAATTTGCCTAGTCCAATAATTTCAGATGGATAAAAACTACCTGTTTGTCCTTCACAACATCCATCCTACAGCAAGAATGATTTAATTATGTGCTGAACAAAAAAATCTCTTCCTTTTCCTATATTTTCCTGTCATCTAGTAACATGGCTCTTAGCTCCTGTACTATTGCAAAAGTTTCATATCTTCTTAATTTCAGATTTTTCACCACACTAACCTTTCAGTCACCGCTTTTGCAAATGGAAGGGCTTTATTTTTTTAGACTCCTTTAGAGAAAACTCCTCTGATTATTCTTGTTCCCTTATCTATACTTATCATGTTTTCCTGATACTGGTGCTGCTTTCATCCATCACAATCACAGTTGATTGCTTGACAAACTCATATTTGAACTCTTTCAAATGTCCTATGTGAATACTGCCAACTGTTACTGATCTGTTGCGCTACTGATTTGCTCTAAAATCTCTGACACTCCAAAACGGGAGTTTGCACAGACCCATTTGGTGTAAAAAATTACCCCAGTGTGAAAGACTCCCATCTCATTTACAGCAGGGGCCAGTGCAAATGATTCCTTTGGCTGCTCCATAATGTCTTTATCTTCCTTTGCTGCTTCTTGTCATCCTGCTAGCTGTCCTGCTTCTGATGTATATACAAAAGGCTTTACTGTTAAGTTCCATTACTTCTGCAAGTTGCTTTCACTAATATTTTAGCTAGCTTTGCTGTGGTTTAGCATTTATTTTGCTGGGGATTATACTCTTCCCCTGTTTTCTTTCTTTGGACACCATGTCCATATCTTGGAAGATGTCTTTTCATTTTGAATAGTGTCCATTACACTGCTCTTTAGCTCTGCCAGCTGCTTCTGGATTCAGCATCAATAAAAAATGGCTCATTCGAGTTCATTTTTATTGATGCTATCCATGAGTAGCGCACATTTACTCTTTTAAAAGCATGCATGCCCCTTGCAAATATTTAATTCTTTTAACTACTATTTCCACACCTGCCTTAAAGAGTTTGGTTTTTTTATACAATTCCCCAACTATTTATCTGAAGTATTTTGGTGATGACATAAATGTTACAACAAACCAAAGTGTCTGAATTGCTTTTTAAGTGCTTACTAAGGATAGAAATCAGACAACAAAGCAAAATAATGAAAGGTAAACTGTCATGAAAAGCTTTCTCCATTTGATTCACATATTAATGCAGAGGTTGATGCTCCATCAATGTTTGTTTCATAAATTTGCATATATCTACATTAACATCACCCATAGCATTATGAGGGTGAAACAGGGGAGGAGAGACGGGGAGGTAAATTTGTTCTAAAGGTACTACACTGAATTCTTTGTTGCCTACAAAAGGCTTTAAATTTGTCTGGGCCAAAGCCTCGAAGTGTAGTTAGATCCTGATGCATGGCTTCATGTAAACATCAGTTTGGTTGCAAACATTTCACCTTCTGTGTGGGATGCAGCACAGTATACATCTTTCCTTAAGCAAATCTTTATGTGAAAACTACAAACTAAGCCACATTGGGTCCTAACTATAGCTTCAGAACTTTGGGCAGAGTCTTAGGAAAACCTCAGGGAGTTTTTGGGCATTGTCTCTTAGCAAGGTATACAAGAATCTTCTTAAAGTAATAAATGAAAAGGGAGTCATTCACCTGAAACTTGAGACTTGCTGCGTGGTTAATTATCTCATTATACTTTTCACAGGAATATGACCATATCTGTGCCATACTAAATTTCTTTTCCTTAACATCTGTAAATATAAATATTTATTAAACTATAAATTCTCTCTATATTTTGATCTGCTTTAAATAACAAATAAATATATGACTCTTTTTAGAAGCCTTGTTACATGTCTTTGACAAACAGGAGAATTTATGCAGATAACATACTATATACATACTATATGTATAAGTTTATGCAAGTCTATAAATATACATTTTTAAGCTTGTTCATATTCTTCATGGTGCAAAACAGATGCTTTTTTTTCATTTTTAAGAACATAGAACCCCTGCCAGTGGGAGCGACGAGCTGAATTTATTTTTTATTTTCCACATTGAGATTTTGAATTTTGTAAGAAAGCTAGTAATTTTTTAAAAATAGAAGAAATAAGCCAGGAAGACTGGAAGACTGGAAAAACAGACATCATTGTAAATTACAAATAAGAATACAATTCTGTTTAAAAAAAGACTCGTCAGAAATTTTCCAATCTGATGTGATATTTTTTTTGTGTGTGGAAGCTTGAATAGACTGTAAGAATAACTTAGAAGTAAAACTCACAATTCAAATACTATATTATAGATTAAATAAGTTTATTTTAAATTTAAATGTGTTTTTTAAATTGAAACATTGGAAAACACATGCATAAAAGAGAACTTTTATCAGACCTTTTGTAATAAGCCTGTTCTGATTTGTGAACTCTGGGAAGCAAAGTGCACAGCCCACAGCAGCTGACCTAGACATCACTGGTCTGAAATGATCCAGGGACAGCTTGTCAGTGATAGTAGCATTTGGGGTGATCAAGAATTGCTTTAAACCATTTGGTCTATTTCTGGTTTTTTTTCTCACAATAGTATTGAACCAACTTGTCATTACTACAGAATGAGACAAAAGCAATGAAATAGCAAAGGCAGACAGACCTATGTGCTCAGACAGAGCCATATTTTGTCATTTTATCATACAAATCATGTCAGCTGGCGGCAGCATGAGTAATCTAAGCTTCAAACAATATCATTCTGCAGATAAATCAATGAACACAGAAAAAAGATCAGTCTATTTTAGACAGCCTAATGATCAGCAGTTTTTTGTAATAGCTTGTCAGACTTCAACCTGTCAAGCCTGAAGATTTAGGGACACCAATTCACTGGAGATTTCCTGATTGTATTCCTGCTGGGCTATCTATGAATCACAATGGGAGACTACTAGGAAAAGGGGAGAAAATGGATCGCCTTCAAGTCTTTATGAGGCACAGGTTATTGTCATGCCTCAACTAAATCCTAATTACTCTGATTAACAATGCAAGCCTGTCACTGCTCATGCATCCTAGTGAAAAAATTTGCAGTAATGTCTATGAAATTCTGCCACTTCTGCTCAGGCCTCCACACGTGCCTCACTGGGGCTTTGTCAGCCCTGCGTGCCATTCACCCAGCTGCTGTTTCCAAAATAACAGGGTTGCCAGGGTGAGCTCCATTTGCAATGCAGACCAGACTTGAACATACTTAGTGAGATCAACTGGCTCACAAGAGGGCATGCAGGATTTAAAACATTTTGAGAAGTTAATGGCTCTGCAGATCAGATTTCTTGCTGCTTCATATTAATTTTCTTGTTAAAGTCAAATGTCTGTGGTAAGTTACCTTTCAAATTTAATGTCATCTTTTCATAAACATTTATCAGTACCCTGTCTGTCTCAAAGCTTTGTCACTGCTTAACTGTTAAGTATCTCTGAGGTGTAATGGAAATAATATTTAGGCAGGTGTCTGCAGCAGCATATACACATCTACTTAGAAGAAAACATCCAACAGTTTAGTGAGAGGCATAGCACTGCTTTCATGTGAGGGGGAAAAATATAAGGCTTTTAGAAAAGAGGAGAGACTTTATTTCTAGAAAAAAAAATGTATTTTGATAGGCACAGTCTAGATTGCAGTCATCTAGAGAGCTTTGCCAGTCCCGGAACATTTGCCCTATCAGTTTCTATAAGCTCTGCAATCTGATTCTGCCAGCATCAAAAATGACTTCTGCTTACAGAATTAGCCCACGCTGAGTCCATGCTGACATACAGCATTTCTTGCCCCTCACCTCCACGCCCATACTCATTAAACAGTTGCCAAGTGTTAGAGTGTTCAGCAATGAAGCTTATAAAATTAAATCCTCGGTTTTGCCACAGTAGGAAAATTAGGGCATAATTAAAACTCTTTACTTCTTGTTTCCCTATTTTAAAGGACTTACCCTTGGAACTGCTGTGTTCTGCTTTGCCACATTCCCCAAAGTCCACAACTCTGAGAATTTTTTCTTGGAAGAGCAGAAAGTACTGCTAATTCTTTTGTGGATATGTGCAGGGTCTTCTGCTTCACAGCCAGTGCATTTCTTGGGCCTCAGAGATTTGGACTTTACCATATGATCAACTGAAAAGGAAAGGAAGTTTGATTCTCCCTATTTAAAACAAAATTTTAAATTAAAGTATAGGGGGAAAAAACCCCATGGTAACGATCTGCTTTGAAATGACAAAGCTGTTTCCCTGTCAGAAGCAGCATGCTGATTTCATTAAACTTTCTCTGGAAGCTTCTGGGGCAGCCTGGCCACCTGGCAGCTCTTTGCCCCTGCCTGGATACTCGATGCCCTTGGCACTGGGTGCCCAGGCTCCACCCAGCATTTCCCAGCTGACACAGCCACAGGGACCCACACAGGCTGTCTCCTTGTGACAGGCATTTGGAAATGTTGATGTTTTATTCCAGGGCAAACAAAATGAAATATTGACAACCTGGAATTTCCCAGAAAACAGATGTTTCCTTTTCTGGCCAGCTCAACCTACACACACACACATACACACACACACTTGCAGAATTATTAACTGCTATGTAATTACACCAGACTGTATGCCCACTTCCACTGTGTGGTGTGGAGGGAATCCAGCCTTCTAATTCCCACGTTAGACCAGCCACCAGAGAGCCACAGAGCCTGGGAAGCAGTTAGGTGCCATAACGCTTTCATGGAGCAACACTGAGCTTTGTGCCATGTCACAGTGTGGAGCCTCTTCTGTGAAGGAAGGAGAGCACTGATGTGTCCAAGTAGCCCACAAAGTACAGGAAAGGCATCACTGTTTGGATCAGCAGTGGCTCCATCCCCTAGGAGCCCTCTTTTTTTTTCTTTTTCTTACAGGAGCAGTTGAAAAGTGCCAAAAGCTATTGGGAAGCCTGCATTATATCAGGCAGGCTGAGTGTACTGACCTTCTGAGCCAGCCAACAGGGAAGAACAACAGGAGGGAGATTGCAGAGGAAGATAGGACTACTTAAGCAACAATTCATTGTGAACCACTTTTCTAAGCTGTTGATAGAAGCATCAAGTATGAGAGAGGAAGGGGACTTATCTTCTTGCCCAAGCAGAACCTTAATGACTCCCTAATGACTGCTAAATAATGTTGCCAATAATCTCCATTTAATTATACAGCTCTAGTAGGTCCTAAAAAGGAAAGAAAACACAAAAAGCATCTGCAGTCCTAACAGACCCAGCAGTTCCTTAGCCTAGTTCTGTAAAATGCATGCGGATATGTAGTATGAGTTATCTTCTGGAAGAGAATTCCCATCCTTCATCTCTTCTGAAATAGTCACTCACGGGAAATAAATTTGCTCAGCTCTTGACATAGCCATCAATAAATTCTGTGTCTGTTATGGCTCATGAGCATCCAGGTAGGATGTCCTCAAGACAGAAATATATGTGATTTCAGAAATCTCCTTTGGAAGGCTCTTCAGACGCATTTTATCTCTGACCAGGGGCCACTACAAAAGGGTGTTTAATGAACACAGCACCACTTCATGTAAAAATTTGAGGAATATTTTTCAGACAGATGCCTATTCTAAGAGCTGCTGACTTTCACAATGGGCTTTTTAAAAGCCTGAAAATATGAATTCCCTCTTTATCATTATACATTTTTTTTACAGATGCTGGAAGTCTGAAAATAGGCCGCTCTTGGAAATAGCAACTTAATAGTATACTGTGTGTACAACAGGCAAAGGAGAATATTTAAGCACAAAATTCTATTTTTGGCTTAATATTCCAAAGCTTTCCTAATGCTCATTTCATAAAATATTTCTTCAGGCTCAGCCCAGGTCCTGGCCAACACAAACACTATTTTCATCTGGAAAATTCAGCAAGATAATTGATAAAAAACATGGCATAGTAGGTGAAGGATCTGTCTGTCATTTGACTTCCACCACCAGCTCAGGTGACTTACTGTTATTATAAATAATACAAATTAAGAAAAAACAAAGAAACAGGTTTCTAGTTACAGTGTAGAAAGTGTAAAATTCTGGATTTGGGGATTCAATTACAATGTGCAAGCCAGCAAAGCAGGAATGAAGAGCACCTCCAGAACTGTATTTTTATGAAAACATTGTGTGATTTCATCCATCAACTACTGCACATTTAATTTTAGCCACATGGGTTAAATAAGCTGCCCTGAAAGCTCCAGCTGATGAACTTTGTTAGTTGTTCATTCTGGTGAATTTGCAAACCATCTCCTACCTCCCAATTATCTCTATAGAGTAGAAGAAGTGTAAGTGGGGAAAATTCACAAACCATATTTGGTATTATCTTAAATTAGATGGGAATTATATTATTAAGGGAAGGAGAAGTCATGTTAAGTAGCAGTCAAGAAACTGCTCTGTCCTAGTATCATATGAGGGTAAGCACTGATTGCAGGGTGGGGAGAGATGCAGTGCAGGGAGCAGCCCCCTCTTCAGGAGCTCCCTCTCCTGTGCTTCCGTGGCCATGGCTAATCACCGTTCCTTTGGAAAAGTAGGAACACAGCGCAAACACTGCACCTGATGGTAATATGAACCTGAGCTTTACACAAGCTGTACAGTACAAAAAGCAGTCACATCTACTCATCTCACTGTGAACACCACAGAAATCTGAGCAGGTCACAGCTGATGGCAAACTTGAGGAGTGTGGAACCAACCTCCCTAGATCTCTGAGTGAGGTCTCCAGGAAAAGGACAGGCTACAGCCTCCTTCCCAGCACCCAGGGGCTTCTTTTCCCTGTGCAATAGAGACAGAGAAGAAAAAGAAAAGCAAGCAGAATAAGTTGCCAAGGGAAGAAGCTGAGTTCACAGCAGAACACAAGTCCCAAAAGGTGATGGGAAATGAGGAAAGGTTCTGTTTTACTCCAGCGGAAAATATTAGAGTATGAGCACAGTCTGGAGTGCCCTTATTAGACAAGCAGCAGCCATTTCTCTTCTTCTAAACTCATTTTTTTCTATTAAAAATAAAAATTTTTAAAAACTAAATTGGCCAGTTGATGTGATTCAGCTCCTGAACTGGCTTTTCTAGAGGTAACATTTCCTGTCTGAGGTACTGTTTCTGGCTCATTGGATTTCCTGGCTGAAATTTTCAAAGTCACCTAGGGAACCTGTGTGTTCACACATGCACCATGAATTTAATCAGGATATGTCATCTGAACCCCATAAGCAGATGTGAAATATTCTGGGATGTTGGTTTTTTGTTGTTGTTGTTTTTTTTAATCCCTCTCTTTTCAGATACTCTAAACTTGCTGCATCTTTTATCAGTCCTTTTGCTTCTTTGTTCTTTCTTCTCATAGTTCCTCTTTCCACTAAGACTCCTCATATTTCACTCCATTCTGATTCATATTTCTCTTTTTCTCCTACAGCTACTAGCTTCTTCTGTGGTTTTGACTTTCTTTTGTCTCCAAGTGCACTCCCTTCATCCTCACTCCTCTGTGTCATCGGTCTGCCATATCTGGCCAGTTGCCCCATATGTAAAAGCTGAGCCCTCTCTCCTGTTCCCAGTACAACTCATAAAATGGAAATTCACTTCAATGCTTCCTCCCCAGCAGTGAGGCTATATAGATCATCAAGCTCCATACAAGAGCATCAATGTAATTGCAGAAACACCCCCTGCAATATTCTATATATGATGGAGCAGGGAGGGAGACAGACAGGGTGAAGAGGAATTGACCTACATCTGCTTTTCTTGGTCATAAATCACTACCTATAAAGTGTTCAAATGGCTTTGAACACTGATACCTGCACCAGGCTGTTCTTTCTCAATGTCCTAGATTTTCCACCAGTATCTCCAATGTGCTGCAAAGGCAAATTCATGCCTTAACTTGGCAGGTTCAGACACCTGCCCATCCATGAATTCCCAGGTGTGCTCCATATTTGTCCCCACGTATGCAAATTCTGGTGTTTGCAACCACTCTGTACCACTAATTTAGCCCTTCCTCTCCTGTATCCAGATTATTTCTGTGGTAAAATAGGAAGGTAGAAGCTCTCCCTGTTCCAAACGCTTTCAACTATTCTCCAGAATACATCTGCGTCTTTCCTGGTCTGGAACACAAACATACTAAAAATAGCAAAAATAAGGTAGCTGAATACACTTTTACGTCTTTTTTCAGTATAAAATATGCTCTGATGTGGAGCCATGCAACATGTTATTATGGATTTGGCTCCATAGGCACCATACCCCACCAATAAATTTAAAAATTTCTTTTAAAAATTACAATCATAGATTAATGTTAATGGAAAAATACAATTAGTGTATCTTAGTATATATCTTAGAAATTACATTTTTATGTCTATATTTTAGCCTAACACCCAACAACTGCACAACTTAAGTTAAAATATGTAGGTCCTTTGAGGTCAGGCTTCTCCTTGCAGAACTCACTTACAAAAGGTATTAGAGTCTGCCAATTCTGCAGGGCAAAATTTATAGCAACAGGTCAAAAGACAGTTCCTAGAGGAATCCAGCAGCCCTTTGTAGTAAATCAGCAGTCAAATCTTTGATAAATATCTCCTGAGTCCAGCAGTAACTGTTCCTCTGTGCGGCAAGATAAAGCAGTGGACTCATATGAGCCATGGAGTCCAGAGAAAGTCACACAGCAACAAGGAACTGGTAAATGACTTTTGAGGAAGTAAAGGTTAACCCAGCACGCATAACACTGAACTTAGCAGCTCTGGAAAACAAGATGGAAGCTTACCTGGGCGCATGAATTCAGGTGTGCTGCTCAAGTATAAAATGTGCAGCACCCTGGAGGATAATAAGGCAATTGCTCTAACCCAAACAAGAGGTATAAAACCTTTTGAGATGGATAAAAGCCTCTCCAAACATATCTATTTTCATGGCATCATGAACTTCTGTGATCAGCCTGTTAGTTGATAATTCTGTTGGAATGCAGGTCCTACAAGCAAAGAGCAGGGGTTACTCCAGGCTCCATTTTGATGTTCCAGGGGCCAATCCTGCAGCTGCAAATGACACAAGCAATCTCAGCTTATAGGACCACTGTTCACACAAAGTTCTTTTTTGACTTTCATGGCCACATCTGCTTCCCTGATCAGCCTCACTCAAGCCAGTGAGAATATTTTCCACGTCTGAAAGCTGGTCCATGCAGAGATGCCATGGGCTGAAAGAGGCACCGACACTGGCTGGTTTGGAAGGTTGAGGGTTTGGTTTATGAGTCAGTTTTCACCCAGCAGAAGCAGTGCTCCCCTGGGAAGTGTCATAGCAGCCCAGCATTTCAACACTACGAGAGGCTAGACAACATCAGAAGCAGCAGCAGCCTTTTTGCAGCCTGACAGTGCCTCATCATTTTAGCCTCAGGGCAGGTGAGAGCTGATTAAGCCACACACTGCCGGGGGTAGCTGGGCCTCTGGTACCCTCTGTCCTTGGGTAGGGGAATATTTGGAATGACCAGAGTACTTCATTGCTGCAGTGGTTCACAAGTTTCTGCTGCTGGAATGGGATAGCAGAGAATGCTGGTGATAGGCGCAGAAGGAAAATGAATAGCTCACATAATTTTTCTGGCTGAGATTTGTGAGCCCATCTCATCAAGATTAAATTGGTGGCGTAGTCTCAAATGAAAACTACATGTGAGAAGCAGCTCAACTTGACAGCATGAAAATTTGTCCCCTGCTGGCAAAGAAATATCTTTCATTTTTCTCTTAAAAAAAAACCCCAGTCTAGTAAAAAAAATCTGGACTAACTCCCATCCAAGCTATCAAAAATGTCAGTCCAGTCAAAAAAAAAGGATTCACTTTCGTCCAACACATCAGATCACAATTCAGGTACTGGAACCATGCTAGGAAAAATATTTCATATTCTTTTCTTTCCAACTCAGTATCTGGCTACTTTTCACCAGGAGAAGGAAGGCCTCCCTCTGAGAAGAATGGCACCAAGCCCTCAGCAGGTTTTTTTTTCAATTTTTGGGGGACTGCTTGGTGACATTTCATCTCTGTTATCTCAGGAGTAAATGCCTGTCAGACTGGTTCATTAAGAATTTTCTGAAAATGTTCTGGGATTTTTGGTAATAGTCTTCTGTACCTGCTAATGAAGATGTGTCTTTACAATAGGAAACAGTTCTCATCACTATGTCTGAAACTATGTCATTAGCTGTGCCCTTAGAGATGAGACAAAATTACAAGCACTGGATGTAAGTGTTCAGGACTACGAATTTACACAGGGAAGTTTCTCCAGAATAATAAATTCTATTAGAAGAGAGATAAAGAAATCATTATTTCTGGAGCAGCATTTAGAAGTTCCCTCTGTGCATTCACACTTAATACACTTGGTACAGGAGGAAGCTATTTTGTGATCTGGAGAAGGAGAAATTTTAAAACAATAAAGTGCAGGACTAATTACCTACTGAGATCTGCAGTGTCTCTTGCCTCTTTACATCTCCCAAATTATTAAATACAACATAGTAAAATTTATGCACAGGAACCAATGAATAAAGACATAAAATGCATCATTATGCCATACTCTAAGGACATTTTAAAGTTCTTTTTGTTGGTGTAAAATAATATAGACTATCTAGGACTATAACTAGACTGTATGGATAAACAATACAGACAAATCTAAGCTTTATAGGGAAGAGAGATCATTGTCTCTACTTTGTAGATGTCTATGAGAAAGAGACCTGGTTATTACCATGATTCTGGTTCTTTCTATGAGGGGGACACTCTCAAATCTTCTGTTCTAGTGCATTCTAGACTACTAATTTTCTTTCCCCCCCCCCCCCAAATTACTATAAAAGTCTAGGAGCCATTTCTTTCTTGAGATCCCAGATGAAATGCTAGAGCCCAGCATTTCTGTTCCTCTGTTCTCAGCATCATGGTGTGTACCATCCTATTTTGCCCCAAGAGTTCCAGCTCACTCAGTCAGCTGTCCTCAGTGCTGTGGAGGAATCACAGTGGACTCCTTCAAAAAATTTTTGCCTATTATCTGACTGAAGTTTCCTTGAATACAGGAGATTTCCTATCCTCTTTATATGTCTGCACAGGGATAATAAGGAAGACTAAAGAGAATAAAAATTTATTTCAACATCTACAAAGCTTAAACTAATCAGAACTCAGGCCTGTAGGTTTATGGTGCCACTGTTCTCAGACCAATGCAGCCTGCTTGCATGAAAATTCACAGCAGTCGTGTCCCTAAATCTGTCAAGCCACTGGTGCTACTTACCAGGCTCCTAATACACCCCCAAAATAATACCTAGGTACCCATCAAAACCAAACATGCTTTAAAAACCTGAGCTAAACCCTCAGCAAGTATATATTTATGTATGCCCTAATAAGACAACTGCGCTTTTCTTCCTAATCCAGCTGACAAAAGCATCATTGAGACAGTGTTACAACTCAAAGTTGCTTGGCTCTGGATGTGTTTCCAGAGAACAAATTAATCCAGAGTTTGAGCACCTTGAGAGGCTTTTTGGTTAATATTCTATCAGGGAGAAAAAAAAGGCCCCACAGAACAAATATGCACAAGGTACACCACTATATAAACAGGAAACTAAGACCAAAACTTTCACAAAGACCCTTATGTACCTTCATGTGCCTACTTGATTAACCTCTGTAGCACTCTGATGTTGTTGTGCTTGGGGATACTAAAAAAAGAAATTCTCAAGTGGATGGGGTATGTAGTTCAGTATCAGCTGGGGCATGGAGGAATGGTAAGATCTGTGTCACAGCAGGTTCTGGCCACATTTCTGCCCTTAACATCTTATTTATGACTGTGGCCCTGTACATAAGTAGGTGTGCTCCCAGCCTCTTCTCCAGTATGGAAGTGTCTACAAGCTTGGACATGTTTTAACTTTTGTATTTGATGATCAAAGTGCTTTGTAGTTCAATTTCCACCATCCGAGCCTTGAAACCCACAGGGATACTGCTGTAAATAGCAATCCCAAAGGGAGACTTGTTCTCCACCTCCTTCCTTGTAGTGCTCCATGGGCTGGCCTGAGCAGCAAAAAATTTGCCTTGAGTCTGGGCTGCAGCTTATGTAAAATTAATTTATTTCTGTCTTCCATAAGGCTGATCCCAGGCAGCATGAAAAATAGATGATAAAGGAGGAATATAAGGTCAATGGAAGCTTGAAATCCACAGTTTTAGAGGATTTTTTTTCAGGTGTTCCTCTTCCTTCTTGCCCCTCACTCCCCCACCTTTCAATCTCCTTTAAGTCACATTTCTCTCCCTTTTAACATATCTTTCTCTCCCCTGCTGCTGAGCAAAGGACTCCCATAAACTGCAAGATAAACTAATTTACAGTCAAGTTTTCTGGCATGTTGAGTTCCCATCAGGGTTCTCAAATACCTGCCAGGTTTTCAATAGCTTGATATTGATGGGTTTTGAACATACTTGCAGATCTAACATATATTTAACCGGGATATGAGGTCTTTCAATAAACTATTTGTATGCTGGGGTCTTGCAGTCCCTTGACTAGAGCTGATGACACAAAAATTGGGAAGAGCAATTACTTGCAAGTTGCTAACAAAGCAGTAGCCTAACTTGCGTAGACAGAAACTGAGTTTTTGCCTCTTCAGGGGTTTCTTACATTCATATACTATTTTTATGTAATTTACATCAGAAATAGGCCAGAATGAACTACAGAAATTAGAGTGGATCTGGCAAAGAAAAGATTATCTGCTCTACCCTGGTAACAGCTCTACATTTTTTAAAGAACTGCACTTGGGTATGATAGTTTTGCTGCAATTGTTCATCTCCACTACTCTAAGGGTCTCATTAGAACATTTTCTTAATGAAGAATGCTAAGCAAGGAGGATATAGCTTTCTGTAGCACTGCCTTTTGAATTGATGTGTGTCATGGCAGCCATCCCAAATCTCATTCTGAGAAACATCTCAGGTCTCTCAAAAACAGGAGATTTTAAAAACACTTTGTCACCGTTGACTTCCTACTATTTGTCTGCTGAATTGAAATCCATTTGAGATCACATTATCAAGTGCTTGTCCACTTGCAAGTCTAAAAATCTAGCCTTACCAAAAAAAAAAAAAAACAAACAAAAACCCAAAAAAAACCAACCAACCAACCAAACAAACAAATCTAAAAAAGAATGCTGGGTTTCACAGGTAGTCATTTGAGTACAGGAAATAAGGATTTAGTTGTGAGTCTCACAATCCTGAGATCTGGCAACATTAACAGTGTGATTGTTACTGCAATTAATGGCAGTTTCAGGAACCCTCATAGGAGATAATAATTCCTCTGTGTGCAAAATATCTTTTCCCATACAATTGTTATAAGGTTTAGCTTTGTATATAGTTGCCAACATTAATTATTCAAGAACAATTCACATCAAACAGTCCTATTTCCTATTCTAGTAAGGCAGAGATTTTGTAGGGAGAAAAGCAGCATAAAATGTTGTATTTCTACTTTGTACAATTATTTGATCATAGAATGGCCTGGGTTAGAAGGGAATTTAAAGATTATTTATTTCCCAACCCCCTGCCATAGGCAGGGGCAACTTCCAGGTTGCTCAAAGCCCCATCTAACCTGGCCTTGAACACTTCCAGGGATGAGGCATCCACGGTTTTTCTGGGCAATCTGTTCCAGTGCCTCACCACCCTCACAATCAAGAATTTATTTTTAGCATCTAATCTAAACCTACTCTCTTTCAGTTTAAAGTCATCACCTCTTGTTCTGTCACTACATTTTACTTGAGAAAGTTTTTTTATATTGTCTCAGATGACATTACGATTAGCAAATTAGGTAAACAAAATAACAATTGACTCAAGACAGGTGCCTATATGATTCGAAGCTATAGAATCTGCTGAGAAAACATACCTAAAAACGAAATGAGCACTGGCTCATTGTCAGAATACAGGGCTGTATAATGTGATATTTCCCAGGGATCCGCCCTGGGCCAGTTTAATATTTTCATTAATAAAATAGCTTCTTACTTCTTCAAACAATGGGAAAGCTTTAGGGCCTGGAGGAACATTGAAGATGATGAGTAATCTTCAGAAAAGACAGAGGAAGTGGTCAAATGCTCTTGAAAGTACAGTAATAGGACGTGATTTAATAGGCACCGTGGCAAGGCTCAAGACAGGAATAATCAAGTGCACAAGTTCAGAACAGGTAATGATCACCTCTGCGGAAGGAGATTTGGAGATAATAGTTTATAAACTAGATATGATGTCATGCAGTTGGAATTTAAAAAAAATAGAGGGAAAAAAAAGAAAAGGAAAATGTTATGCTGCATTGTATAAATGCTTCTAACAGAAACAAGAGTCCTTTTTCTTTGGCTTGTGATGCCAAAACTGTAAGTAAAGTTCCATTCCCGCTTTTAGGTACTGGATTTATTAGAAGAGGTAAACTCATATAAAGCAAAATGGAGGAGAAATTACACTAATCTTTAAATATATACATAGTAACAAGAAAAAACAGTCCCACAATGACTAGGACAGAAGAAAACAATGAGTGTAAGTAACAATAATGTAGATTTAGGTTACTCTTTAGCTTCTGGACAATTTCCAATGAAGATAAACAACTTTTATAAGAACAAGCTTTTATAATTAGACAGTCTAATGAAAGATATCTCATAAATAGTGATAAAATAAAATTATCTGATTTTTTAGTGTAGCATTCCTGCTGAATGTCAAATGGATAAGTTTGTGCCACGTCAAAAACAAACTACACCAGAAAGTGACTTGTAATGCAGTTAAGCAAAGTTTGCAATTAAGGAGAGATGTAGCATACTTCAGTATCTGTTAATAATGTGCAAAAAAATGCTAAAAGTATCCAGATCATTCTGTTTTCAACTATTGTCATTCAGATATTTTATCACGCTTTTTCTATTATGCAGCGACTGAAATTATCTGAGTAGTGATTTGTGGAACTGTAATCAGAGACATAAGTAAACTAGTGTAGGCCACTTCATGGAGGAAATTTAACTTGATAATCTGATGCTTGGTTTTCTTGGTATGTTTTCAACATAAATGCCAAAAAATTGTCCTGCTCATTTGGATCTGGAAAGTTGAAAAGAAATTCAATGGAGACCAAATAAATTTTCCAGGAAAACACTCCTAGATCAAGCTGGATATTGTTCACTTTATCTTAGATAACCATCAAAAAAGAAAATATTGAATAAATTAATAAATCAGGTCTTTTATAGAAGTAAAAGGTGCACAATTCCCTTTCTCCTTTCCACATATCACATTCGGTTAATGGTGGCTATTGTTTCAACTAAATACTTTGAGAAGCTGAATGCATTGCAAAATGATGGACTCCCACTGAATTTCTTATTAGCATGTCCCCTTTTTTTGAGAAATCTAAAAATTTGGCAAGGAAATTAAGAAGTTAATTGAATCTAGTTATTGTGAATATAGCCAAGGGCAAAGAAGATGTACTGATGTTAGATGATAACATTTCATTTCTTTCCTGTCCTGAAAGGTGATATGTCTTAGAACTAATGCCCCTTGGCACAGAGTTTGCTGGAATGTGCTGGTTTAGCATGGATCAGTGATCTTAAAGCCTTCCAAAGTGGGTGCAAATGTCACTCCACAGAGTAATGAGCACCAGGGAGGATTGTTCCCTACAGGATCCCTCTAAATAAATACAAAACTACTAGCTGTCAGTCTGGAAAATGGTCAAAGGCTATTTTTTCTTCAGCTGATTACTTGTTTGTGAGGCATACAAAACAATACATAAAGAATTGCAAATATACCAACCAGGACATGGGAGAGCTTTATGAGACTGATCAGTTTGTAGAACTGTACTGAATATTCATGTGAAAGCAGTGAAAATGTCTTCCTTTGTCTTCCTTCCTTCCTTCCTTCCTTCCTTCCTTCCTTCCTTCCTTCCTTCCTTCCTTCCTTCCTCCTTTCCTTTCCTTTCCTTTCCTTTCCTTTCCTTTCCTTTCCTTTCCTTTCCCAGAAATAAAATATTTTGCTACTGCATTGTGGATATGCAATTGCACCAGTTTTTGGCCTAAGAGTATTTTCAAAGAAATACTTGGGGAGGATTCAAGAAGTAACGTCTGTGTAACTGAGGGATGACTCGTTTCTCATAAATAGTGGACTATTCTATGACAATAAGGGTTTTTTAGTATATTGTGATCCATAGAAGATCTATAGCCATAGAAGTCTATAAATTACCTGCTCTGTGAGTCTGTCAGAGTTAACAAAATGTCCACAGACTTAAATGCAGAGTGCTATACCTTAACTAGATAAATACTAGAGAATCAGAAGTGGAAAATATTTGAAAATCACTCATTTAACTGTAATCAAATAGTTTATAAAGAAACAGAGTTTGAGATATACTGACTGAGGAGCCTGTCCATCTCCTCCTGCCTTTAGTGAGAGCTTGGATGATGCCTTGGTTCAAGGCCCATTGGAGTCAGGGTGAGTCATTCACAGACTTCAGTGGACCTAACCGTACTTGAAAATCAGTCATTTTATAAAATATAAGTTTGTTTGGAAATTGTTCATTTATAGATAGGAACTAAGTTAATCAAATAAATATTTTTTAAATTATTTGCCCTAAATCCAGTGTTTACCTAGTTTCCCTCAAAACTTCTGTATAATATCTGCAAACCTACACCATAAACTAAATGGAGTAACACTGAATTCCAGCATTCCATGGAGTTCCTTTTGAAGGTTTTATATGCTACATATACATTATATTTATATTTAAAAGAGCTGTTTAATGTATGAGCATTTTACTACTTAGTTTACTTCTACCATTTTTCCATTAGTAAATTCACCCTATATGCATGCTTACAAAGTAGCTTAAACAGACCCAAATGTTCTAAATACAAAGTCAGTTCATTAATAAATTATAATAAAGAAAAAATAAAGTTTTTCTATTCATGTTAGCTGAAAAGATACAAGAGAAACAGACTGATCGTCCAATTCCACAGACCACAGAATAAAACCATGTAAGCCTTCACCTTGGAAAAAAAATCACATATTTTGAAACAGCTTAAAGAAAATTCCAGAAGAAAATAATTAGAGGCATATCTTTTTCTGGTTCTGGCTTTGCTCTATTCTTAGTGTCAGGTAATGCAGGTGTATTTTCTAAAAATAAAGCACAGCCTCATATTTTCACATGTACCTAGGGATCTCCTTGGCCCTACAGAAACCAGCTGCATCACGTCTCCACTCAAACATATAAAACCAAAGGTACCAAAACCCTCTCCTCTTCTAAGAAACTTGGGGTCATAAAATTGGCTGCTCTGAGATCCATTGTCAATATTGAACCTAACAAGCAAAACGTTATACAGTTTCGAGAGCCTGTGAGCTTTCATTGCCAGGACAGACATGCTCACCCTTTCCAATCAGACTCAATGGCAAACAGCACTGCAGGTCTGCTCTGGGTGGAGATGACAAACAGATGAGTTCCCACACTTGTGTGCACTTCGGTTCTTTTGGGCAATTTTAGATGAATTCAGAGGTCACTGGAAAGTGAACCCTGACAGGACGAAATGCTTAAATTACAAGACAAAAAGCAAACAAACTTGACCCCCACTCTTCATGATGGCTCTGACAATTGTGAAACAGAAAAAAAAAAAAAAAAAAAAAAAAAAAAAAAAAAAAAAAAAAAAAAGGAAATCACTGAAGGTTTTTTAGGAAAAAGCATCTTGTTGCTCAATATAGTATTTTATCCCTCTGTGAAATGGGGAGATTAAAATCCGCTGTATCTTTCCATTTTTCTAATTCTCTTCTCCCCCTAAAAATTCATGGATGCAGGACAAGCGTGGCACGCACTAAGCATTCCAATAACTTTTGAAAGGAGCATTTTGCTAGTGGAAAATGTGCTGTCTCTTTGATTGCAAATGTAGTTGATTGTGAGGAGAATGAAAGGATGACCTATGACATGACCTGCTAGCACAGTAAGGTCATTCCCCCCCCACACACACACACAAAAGATAAGAGGCTGACTGCTTACAAAGTGTTCTGGCAAATGGACAAATTAGGACTGCCTGGACTCCCGCTCCAGTCAGGCAAGTTATTCTAAGTGAAGATAAGTGAAAGTTTGAAATGTTTTAAGAAAGAGGCAGACTGCAAGCTTTCATTCCTTCTGCAAATGGATGGATTGTGAAGAAAGAGAGCTGTGCAAAAATGGCTGGCCCAGGAGTTTCAGGTTTCAGACTTCAAGTTTCCATAGCTGAGTGGTAGAGAGGAGGAGGAGGAGGACAGGATGTCTGTGTGAATGTAATGTTGGACGGCGGCAGCTCAGGACAGCAAGCCGCTTTTTGACTCCCAGCCTGACCATTTGTTTTCCATGAGGCACCACACAATAACAGGCAAACAAAATCCTCCTTTGAGATGCTGAGGCACAAGCCAGCTCTTGGGTAAAATTCCTACAGCTATGTTACCATAGCATTTTATCTGAATAACACCTGTCCAGTCAGGACAACTCTGACGTGAAAATTCAACTTTATGGCTTTTAAATCCAAACTTGCATTGGCTGGCCAGGTCTGTGCATGGGCCAGTTTCTGTCCGTGTGTATTCACATGTATAAACTGACTCTTGATCTACTGTCAGACCAACGTTTCAAGCTCTGTATGAGTCAGAAAAAATGTTTTCATACCTTGATGATGTGCAATAAGATGAAATTATCTGTGAGAACTGTTCAAATAGACTTGTGTTGTTCATTTATACACCTAGCTAGAAAACTGAGCTGCTTTTTAGCAAAACCAGGGTCAGATTTCAATTGAGCCCTCAGCGAGGCTCTAGTTTGGGTGAAAGTCCCCTGATTCCAACAAATAAACAGCCTAAAGCTCAGTCATTTTAGCACAGAATTGCTTTGAGACTTGGGGTTTGAACCCTAACCCTCAGTGCAGAATTCCTGAGTATGAACTCATTCAAATCAAAGCCAAAACAAAGGTTTTCATGAAACCCAGGAATTCTGAAACACCGACTTAGGAGTGCTACAAAGCAAGCTCCAGAAAACCATGGAATGGAATTTTCTGGAAATGCTTATTTCTTCCTACAAAACTGTCAGGTTCTCTAATTTCTGTTTGATCTGCTTCAGAAATATACAGTATCAATAAAGTTCCAGCTGAAGTGTATCTGGCACATACCTGGTATCAGGGCAATTCAAGGAACTCTCCAATCAAAAGGAGAATCTGAATCACCCATATTAGGGTGACATGACAGATATGTGTTTTCAACACATTCATGGAAAGTTGTTAAATGTGGCACTGTGTGATTTCACTTCATAAGCTTTGTTTTTGTTGTTTTTGTTTTTTTTTAATATAGAAATGAAATATTGGGAATATCTGGAAAACTTTCAAAATGAGATGTATCCTGGTGAACCAGATTTGCACCATCTGACAGAATGTCACTGTCAATTCATTTGGGCTCTGGTCCAGAGCAATCTTTAAGCAAGTATTGTCTCAAAGCATGGCAGCAATCTCCTGCAAGGGTTCATATGTTTTATATGAAGAAGTTTCTTTAGCACTTCACAGGATATGGAGCTATGTTAAGAGGCAAGTAAGAGGCAAAGCTGAAGCTTGTTCTTGCATAAAGTATAAGCCCAAACCTTTCCTTTTCAGTAATTTTCTTGGTAATAAAAATGAGCATATAAGTGACCTTTTTGCATATAATGAGCAAATTCAAATAGAAACTTTTATTTCCTCTTGTTTTAGAATATAAAACAAAATGCTTGACGTCTGGTGTCTTTTAATGGCATCTGGAGTTGTGCCTAAAGAGATACTGCAAATTCAGTTTCTTCAATTGCATTTGAATTTCAGTATGAGTTATTTTAGCAGAACATAAACTTTTCGATTTAGAGCTAGTTAAAATTACAGAGCAGGAGGAAAGACACTCTCTAAAGTTCCTTTCTCTAAAATCACTGTCTCTACATTGTACACCCTTTGATCTCTGGACAATAAAGAACAACCTCAGTTTAGAGGCAGGATGAGAAAGAGAAGCTGAGGAAATAAAACATTCATTGAAAGGCACCATCAGCTGTCATTCAACCTCAGGGTGAGGTTGCCTGCTACCTTTTCAGATCACTTTTTGATTTCCAGTTTGCTTTCTTTTTTCTTTCAGAGAGTAAAAAACTTACCAGCAGCTTCTGACATATTTCTGATGAGCCATTTCACCATTCTACAGCCTCCATGCAGCATGCTCTATCTTCCAGCAATCATTTGGAGATCCTCCCACTGCTGGTGTGGAACTATTCCTGATGGATACAGCAGCTCATGGGTTAAGCTTTGCTGGCAAAGGGACTGTACAGGTTCAGTAGATCTCACAGCTAGTGCATGGACATGGGCTTTTACTCTCAAATACCTCTGTCTTCAGTGTAAATAAATAATTACATGATTTATGTGAATCATACCTCACTGAATCTGACTCATGAGGAATACACAGGGCTCTGGTAGCTAATTCCAGCTCTGCCAGGAACTGAGTCATAGCTCAGCAATTGGCACATTGTTTGGATGCAGTATCAAATTCATAAATTTGCTATGTTTTGGTCTCTAGAAGGATCAGAGATATTTATTGTGTTACCACTGATCAGCTGCAGTGTAGCATTGATGCTTCACAACTGGTGGAGTTGGAGGCAGAAAAACCAAAATTGAAAGTCTCTAACTTTTAATCTACATTACATCAGTTCAAAACTGGGACAGACTTAAGACAGATATGGCCAGTAACCAACAGTTCCTGCAGTTCTGCTGCCAGGCCATAACTTATTAAGTTGCTGTAACTCAGCTGTCTGTCTGAACCCTAGCACATTCAGTTAATGAATACTCTGTAATTTTTTTAAACCATGCTGAGATTTCTATTAAAAGCATTTAATTTGGGTTTTTGAACGTGGCTGCTGGGCTTTAGAAGAAGGAAGTTATTTAACTTCTTCTCATGCATAGAGAAAAATCAGGGGTTACAGTTTCTTCTTATTTTCCTGATTGCTATCAAATAGCTCCCACACTCACTTTCCAAATGGCTTTCATCCTCAGCTCATTACAGACACTGTTACTACTTAGCAAGAAAAACAGCAGGATCCAGGAGCACCTTGACTCCCTATTCAGGGTTCCCAAGTATTGCAAAGCTAACAAGTGCAAAATAAGGGCTTTAGAGCATTTAACATGTGGTGACAGAACTGAATATTTGCAAGTATATTAGTGCACTGCAAGAACATCAACAGCAACAGGATAAGCTGTATCTCTACTCATTGGGCCAAATTCTGCTGCCTGTTTTCAATGCAGTTACCCCAGTGAAATCAGCTGAGTGGCTCCAGATTTATAGTCATGTAATGGAAAGCAGAATCTGACTCACCATATGGAATCAATTTGGAAAGAAGTCTAGTTGCAAGTTTTATCTACAGCTTCTTGAATTGTTAATATTCCTTATTTTCTTATTTCTATTTTTCATGGTTTCCTTGCAGATTGATAAGCAATCTGAATTCCTGCTGAGGACTAAAGTTATTATTAAATATCTGACAGTAAAAGTACCTAGAGAAACGAATGGTCTATCCTATGTCCCAACCACCATCCAAGTTTCTTTTTTTTGTTACCACACAGAACTCTGACCCAAATCATCACCAGCCCGAAGAAAAAGCGCATAAATAAGTCATAAAGGAGTATTTGCCTCTTGAATAACCTGTCCAAAGTGTTCTGCATGTTTATACAATCACAGCTCTTGCAGAATGAGAGGAATTCTGCTCCTTGGCTTGAAGACTCCACAGACCTCAAACAAGGAGCTCAGCAGCTCCCAGAAGCTGCAGCCCCTGCTCCCAGGGGTTCCATGCATCTGGATTTCTTCCACAGCTGCAGTGCTGGGTCCACACAGACCCCATGCCTGTCACACAGGTTATAGGCATAAAAAATATGGCAGGCTGACAGGCCTATGGGGCTCCATCTTACCCAGGATGCTTTCAAGCATCCAAAGAGATATCTCATGACACTGAATGTCAGCTGGATTACCACATCAGGAATGTCTTTATTGGGATTCCCTGTTTTGACAGCTTTGTAACAGAAAACAAAACAGGGATCTATTAATTTCTGGCCAAATCAATGGACATGAGATCTGTGCTGCCTATTCCAGAGGAGGGCCTGGGATGAAGCCTATGGCAACATTTCAGAATTATCAGTGTGTCGGTTTCTTTCCAGAGAGAGCATTTATGTCTTGATAATAATTTTGAACCCATGTACTTAAGATACAATTAAGCACTTAATTAATTCCATCTTAAATCCACAGAGGTAGTATTTTAATTTGAAAGATGCTATTAATTGATCCTAAATGATATAGGGGGTTGAGATTATAATCTCTAATGTAGGGTGAGGTGGGGGGGGGGGGGGGGTTATGAGATAAAGGGACAGATAAAGCCAGTAAAATGAACTTTAAAACATTTCAGTAATGTTACATTTAGAGAGTGCTGTCTTAGGGTTTGTAGAAACAATTATCGTTCAATGAAAGCAAAATAATACTCCTTACATAGGTAAACAAGAAGCATGATAAATAGAAGTTACAGTTGTTGAATATTTTTTATCAATGCAACCTCCTACAACATTAAAAGCAGAAAGGTAAATGAACTCTCTTCAGCATAACACTAGATTTTCATAATATAGTAAAAATTTCCAGAATTTACTTGGAGATGGACAAAGCCACATCTGTGCAAATATTTAAACAACGTGAGATGGTACAGAAGAAATAGGTCTGAATAATTGGTACTGTACTTTATAAACAGAGAAGCAAAGGAAAATTATTTAATTAATGTCAGCTAGTTAAATGAAAAGCCAGAGTCTAAGGTCCTCTTCTAAAGATAGTGGCAAGAAGCAACAAATTTGGCTGACTAAACTAATAGTGTACTTTCAGCAAGATTTATGAAAGACATTTTGAATTAATACCATTAATGACATGTTGAGTAAGAAGTGAACACTAATAAATTTATACAGCCTTATGAAATAGCCCAAAGCTGGACAACTGAATAGGTCTGCAAAGAGAAATGAGAAAAGAAAATCCATGCTAGCTCTACAGAGCTGAAATAAACTCAAGCAGCCATGTCCCTGCTTTCTTACTTCCTGGGAAAGTTGGGGATGACACAGAAAGCCAGTACTTAGGAAAGCAGGTCATAGATACAGTCAACAGGACTGCTGTGTGAAAAGGCACGGCCATAAATCAGAGTTCCAGCACGGCCAAGTACAGGACACCCAGCTATGCAAAGTGAGTGCTGCCCAGACAGCAGACTACATCTGGAAAGTCATAGCTCTGGAAATACTTGGGGTCTGGAGGTGTCCCTGATGCTGTGCTGTAGCTGAAAGAGTTCATTTATTTCAGGGTTAGATGAAGAAATGTGATACTAATAAACAGGACAAGGAAAGTCACCAAACATTTACTTTGGGAACTGGTGCCTAACTCTGTATTGAGCACAGAACCATGGATAGTGGAGAAAATACTTGGAAAATGAAACAAAGGAATGAAAATTTTGCCTTATACTGAAACACTCAGGAACTCAACAGATTCCTGTGTCAAGGAGAATATAAAAGGGCAATTTGCTTGGCAACAAAAATGCAATTCCTCATGGTTGCAAAAGATCAAATTATAAGAAGCTTAACTCTCTGAGCACTGGAGCTAGACAAATTCTGAACAGTGACCAATTAGCCACTAGGACAGCTTAATAAGGTTATAGCGAATTCCCATCACAGGCCGTTTTAAACCAGAACTAGAATGTTTTCTAGATCAGATGTTTTTTTGGAATGAGAAATACCTTACAAAAGTCCTTGTCTAAGTCATGGTGGAGGTCAGAGTAAATGATGATACTCCCTCCATCTGGTTTTCTAGTCTCCAAGTAGGAGCCTCAGAATAAGTTTCCAAAGGGAAGGAGCTGGCTCCTAACATCTCTAGCTAGTGTTGTTTGGTCCCGATTGATAAAATACATTCTTCAATGGTAGTCTACAGCAAAGTTATGATTTTCTAATCTTAATACTAAATTTTGACAATTAGTCTTTATTAGTTTAGATTGTCTTTAGCAGGAATACTTGTTAGGAAGAAGCTGTCCTCCAAACAGCTGGTAATTAGACAAATTCCCTTATAAGAGAAACTTAGAACTGTGAGAAAGAGACTTTGTGCAAGATTAGATTAACATAACTATTTACTTCAGAAGAGAAAGAGCTAAAGGACAATGCCATAACATGTGTATCAAGTCCCTTGTCTCAGTTCCAGAACTAATTACTATTACAAATATTGACTCTGCGCATCCTGCCAGCAATCCAACAAGATGTCGCTTGCTGCATTTTCTGTTGAATCAGTCCCATTCCCAGAACTACATGAGACTGTTCTACTGGTGTTTATATAGACCCCAGGCCAGAGCAAGTGATTAGCTCCGGCTGCTGCAGCTGCTTCAGCAATGCAGGATGGCTGAAGTCAGACCTGAATTTTACTGAGTTTATTGTTTGTCTCAGCCATGAATTTGCTTTAGGTAAAGACAGACAGAGGCCTTTATTTTTCCAGCTCTCAGAACTTCCAGATTTATCTTTTCTTAGCACAAATGAAAGGGTAAAATGGTGCATAATGAAGTGATGTTTTTCATTCTAATAGGGTTTTTTCAGCAATGTAAGTCCTTGCTGAAAGGTCTAGTAAATCAAAACGAAGCTATAATACAAGATAATTCTGTCAGGTAATGTTAAACTTCTCCTTCACCTTTTCTGACCTAGGTTCCTCTGAAGAAACCAGAAAATTTATTTCTTTAGGGCAAACACTGGGGAGTTCTCTCCTTTATTCTCCTTTGGTACCAGTGCCAGTACACTTCTTAGCCTCGATTGATATATTGCATTTTTTATCTCTGGATAACACTGGATAAAACCAAAATTATATGGCATAAATACACATAAAAACACGGGATAAAATGCAGGCTAATATAAAATTTCATTCACCTTTGGCAGGAACTCAGCAAAAAAGCCAAAAGAACCCAAAAATTATCCACAAAAGTTAAAATACTTAATTAGAACATTTCTAAAATCACATGCTTTGGCTTTTCTTCTACTTTCCATTTTTTTTAAACTGATCTAAACCTTCTATGTTGAGTAAAACAGGGGGGTTAAGTAACACAAAGAGGGCTTCTACATGTTAAAATTGTTGGATGTCTTAAAATTTTCTCCATTCCTTTTCCCTCCCTATCTTTTTTTTTTTTTTCATAATGCAGCTATGGAATGGAAAATTCCATTATTCATATGCAAGGATAGAATTCCTCCACTGAACCAGTCATATTATTTTTTCTAGAATAATTTAAACACACATTTGAATTCCACACAATTGGATGGGATTCACCCTATTCATGCCTTCAGTTAATTGCACATTCCTAAAGCTGTCAGTGATAATTTTGGTGAAATGTAGGGTGTGCTGCATGGTGAAAAAGAATCAGACACATCCTTCAGACACAAATGCTTACTATTGTTTAAGCTCCATTTATGGAAAGTAAATGCAAACTAATTTTTGCTTTGTTTCTGACTTTGTATGCAATTTTATGAGAGGAATCTTCTCTTTCTATAGAGTACAGGATCCCCTTAGTTAATCAAAGTTTTCAATAAAAGAATGTTTAATCCTCAATCAACTAGAATAACTACCAATTATTTTAGTGCCATAAACTCATTAACTGGGCTCACATCAGCATTTTTACTTTCGGTTGGCTTCATACTCTGTGTAAAAAATACTTTTTTGAAAATCTGGTCCTAACCAGATTTTTAAGATGTCATTTAAACAAAAATAGCAATGTCTGTGCAAGATGCATCTGTAATACTTTTCATGACAGATCCCACAGGAGGACAAGTTCAGTACTATCTTCCCAGTGGGAAAATAAGATGAAAAGGGAATACAAAGTTTTTTGCTAGGTATCAAACCTGGAGATGAACATGTTGGGTATCTTGCTTTATACATAAATTAGGCAGAGAAGAGGTACTGTTGGGAAGGTAGTGTGTGGCACTCCTTTGAGAGGGTTAGAAATTACTCTTTTCCAGGCAGTCATAGGAGGAGCAGACACCATTTTTCATTGTGTCTGAGAGACAGCAACAAGACTGAATGATGTGCCAGTAAAAGGCAGTTAATTTTCTTTGCATTGGCAATATAGAATTTGAACTTGACTCATCTTTTCATCAAGTTAGTAGTGGAGCAGACAGTAGACCATTTATCTTGTAGACCATCTTACATCTGACACCTAAATTCACAATGTCCAAATTCAGCACTTTATTTTGGCAAGCAGTTATGTGTTCGGATTTTTGGTATTTGCTTACTGGATGATTCAGAGTACAGTATTTCAGGAAGCAATATTTTACATAATCCAGAACAAGAAATGAGACCATTTTCTCATATGCTATTGCAAGCATCCAAAAGCTATTCCTTTCAAGGTCTAAAAGAAAAGAGAAGGATAGAAAAAATGTTTGAAGGGAACTGCCAATAAAGGCCATTTATTTTGTATTTCCCTTTTCAGTCTTTTTTTAGTGTTCAACTGTCCCAAGTTCTGAAACAGTCCATTTAATAAGACGTTAATCATTTTGGAAACAACATCAGAACTACCCTTCTTGCCAAGTAGACAGGCCTGTTTTGATATCTTGGTAATAAATAACACCTTCACCCCTGACTATTAGTAACCCTTGCAATGTTAAGCTGCTATCATTATAAAGTTCATAGGTCTTTTTTCCAGACCAAAAGAATGAAAGGTTTTGTCAAGATATGAAGTACATTCCAGTAATATGGACAATTTCTTTATTGCTGAAAGTGTATCTTTAAAAATCTATAGATCCCACTTACGAACAAAAAAATTCCTTATACAGCTGTATTGTGTTGTTTCCACATTTGTTTAAACACAGGAGTCTGGCTAAGAAATATACAAACAATTCATAAAAACATGCCTATGTTACACATGTGTGAACCACATGGAAAGTAATGTGGATTTCAAGCTCAGGGCACGGGTTTTCCTTTTTATAACTATTCGAAGAAAAAATATTCTTAGTAGGGACATTTTTTCAATAACATTTTTTGAAACCTTAACTTCAGAGGGTATCAAAAATGCCTCTCATGAGATATGGGGCCACACATATTGCAGACAGCTGCTTGGAAAATTAAGACCCACCTGAAAAAGCAAAAGGGATGAAGTTTCCACTACTCATTCCCTTCAGCAAAACAAGAACCACACCTGGAAGACCAGCCAGAGATACCCTCCATTTAACTCCATATCTATTAACTGCATTTTTAATTCCTGATCCAAATGTAAAAGATGGCTGGCAACATACTGTATGAAGTCAACCAGGAGATAGAAGTTGTAACTCACAGTTGCAGGCAGCAGTGAAGGTCCCCATTTTCAAAGAGTGCAGCTGACAAGTTTGAAAACCAGGATGTCATCCAGAGGGCTGGAAAAATCCTGAGAAGTCGTGCCACGGGGAGCTCATGACATACAACAAAGCCAAGTGCCAGGTTCTTCACCTGGGGTGAGGCAACCCCTGGTAGCAATCCAGGCTGGGGGTTGAACAGGTGAACAATAGAGAGGTCACATGCAAGCTCTATTGGAGCTTTCCACTTGATTCTCAGCTTGACATGCTCGGTCCTGCCACAAGCTCCACACAGAAGGCTCCCCACAGAAACATGTATGGCCACAGTCCAACATGCTCCTGCCAAAGCAATTTCTTTCACAAGGGGTTTCAGGTCCCCTTCATACCATCGCATTTTAATACAGCTTTTGGAGAGGAAAAATTTAGATATTCCCAGAGTACTCCCAATTTTTTTACTCTCTTTCACAAGAGGCCACCCAATGAACACTGGAAGGCTGTTCCTTGTGCTGCATTTTCTTCAGTGTTTTGTTATAAAGCATTACAGTTATGAGAAAAAAATCATTATTTTTTCAGTCCAGGCTCTCTTATAGAATGTTTCTTGGCTTTTCACTCTGCTGTCTTTGCACTTCTGAAACTGCTTTACCACAATGTAAAATTCAGAAAGCTCCTTCTGGAGCTGGTGCAAACTTAAATTCAGAGAGCATTAAGAGTAAATTTGATTCAATAATTTTGAAGGCAGAAAAAGCAAGCCATCACAGGTTCAAATATAGTGTTAGTGAACATGGCAAAGAAATTGCAGTGACAAAAAATAAAAGAAGATGAGAAAGAAGGCAGCAAGATAGAAGGAGAAAGAGCAAGAATAGGTTTTGATAAACAAGAAAAGATAAAAGCTCCACTGTTTTAAGGTAGTGTAGCTGAAGTAAGAATAATTCCCTCTCAATATTTTTGTTGTAAACAAAGAAAATGAGGCAGGATTATTTAAGATATCATCAATATAGGTTCTGGTCCCAAGTCTGCCTTTGCAAACTGATGATGGAAGGGCAGGCAGAGGGATATTGATGCACTGAATGTGGGGGTCATCGCATAACAATGAAGATTAAAGTTAAGTCCAGTATTTCCTTGCAGGAAACGCACAGCATGGTGTGAATGAAGTAAATCAGTGATCTAGCAAATGGAATTGTGACAAATGGTGATCCTGGGGGTTTCTGCTATGGCTCCTATTTTGGGACTGGGAACTGCGGTGACTATTAACAAAAAAAAAAAAAAAAAAAAACAAACAAAAAAAAAAAAACCAACTGGGAAAAAAACAACAAAAAAAAAAATATCCATCTGGAGACAAATAAGTGCAGCTGTGGAAAACAGCCATCTAAGAGAGCACCTGAAATCACCTGGAACTCCAAGGTCAGGATAGCTGAAGTGGTGGCTGATCCCATGTGCCAGAGCTGCCCTGCGTCAGCAGACAGGAGACTGAGCGTGCTCCAGCACAGACATTGAAAGTGAAAGCCACATATGTAACTGTTATCGTGGAAAAAATATATTCCCATTGGTTCCACTGTCAGATATACTGAAGCCATGGAAAATGCCACAAAAGATAAGCTTCTTTGTTTGTTTTCCACTTCTTTGTTTGTTCCACTTGCTTGAACTGTTCTCTGCTCTGCAAATCCTTTATCAGCGCCATTCGTACAAAGGCATCGGTCTGCTTCTGGTAAGTATTGCTGATATCATTACCGCTGAAGGATTGCTAGGGGCATTTATTTTTGAACAATGAACAATGGGCCATGGGCAACATGTAATCGGGATTTATCCACATATCTTTTAAGACAGTTAAATTTTGAGGTCCAGTTGCCTGTTTGTATTTGAATCACAACTCCACTTGGCCACAACAGCACAAGGGTTTGGAGAGGTGAAGTACTTTTTATTCTGCTGCCTTGAACACAGGAGGTCAGAGGACTCAGTTTAGCAACCTAGGAAAACTCTACCCTTTCAGACTTGGCACCACTGTGGCAGGCTAAGCAGCAGTAGTCGTCCTGGGATCGCTATTCATTTTAACAATATTCTATTTTCCTAGCACAAAATGCTAATTCAGGCTAATGTCAGGACATATCTGATAGCAGAAATATATATATTTTTTTTTTTTTTACTTGAAGATAGAATAGTGAACAAAAAGAATTTTCTCAGCCTCAGAGGTGAAAAGAGGAAGTAGATCAGAACTTGTGTTTGTGAAGGTAGAATTAAAGAGAAAGCCAGGCTCTTTGTGATGGATATGATGCTATCTCAAATACACCAAAGTCAAAGGAACACTGTGAGATTCATAAAAGTCAGATTATCTTCTATCTATCTAATGAAAACTGTAGCCACAGTGCTGTCAAGAAAACCCCCTATTTTTGTGTGTGTTCTTTAATAACTGGTATAATTTTTGAGAAAATAAAATTGTAGTGAAAATACCTACTGAGACAAATCTACTTTTTAGATGATGAGACACTTGGTTTCCTAGAGTTACATTAGAAACATCTGGTGGAAAATGTTATTTCTTGATTTGTACTTAAAAAAAATTTCCTCTCCAACGCTCTTAATTAACCTTCAGAGACATTAGCATTAGCAATAGTTCATTTAATGTATTTCAAAAATAAAGGTTGGAGTATAATCAGTGGGCAATGATTCTGTTGATACTTACACAGTAAATAGCTCTGTAATAAAGCTTTTGTAACAAACTCGAAGTTTAGCTCTTCTTAATTATCGAGGGCAACACAGTTCACTAAGCATGTCACTTGGCATCACTCCTTAAAAAGCAGAATTTTCCTGAAAAGCTTGTTTATAGAAGAGGTAGGGGTGAAACGGGGGGCTGAAAGTGAAGGATGCAGAGCTGGCCGGCATAACTGGCCATTGACAGGGCCCTCCTACACCTACCTCTGGGTGAAGCCAGTCCAGGGCAAGGAGACTCTGTCTGGCTTCATGCTGAGGCACAGCCCTCCCCTGAGCTGGGCAGCCAAAAGTGGCAAGGGAAATGTGGCACTGCAGCCTTTTGCAGAGGTCTCAAGGGTGCCCAAGAGGATTTCTCTGCAGCCAGACTGAACGTCAGCACCAGACTATACAAATGCCCAATCCATCTTACATGCATTCTGGATATTTTTGTTGAGTTCATTGAGTTTTGAGTCCCATCCATGAAATATGATGAAAATTAATCTGCTGTTGCCCGTGAGAGCCAAGTTTAAATAAACCTCACTTTTTCCTTCATGTTTCCTTGCTGTACTTACTAGCTAAAGTGGAAAAATTAGTGAAGTTCAATGCATGAATGGGTGTAAGAGAAAATAACACCTTTTAACTTTCCCTTTATTATCATGAGACCATCCAGCACAGCCTGAGAGATGATTAATTAAAAATAGAAGTATAGGGGTTTTTAGAAATAAAATAAGAGCTCTGCAATCTTATTATCCCCACAGCTACCTGCATGGCATATAAGACTCATTTAAATCCACCCTCCCTCTGAAAGGTTTTTTCATTTCACTTTTTTTATTGTTTAATTTTCTTTTGACTGGGACTGTATGGTACAACAGAGGTTTATATATGTCATCAGTTTGTCTGGATAATAAAAGATATTCATGAACAACAAAAAAATCAATTCTGTTGTAAGAACATTTTTGAATTTCACCATTAAAACAAGTTCAATTTTGTCCAGATGAATTTTGTATGTAAAATTTTAGTGTTGTAAAATTATAAAATTGTAGTGAGTTTATTGAGATTGCTTTTTATTTCTTAGTAACATTAAACGCTCCTAGTGACAGGGAAATTAATTGAAAATTAAACAGTTTCTACCCAGAATCAAAGATGTGCATCTGATTTTTACTTTTTAAAAATCTAATCAGTTTGAAGTATTGTAGAGTTAGAAATTAAATTACAGCTATTTCTAATTATTACTGTATCTGACAAAATGCATATGCTTATGGAATGATCTATGCATAACATGAAAAAGCTCTTTTTACTGTTTTTGAAACAATGTTTACATCAAAGTGAAATCCCTGGTTATTAGTCCTAGTTGAGATCTATATATAGGATATTTACAATATTTTTGGTGTGGCAAAACTCTGTGTCAGAATGATTAATTACAAGACACGAAAAATTAAATGACCATGAAGAGCTGAGGCAGATACAGCATCATTTAAACTACCAGGATAGGTAGAAAGGAACACTCGGATTTTCCAGGGGCTTGCTGCAAAGTTTTACTATTATTCAAAAGGCACCTGGGCCCAAAGTATCAAGTGGAAACAATTTGGCAAATCAAAGGAGATAAACTATGTGAAAAAATTATGACTAACTAGTTTACTCAAAGGACTTGTAACAGGACCTGGAGCTTTCATCCTCTCCCAATTAACAGTGACCAAGACTAAGTCTCATCAGGAATAAAAAGGACAGATGTTCCCATCACAAAACCACCACTACAGCTGACACCAATTGACTTTCTTATTGGTTGTGTCAACAAAGGACCTATGATTACATGTCTATGAAATATCGTCCTTCCAGAAAGGCCTTAGGATGGCTGAGGAATGATGTCTAGACTGTGTCTAAACTGGGAACAGACATTGCTTAGGCTCCCATTTGAAGAACTGTAATTGCACTGATTCTTTTATTGGACACAGATATTGTAAATCAGGATTGCTGACTTACAGCAGCTTCAGTGATACCCACGGAAACAGTTCAATGTAAAATCTGTGTGTGGAAGGGCGGGGTTGGGTCACTGGGTTTGAAGGATCTCATCTTGATTTTTCTCACCCAATAAGTTGCCTCAGTATCACCTGAGGAAGAAGGCACTACCCTGCAGTGCATCCCTCTTATTAAGAGATCAACCAGTAGAGCTGTTAAGCAACAAAAGAAGAGTCTGAACAAAACCATTTTATTGGCAAAGCAGAATTTTTGCTAATGTTCTTTCAAATTCCTCAGTGGGCTAAGACATCCAGTGGTATGCCCCCTTTTGCGCTATGATGACTGTTTTTTAGCCATTCAGATATAATTTGAATTATCCTAATTTTCCTTTAATTCTTACTTCATGTTTGCCATACCTTCTATTAGTTCTATAAATAGGATAATATTTAGTTAGCCAAAATGACACAGCTTAAGTGGGACTACCATTTCTGGAGATGATGTGAGCAAGCGTCAACATAAAATTCATGGGTACAGAATCATAAATAATTCTTTAATAAGTCCTCTCAATCTTAACATAATCGGTGGGAAACTAAACCAGTTGCTGTCCCCCCGCCAGTCATGGAAATACAAACTCATAGCAGGATTGGTTGATCAATGGAATACTTCCTTTTGGATAAGAGTCATTTGTAAGCCAAAAGCTGTTTATTTAGGCCAAGAAGTTTCGCTGTAGCAAGTAAGCATCAGAATTGTTTATTATTGGAACCCAGAAGCACATTAATTATGTGATTTGAGCGACTGGGTAGTATCAGCCCTGCAGGTTTTGGACGTCAAATGCCCTCATCTCGAATGGCGTAAACTGACCCCTGAAGTGCGGGTCTGTGCACCAGAGGTTAAAGGAGGACCCTCCTCCATCTCCACCCAGGCTCTGCCAGGGTGGCTGCACCGCAAATTTATGTTTTGGGGAGATCAGAGCACTTTGATATACTGCACAGGGCAGCAGCATAGCTTCAATTTCACTTACATGTTGTGATTTCCTATGAAAGATCATCTGTCATTGGGGGCTCTTGTAACACATTTGCAAATAAGGTCAAACAATTTGTTCAGAGGTGAACACGGTAAGTATAAACACATTGTAAATATTTGAGTATGAGTTTAATGGTGTTTGAGAGGCTTGCACAAAAAACCTCACAAATAAAATGGCTATATTTAAAAACAAATTAGAAACTTGCACATTATTTTAGCCTTTGGTGGGCATTCATCATCATTATGGATACTTGTGTTTATTTGGGTTAGTGTTGGGGAAAAAGGAACATTTAGAACAGCCCAGTAAGGGCGGGCAGGGTGGGACAGGGTGCCCCTGCAATCACCAGCTGCCATCGTGGAACTGTGCGTGCCGCTGCCTGGGGAACCAGCTGTGCCCTCCTGCTCAAAAACCCATTAGGCATCTCCAAAAAGCATTTCTGGAGAGCAATTGTGGTGTACAGGAGCACCAGCTTTGGTCTAGTGGCACTCTTGGAAAGGACTAACCTGGTGTTGGGCAGTGAAGGGATATCCCTGTGGATAGCACATGGCACATGCACATTTCTCTGGGTGAGAAACAAAGGGGGGATTTGTGTGAAAAATGTCATGTGGCTATTGGTGTTGTATTTTGTGGAGCCACATTATACTCTGAGGAAGATAAACTGGAGATTATTGCCCCCAAAATTACCTTAGGACTGGCAAAACACCGTTTTGCCCCAGATGTACCAATCAAAGTACTGATGGGAATTTCTTGTAAATCCGTGCTCAGTCCTGCCACAACTTCTGTGGAGAAGGCTCCCCACAGAAATATGTATGGCCATATTCCAGCACACTCCTGCCAAAGCAATTTCTTTCACAAGGGGTTTCAGTCCCCTTCATACTACTGCGTTTTGATAAGGCATTTTGGGAGGAAAAATTTAGATATTCCCAGAGTACCTCCCCCAGGTTTACATCCCTGACTAATCTTCAAGAAAAGTTAAATCTGAAGAGTATTAAATCTATTGATTTTTGATTCCAAAATGGTAAAAAAAAATGGTCTTGAAATAAGTCTGAGTCGTGATTTTCAGGACTGCAATATCCATACTACAGCTGTTTGCACAGGGCTCAACCCTGCAAGCACTCCTGCACATAAAATGAGGACAGCCATACCTGAGTGCAGACATTTCCAAACCTAGGTTTCCAGCTACTAAACTATTTGAAATAGAGAGCTATGTGTAAGTGGAACTGTAACTTAAGCATTTGGCAGGGGGAGGGGGGGGAGGCACTGTAAAAAAATCATATTAGTAATTGTGTATAAACATGCAAATTGCATTATACAAAATATGTAAAAAACAGTGGATTTAAATATAAATATATAGGTTGAACTCATTAGCATCAAAAGGGATCTCTCTGTCCATTGGAATCTTATAAACGGTATAGGTAAAGAATTCTAGTTCATTAATCTTACTTTTGATCTTTTTTAGTGAAATTCATTCTAGGGTTTCATTTGGTCCCTCATGAAGCCATCCTATAAATCACACAACATATAGTGCACAAAGACAATTATTTTGCTAAGGTTTAAACTGCTTGCCATCACTGAGTTTTTTCCCCTTCTGTAGCATGATAAATTGCAATGCTCAGATACACTTCATACGTGTTACAGGGTATTGCTAAAAAATGGATTCTAGGTGCCAGAAGAGCAAGGAGCATTGGCAGCTGCTTTGAGAGCTCTGCCTTAGTGAGCCCGTGTGTGAACAGCCTGTTCCTCTGTGGCTGTGGCTGGGGGATTGATCCCTGCACAGCTTTTCACAGATCCTCGGGGAAGGGTGAGCTATTGCGCAGGGACTGACCTTGTGTTAGCCCCTGAGACACCACAAACCAAACCTGGAGTAGGATTGGAATTAAATTGTTTCTTCTCAGCCAAGATCACACCCTTTTGGAGATTGCTTTGTCCCAGTACAGAAGTGTGAGCTGCTACAGTAATTCTGCAATGAATGAAAGCCTTTCTTTTGAGTCATGTACTTTTGTTTCCAGCCTACAGTGTCTTGGCTTACTACTGTGCTGGGGATTATCCCTCCAAAAAAACAGAGCCTGGAAAAATGAGCCATTTTCAGCAGCTATGAAGCTAGGTTTTAAAAAGTGTTTCCCTCTTTATATGCATTTATATATGAATTGGTTTCACTGCAGTGAAACTGTGTAAATTATTGTAATAAAAAATATAATAGCATATTTTAGTACTAGAATCACAGAATCATGGAATGTGTACATTGGAAGAGACCTTTGAGATCATCGAGTCCAACGCAACCCTAACACCTCAACTACATCATGGAATCAAGTGCCACATCCAGTCTTTTTTTAAACATATCCAGGGATGGTGAGACCACCACTTCCCAGGGCAGACTATTCCAGTACTTAATCTCTCTTTCTGTGAAAAACTTCTTTCTAATATCCAACCTATATTTCCCTTGATGCAGCCTGAGGCTGTATCCTCTTGTTCTGTCAGTTGCTGCCTGGAGAAAGAGACCAACTCCCACCTGACTACAACCACCTTTCAGGAAGTTGTAAAGAATGATAAGGTCACCTCTGAGTCTCCTCTTCTCCAGGCTAAACAACGCCAGCTCCCTCAGTTGTTCTTCATATGACTTGTTTTCCAACTCCTTCACCAATCTTGCCCTCCTCTGGACACGCTCAAGCATCTCAATGTCCTTCCTAAACTGAGGGGCTCAGAAGTGGACACAATACTCAAGGTGTGACCTCACCAGTGCAGAGTACAAGGGAAGAATGAGCTCCCTGCTCCTGCTGGCCGCACCATTCCTGATACAGGCCAGGATGTCATTGGCCCTCTTGGCCACCTGGGCACACTGCTGGCTCATGTTCTGCTGCTGTCACCCTAGGTCCCTCTCCTCTTGAGCACTGTCCAGCCACACCGTCCCCAGCCTATAACGCTGCAGGGGGTTATTGTGGCCAAAGTGCAGGACTCGGCACTTGCACTGATTACACTTCATCTTGTTAGACTCTGCCCCTCCATCCAACCATTACAGATCTCTCTGCAGAGCCCTTCTCCCTTCCAACAGATCGACACATGCTCCCACCTTAGTGTCATCTGCAAATTTACTAATGAAAGAGTCAATACCCTCATCCATGTCATCAGCAAAAATATTGAACAGAACAGGTCCCAGCGCAGACCCCTGAGGGACACCACTGGTGTCTGTCCCCAGCTGGACACAGCACCATTCACCACCACTCTCTGGGCCCGGCCATCCAGCCAGTTCCTAACCCAGCAAAGAGTGCTCCTGTCCAAGCCCCAGGCTGCCAGCTTGTCCAGAAGTGTGCTGTGGGGGACACTGTCAAAGGCCTTGCTGAAGTACAAATAGACAACAAAACAAAACAAAACAAAACAAAACAAAACAAAAACAACAAAACAAACAAAAAAAAACCCTAAACAAATCCACAAACAAAAAACCACCCCACACCTCCATAAGGTGACCAGAATGTAATAATGTAATAGGAAAATGTACTACAATAATAATATTATCATTACTATTATCATTATTACTAGTAGAATAGTAGTCTCAGAGTTAAAGTTTTCTAGATGCCAGTCAAACATAATGAATTGGACACTTTTTTCCCCAAGCAGCAAAGTCTTACAGGAAACTCCATGCAGGCAAATCCCAAATGAGCACAATGGAGTCATTGGCAGCTCAGGAGAATGGCCCAGTAGTGTTTGCATCAGGACTGTGATTCCAAGTGAGGGCCATAGGAAAGGAAGAATGATGAGGAAGAACAGGTAGGAACCCTTACACATTTACAAGGAGACATTTCTATCAACAGTCTGAATTCAGTTCACTCCTACCCTCAAAATCCTATCAAAACTGCTCCAGGCAGCAGCAGAGTCATATGGGTATAATTTATGGCACAATTTGGCACAGACAGCATATTTCTCTGTTCCATCGGGTTGGGGTCCCTCAAAAGTCTGATCATAAGTGCCTATAAATGCCTATATTATCCTGCATTAATGTAAATGAGATAATATATTGTTATAATTTCATAAGATCAAATGCAAAGTTTATGGAAAAAAATCTTTGGCACTGCAGAAGCTGTGAAATTCTACATACTTAAAAGAGAATATTATAACATGGAGCAGCTCTGAACACATTAATATTTTTTTTAAATCCTGGAGGGTTTTTGGAATTTCTTCCATGCTAGAACATTCCATAACATTGCATGTCATGTGCCAGAGAATGGACTGAAACCTTGTCCTTTGCTCATCCTTTTAATACCTTACTTTTGAGTGTCCTGTAGTTGTACTTTCTTCATCAGGCCCTACAAAAGAGGATAGTCAATGGCATGAACAGATCTAACTACATCAAATGTTATATTTCAGGCTTTCTTCATCAGAACCAGCTGCTTCAGGTTCTACATTAAAGCTTGAAACACTGTGCCCTGGCTTACAGATATTATTCCCCCCTCCTCCCTGTCTGTCTTCTAATAGCATCCTGAAGCACATGTCGGTCTTGGGGCTCTTTTAATACCCATTTCACTTACAGTGAGCTACCCTTAAAAATGCCCATTCTGCAGGAGTTTGAATTTTTTGAAGATGTATCAAACTGAGTGGGGCAATAGGGTTAAAGTGAGACAGCAGAGTCCATGTCCACCATGAGTTTAGTTCTTTCCTCTCCCAGTGTTTTTTCAAGGATATGAATACCTGGAGGAGTGGCCAGAAGAAGATGAGTCGGTAGGATATGCAATTTTTAAAAAGGGGGGAAAGGGTAATCTTTATGGAAAAGCCAAATGGAAATAAGAATGAAAGAGGAACAAAGACCACAAAGGAGACTGAGGCTTCAGGAAAGACATGAGGAAGACCTGAGGCTGAAGAAAGTACGGAAGCAGGAAGAATGGCTACTCTGTGCTAGGTGCAGCACGGTCAAATTAAACTTCCGAAGCTAATGCTGCCCCAACTCTTTGCCCTGAAATGAGAGCCAGCTTAAACAATATGTCCTGAGAAACTGCAGCAGGTTAGCAGCTGAGTCAGAAACTGGTCTTCCTTTCTTCAGGATAACCACAGAATCACAGAATATTCTATGTTGGAAGCAACCCACAAGAATTGAGTCCAACTCCTGGCCCTGCACAACGTCATGCTATTGAGTTACACCAGGAGTTACACCATGTGCCTGAGAGCATTGTCCAAACACTTCCTGACCTCTGTCAGGCTTGGTGCTGTGACCACATTCTTGAATAATCTGTGCCAGTGCCCAACCCCTCCAGATGAAGAATGTTTTCCTAACAATTTATTACTCGATTCCATGGTGTAGTTGAGGTGTTAAGGCTGGGTTGGACTCGATGACCTCAAAGATCTCTTCCAACCTACACATTCTGTGATTATGTGGTTCTGTGATACTGAAGCACAGTGAATGATATATCCTCATCCTTTCAAAGCCAATCTGATGCTGCAAATCTGCCCAGAAATCTAAAGGCTGCACTAAGAGAGGATATAAAACATTTTGTCTTTTTCAGGAGGAAAATCAAAATAGCAGAATTAGCTATCTCATGTGCAAAGAAGCTCTGCATGCCAGAGTCACATTATTTAAAGCTTTTGATTGACCTGAGAGACTTCCTACTCTTTCTTGCCTCTGCCTCCCATGCCACATACTATAAGTGGGGTGGATTTTCTAGTTTTAGCTGTATTATGACAATAAATTTAAAACTCTTGGATCTCTCAGCTCACTCTTCCTAGTTGGCGCCTCATTTGAGTAATGGGTCATGAAGTTGAAATTCCTCCAGTGATGTATTGCTTGCTAGAGTGGCACTGACCACAAAAGGCAGGTCAAATAATCTTTTAATTTAAGCTTTTACAGCTAGAGATGCAAGCACTATAAAAAATGCAAAAGAGGATATCCATGTGATACTCTCACTGGGGACACTATCCATGGGGGAAAGAGAGAGAGACAGCATCAGGAGCCATGGAGAGCTATATCTCAGGAAACATGGCTTATTTTGGGGACGAGCCAAAGGCAGAATAACCAGTGAGAGGGAAATGATGGAGAGTTTCTGGGGAATTTTTCACTAGTTGATTACCTTCTGTTTAACGAGTTGGCTCCAACATATTTTTAGGTGGCTTCAACCAAAATACCTTTCACAGCAGAGGAAAACTGTTACTCCTGGAAAGTTAAAGCTGAGTACATTAAACTTGGTTTTCTGTCTGTGATTTTGAATAATTGTGTTTCATAAAATACATGTTTCTCTTAGGCCTTTACTTCTGATGGCACTGTCCTGAAGGTTTGTAGATTGCTGCAATTTATTACACAGTTTCTTATAAGTTTAGTGTGTTCTCTTAATTTCATGAAGAATAGGACAACATACAAACAAGAGCAAAAAAAGAAAACAGCGAATTGTTTAGTAAGCCACTATCACTTCACTCAGGATTATGAGGGTATGTTAACCATTTAAATTATAAATTTGAAATTATTAATTTTTACTCAGTTTTCTCTACACTTGATGGAGTAAAGTTTGTCTGATGCCACTCTATTTGCTGTACAATTTGATTAGACCTTCCCCAAACCCAAGGAAAAGGAATAGCTCCTTTCAAAGTTATGAATCCCTTTTTCCATGAGTGCTTTGCCATTTTATTTTTCTCCAGGCTGCACACAAGGTATGTCCTTGTTTTATAAATCCTTCTACATTTTCAATCTTTTTCTCTCTTTCACTGAAACACAAAGTTTTTTAAAACCACCACTAGGAAAACCATACACCAAAGCTTGTGTTTAATGAGCTTGAAAGTACATGTGCTTGTACTTCCTAAGTAGTACAGTCTCAGGAATCTGATTCCAGGCAGAGATTATTAGTTCTGACAAGTGTCGTAGATGAGGGGCCATATTTCTACTCAGTCCACAAAAATACTCTTTGTTGTTGTTTCAGCCCCACATACTGTTTATGCTGATCCATCTCTTCATGAAGAAAACCAAACGTCTATATTTCATCTTTGCTGAAGTCACCCCATAGCATTTTAAAATTGAGGAAGAAATTCTGACATTCCTATTCATTCATCACTGACACTGGAAAATTATGAGAAATTACGAGAATGTCTCAAGAAAGAAAAATGTTTATATTGGAGTTCTCATATCTTGACCTCCTGAGGTTATTTGCTTCATATTTTCAACCTAGATCCACAGCCTGGAAGGGTAGCAAGCCTTCAAGTTACCATGAAGATTCCCTTGTTTTAATGAACACTTAGATAGTCACAAACTTCCACTATCCCAGCAGCTAGCGCACAGGAAAATACAAATATCTCAAGTCTTTGTGATAAAATTTAAAAACTTGGCAGCACTTTTGCCTCCTTCTGATTAGCCCTTTAGTCTATAAGCAATCTGATAAAAAAAACTGTGGAGTAAGTCACCAATAGATAGTATTCACTGGGACTAAAACTGGCAGAAATATGTGTTGTTTAAAACAAAACATGCTGAAGAAAGTTCCCAAACTGAGAGTCTTGGTTAAAGGATATATACCATATAAAATGTATGCACATTTATACACACACATATATCAATAGTCGCACAGATACACATGCTGTTAAAAACCCTGTAGCAGGTTCCAAACTAAACAGAACTACTTGGGTGATGGTTCCAGCATGATCTCACCTTGTTAAATAAAACACCAAGTTATTATTTTTCTGTTAATTTTAAATCAAGTGAACTGCAACTGTATGAAAAGAGAGAAATTTCTATATGGCTTGCCTCTTCAGTGCCTAGCTGTCACAGAAATAGCACAACTCTGTGATCACAAGATGATACATGACAGGAGTTGACACAGATATGCCAGGCTGGCTACAGAAAGCATTTCTTACATCTGGCAATTACAAACTCCTGGCATTTTTGAGCATTTAGATTTCTTGGTTGCATACATCCCTTGGTGTATAATAAATATATTTGACAGCCTCTCCTTTAGATAGGACATTTGAAAAACCTCTTTTTCTCTCTTCTACTTGATCACTGATTTTGTCCCTATTTGTAAGAACTTAATTGCCTGTTGGGAGTTAGGTTTGTTTCTTTTACTTAGAGAATTTTTCCCCATAAAGTTGATAGGAGACTAAGTACAGGATGCTTATGGGTGCTTGACCAAAACAAAGAGGTGGCCAAACACAAGTTTGGGGAGTTTTGGGGCATGTGCTTTGTGATAATGGCCCAGCTGTTAAAACCGATTGAGGCGGTGTTTCTTAGCTCTTTTACCACCCATCCTCCCTGGGGGATATCTGCTGATAATGGGCCATTAAGGCTCACCAAAAACAGCACAACACATCATCCCATTGTGAGATGCTCCACCCTGTGAGGGGGGGCCCTGGAATTCCTACCTGGATAAAAGTGAGACTCAGGAACACCAGGAATCCTGTTTCCCCACTGGATTCCCGGAGGAAAACTGGACCCATCTCACCACCACTGGACTTTTCTACATGATCATCTCTACTTCACAGAACTACATCTGTTACTCCAGGAAGATTCATCTGGACTGTTTCTAACACCCTGACCAACAGGGTGTCAGGTCACGTCCCTGACTCTGTTAGGGTTTTCTAGGGTTTTTGTTTGCTTTGTTTCCTTGTCTTTCTGTACTACTACATTTGTATTTTTAATATTCCTAGTAAAGAACTGTTATTCCTATTCCAAAATCTTTGCCTTAAAGCCCCTAATTGCAAAATTATAATAATTTGTGGGAGGGGGTTTACGTTCTCTATTCCAGGGGAAATTCCATCTTTCACTGGCAGATACATGTCTTTCTAAACCAAGATGTTGCCTTTTAAATATCAGATGTCTCTGTCAAATTTACTTAAAATCAGTTAGTGTTTTAAAAAAGATTATTGTAGGGACATGCGTGTGACTGTAAAATAAGAGAAAAAGGAATGTATTCAGCTAATGGAAGTAAATCTGGTTTATTTCTGTATTCTATCACAGATCCCCATAAGGAGAACTGGCTGGCATTTGTAAATGGCAGCTGCTGCCTACGCACCAGGGCAATCAATCTTCACACTACTGCAGTTATCCATGTAAGAATAGTCAGTGACTCTGAGTCAACAGGCTAAAGCACGTACCATTTATTCCTATCCATTTGGAAGTATCAAAATAACAGCTCACCAAGGCAGCAGCTTCTTATTTTCATGCCATATTTAATACAAATACAGTAGTTTAATACACGGCATTCACAAAGCTTTACCTTAGATATTCATCTCATTTTATTGGTTTGATATATTCAGAGAAAAATGAAACTGCCCCAACAGGCAATATTGCATTAATGTCTTAGTAATTTAGGTCTTTGATAACAGTGGCACTCTAGAAAAATGGTGATTGTAAACAGATGTTTTATTCCAAACATATTGTCTTATATATCAGTAAAGACAGAAGTATAAATTCCTCAGTGCTTTTATATTGTTGACCAAAGGCCAAAGTTCTGCTAAATAATATTATTGAATTACTAGCCCTGGTAAAATATTTAAGGACATGATTTTTGCATGTATATATATTTAGAGAAGATTCCGTTTTATTTGACACTTAAAAAAAAAAGTTGAATCTTTACCAATCTGAGAAAATGTCCTAAAACTGAAAAATTCCTATATAGATTTGAAAACCTGAATTACAACCTTCTTCTACACAAGAGCCACAGAGGACATGTGTCAATGAATTACAAATTGGCTACTATTAATTGGCTATTATTAAAACTAATTAAAATTTAAACTGAGATGTCCTGAATGTATTGAATCTGAGTTTAATCAGATGCCTTGAAATGTTTACACAGTAGGGCAAAGAAGAAAAAATCGTATGGCTACTCTTCTCATTGACATTCATCATTTCATTTATGAAATCACATTTTAGTCTTATTAAGCCAGTTGTTTTCAGCTCATGGGCTGTGGTTAAAGGGATACGTGGACTACTTTTTAAAAGGTCTGCAGAAGGTAGATGCACTAGACAGCAGTGGCTCTCAAGAAAGTGGACTCCCATCTCTCATGCTGAAAAAGACTGATCCTGCATCTGGTAACCCACAATTCTGAATGTAGGCGCTCCAAAGCTTAATTTATGAAAGCGTATTTTGCCTACTATTTTGCTAACCTCGTCTTTATATGTCAAATGCCCATAGCTGGAGTAATCATTCAAGCAAATCTTCACATAACTTTGACTGGGTTTGTCATTCTTCAAAGACTTTCTCTGCATAGCATCTTCATTTAAATTAAGGCATCCAAAACTGAACTGTGGTGCAACAGAGAATGTATCGTTTGTAGTTTTTTACTAAATTGTTATTACATTGAGGTATTACTTTTGTAAAGTATTTCTATAGTCTGTCTCTTTGTTAGTTTATTTTGGAAAGGCAGATTCATTAAGCTGTAATACTCTTAGTGATTCATATTTGGTTCCTCAGGGAACAATGTTAGATCAAAGTCCATTAAAATAATGAGAATTTTATTATATTTTCTAACACATAGTACTTTTCAGCTGCCAGAATGCTGAGAGATGGATGGAAGAATGAATTTTTTTGGCAAATACAAGTATTTTTAGGAGTGTCCAATGGTCCCTTTTAATTTGTTACTGATCCAGAATAATTTGTTAACAAATTGCATTAAAACCCTGTTTTCAAAGTACTTCAAATAATAAACAGAAATCCAATATGTTTTCTCATTGCTCTTTTAATTTAAAATTGGCTATTTGCTATGAATTCCAAGCATGCTACAGGTTGGCAGCATGGCTTGCCAAATAAAAATTTATTTTATTTCAAAACCTCTCACAAAGGGTCCTGTCAGAAGTCTCTTGAAATTCCACATGAATTACGTTCGAAAGATACATTTCATCTCTTACTTCATGCACTTTTTGCACGGAATTCTTGAAAGATAAGACAGCACAATTTGCCCTTACAGAAGCTGTGTCAGTTGGTCCTTATCATGTATTATGCTTATCTTAATGTGTAATCTAGTCTTGAAGTAGATTCCATTTGAGGTCTTATCTTTCCCAACTAGAGCAGATTAAAGAGGCAAGTCTTTGTTCATTGAAGTGCTGTGACTTACTTGCTCTCAAATCCTTGGAATTCAGAGACAGACCTTGCTGTCTAGCAAAAGGTTTTATACACTTGCTTAACCCCAGCACAATGTCCCTGCAGCCAGCAGCCCTCTCTCTTGCTTAAAACTACACATGACCAAAAACCTTCCCAGCTGTGATGAGCAAGTAAAAAACCTTGAGTGAAGAAAAACATCAGAATGCAACTATGTCAAGATATTAGCAATTTTTTGCCCCTTTCAATGTACTTTTCATAAATCATATGCAACGCTTGGACCAGTCAGACGCTTTCTTTTTAAATACCCAGTTTCATTAGTTCTAACTTCCTCAGACACGTTTTCTGTCATACCCAAGGAACTGCCAAATGTTTCCAAAAGAGGCATATGATGAGAACACTTCTTGATGAGAAGAATGAAAAGAAAACATGAGCCTGACTTTTCCAAAGCCTGTTAGGAGTTCTGTCTAAATTTCTGTTTTCCTCCTGTGTATGGTTTCAAATAAACCTCACACCTAACGCCAAATGGACAGAATTAGCCTTTTCCACATTTTTCCAGTGACTAGGGGAAATATGCCCCCTTCACTCCACCTTCTGTTCTATCTCTTACTGCAAGGTTGTTTAGTTTTGCTGTGTTAGCATCCAATGCAAATCATTTTTGCTGTGTGTAACTGGGTCTTTTAACTCTTGTAAAGCCTTTGAAGTTTCCTTTTTCTGCAAAGAGGTCAACGCGGTCTTTCTTTTGCCCTTTCAAAAGGACCTTTCATTCATTCCTGTGTTTGGTCAAGTTGTGGGTTCTGCTCTGGCCTGGCACCACGAGTCCCCTCTACACAGGCAATTGCTGCTTTCGTGGCTACTGCTGTTTGTACTCGTTATTGCTTTTTTCATTTATCTTCACTGACACACCAAAGGAAAGAGGGGGCCGAAACGGGAGAATTTGGCTGTAAGCTAAATTGATTGCATGTTATATTTCATGGAAGTCTGGCAGGAAGAGTTGAGTGATCTCAAGAGTTTTGGGGATATTTTTGTTCCTATTGTGCAAATCAATCAAAGCACACTCGGCCCCGGCTGCCCGACCCCCTGGCAGCCCAGAGCAGAGCTGGCTGCATTGTCAACAAAGGTTTGAATAGAACAAAAGTCTCCCAAGTGGACACTGCATTCACTTGATGGGGTCACATATTGCCCAACATTTAATAAAATTCACGTGAATTTGAAAAGGATTCCCAGATAGATCAATGACCGGAAAAGTAGTAAATTTAGCAGGTTGAAGGGATTTCCTAAAATCAAGGTGATGGTATTACATGTGACAATTACTCTTCTGTTTGGATTTTAAGTATCATTGGTGTCTTGGGACTATTAGAATGAATTCTTGGCAAATACACCAATATCCACCACTTTCCTGGGATGCTTCCACCCACCCTGCATCTGTCATGGAGGAATTTTTTTAAGTGGGCTGCTTTTTCCCAAGCCTTCATCTGCATCCCCAGCTGACCAGGCTGGTTTGGATGCAGCTTTAAACACTTCCCTGTGGCACCAGCATAAACACAGCAGAGCCAGCAGAAATGGGGAGGCTCAGGCAACACCTAAGGGACTACCTTTCTAAGTGCTTGGGCAGAGATGTCGCCAGGAAATCATGCTCCTTCCCTTTGTGCCAAAGCAATGTCTTAACCTTCTCTAAAAAGCAGAACCACAATCCTGCCGCTCTCCTCCTGCCTTTTCCTTTAAAATCCAGAGGATCCCCAGGTTATAGCCACTCTGCTCACATATTCCAGAAGGTCCTGAAAAAAGGATCTTGGTAATCATGATTCCTGCTGTAACAAGAAACTCTTAAATGGTGCCACAGCATGGGAGTTTTTAATTTCATGCTTGAAAGCAGAGTGAGAAGTAATGACTCTGCATTCTCCCTCAGCAGAAGCACAGCCTTAGGCTATGTAAGGAACACAAGGCCATATGATGTGTCACTGTTCAAAAATTCAAAAGGAATCCAAAAGAGTGCTTGGTGCTTGTTCCGCCACCCTTATCTGGCTCCCCACTAGCTTTGGCAATCCCTGTCACAAATGAGAGCTGAGGGAATGCTGAGTCTGGAGTCATCACTCAGCCAACAAGTTAGTGTTCCTGCAAGATACACAGAACTTGCTGACTGCTGGCACCTTATTTTTGACACAAGTCAGACTAGAAGGAGAGAATGGGTGCACAAGCTTGTGGTTCTGGGCAGGACTTCATTCTTCAAAAAACTTCAGTGCATCCAGTTTGGATTTTGTAATACTATTTGCCAGAACCTCTTGCATTTGGGGGCCCTATTAATTACCCCTCTCTGCAGCAGGACACAAAACACACCATTTATTTGGAGTGTTTGTTCTTTGGTAAATCAGTACAAATTTATGTCCAATTAACATATTTATGAGAGGAGGAATATGCAAGTACAATTTAAAGTAAATATAAATATGGAATATAAAGAATGTAAAAATCAGAAGAAAATCCCTGAAAAGGGGCATAGAGGGACATACTTTCAACATAAGGATTATTTTCATACTGTTTCATTCTATGTCTCAAAAGAACAAATATTTATTTTTAGAAAAATATGCAGGATTAAATTTTCCAGCTGGCTGCCTAAATTTTTTGCACCAATGCCATGCTTCTGCAGCCAGAAGAGCAATAATGCAAAAAATGTACATTGATTTGCCCTTAATACATTGTCATGCACTGCTACTCTGTAAAATAGTTTCAGCTGGATGGTTCAGAAACCCAAATTTCATTGGAAAGGCTGAGATTTTCAGAAGAGTTTAGGGATTGACTTTTGCTAAATAAAGGTGACAGTTATTGTCTGGCTGCAATAATCTTTTCAAAAACTTGCAGCCTGAAAGTCCCATGTGATGACTGTCAGTTCAAGAATCTAGCAGAAAAATTGTATTCTTGATGGGACTTTGCAGAGGCAGCCAGAAAACAACAGTTAAGGAACATTTAAAAACAGAACAAAATATTTCTGTATATGAAAGTGTGTACTCTGTTGTCCAGCCATTATATTTCATAAACTTTTCAAAAATAAGCTCTCACACTACCACAGAGTAACCCAGTTTGAAGCCACCCAATCCACCCCAGCCATAAGCATTAACACTGTACAAGAAAAGATTATTATCTGGCACAATTCTGCATTCCAGCAAGGATACTAACTGTTGAATCCATGGACACTAAGCTAAATGTTGTTTCTAATCAAAAGTAAATAATCTGTTTAAAGCCCACGGCTGTTTTCAAGCTCCCAGATTTATAGATAGAATAAGTATGTGGGATAAACTTTATTATTAACCTCAGAGTTAATTGTTCAATTTTCTATCTGTACCATCAGTTATCAAACCAACTTTATTGACTAGTACTGGATGAGCTTTTATGTACCAGAGCTCAAAAGAGAGGTATGCTGATAAAAGAAAATGTGTGATTAAGACTTATTTGCTGTTGAAAAACAGAGAGCATGAGGTGAATCCCCTTCCCCCCTCATCCTGCTGCCCACACTGCAGCAAACACCATTGACTTTCTGGGCTGCAAGTGCACCTTGCTGGGTCATGTTCAGCTTCTTGTCAACCAAAACAATCAACAACCTTCTCCCCAGGGCTTGTTCTTAATCCAATCTCTGCCCATACTCTATCTGTGCTTGGGATTGTTGCCCACCCAGGGGCAGAACCTTGCACTGGGCCTTGCTGAACTTCATGGAGCTCTCATGGCCACACCTCTCAAGCCTGTCCAAGCCTTTGTCAATGGCATCCCCTTCCTCCAGTATGCTGACCACACCACACAGCCTGGTGGTGGTGGGAAACTTGCTGAGAGTACACTCAAGCCCACTTTCCATGTTCCCAACAAAGATATTAAACAATATAAGCTAAAATTAAAGAATTCCTATTTCCACCAAATGCTATCCTGATTTGGTTTGTTCCTTGGTTGGCTTGGTAAAGGAGGCTGGTAGACAGTTTTAAATCTGTCCTCACCACAAGCTGGCACATCCCACCAGGGGCAGTAGCAACATGAGGGAGCATAGGAAGTGGGGGACAGAGACAGATGAAGGCATGGGATGTGCACCACATCTTGGAGTGCAAAATCCCACAGGAATAATTATCTGCAGCCTCAGTCAGTATTGCAGCAAGCCCATAAGTCTTGCATAAAATTTGCCTCTTTTCTCAATGCGTGCATTTCAATCACAACTCATTCCACTCTCTTAGATACACTTGTAATTTCTGACTGGAGTCACCGACAAGTGCATTTGAGTTGTGCTGCATAGAGACTGATGAAAAGGCCTAGGGTTGATTTGGCTCTGCTTCAGCACTGAATCAGCGAACCAATACATCTAGAAGGTATCATTTAAAATGTAAGTTGAAATCTGTTTCCTCAAGTTTTCCAGTAATCCACTTTCTGCAGATATTTCAGATGGTCAAGTCTGATCATACAAACATTTTGGAAAGCAAACACCAAACAGCTGTGAGCCAAATAAATCAATTTCAAATCCAGGGAGGACACTTGCAGAATTCAATAGGAACCATTATCATTAGCTCCCAAGGAAAACGGATCTCAGTTCCTCTTGCTGAACATGTATTATTTGGTGCAATTAACTAAGAAGTGGATGGATCAAGGATTTGAGGCCCAAATCTGGGATATACTGGAAGGGGTGAATAGTGAGGAATATTTCTATCTACTTAAGCTTGGGCTTAGCCTAGTGCAGTGCAGTCACACAGAGCATCTGTTGTATGAGTGCTGTGCTGGATCTAGAACTGTTATACAATTATAAAATACCATACAATCATTTAAATGTGGGGGGTTTAAACTAGACCTCCTGCTTTGGGTGCTTCCCAGTATTTTTTCCTGTGGGGATGGACAGGGCCCCAGCAGCCCTGCCTTGGAGAGAGGCCTGCTGAGGAGATAAGAAAGGGAGTGCACAACCCCTTCCAGACCCCCAAGATAAGAAAGTAACTTTTCAGCTACAGCGACCAAGAAAGGTCCTATAAGCCCCCAGAAGTTTGTATGTAAATTTGCTGTAAGCTATTGGCCTGTCCCCCTCCACTCCCACCTTGGTTTGCCCATAAAAACCCCCTAGATCGCCCTGCTTGTTAGGGCACCCGTCACTGGCACCCCTTCGCTGAAGCCCTGCAATGAAGCTGCCTTCTGCGGAACCGCCACACGTGGCCCTCCTCTCTTCTTTCCCGGGCGAGCCTGGCCCGCTGAGGGGGTGCTCTGGCCCCTAGAAGGCTATCTCTGGTGAGATATCCTTTTGGAGTGGCCTCAGCCCCCTGGGTTTGAACGGCGGACCCCAGACCAGCGGGCTGGAATATTTTCCCATTCTTTTTTCTTCTTTTTAACTTCATCAATTTATTTATTCTCTCTTTGGGTTCTGGAATGTAATCAACTGGGAAACCAGGCACAGAGAGAACAGTGTTGTGGGGCTTCCAGCCAGGTCCAGCAGTGCCCCAGGAAACACCAGGGCACCATGATTTTGCCTGGTATCAGGAGGCACTCAGCACCTACAGGGCTGGCCAGTGTAAATGAATGCTGGCAGCAGATCTGTACTCTGGGAGTAAAGGTGACATATAATTAGTCCATATGATTTCTGTTGATAATAATTGCAGGTAACTGGCTGCATTCTGCTAGTCCAAATGACTGTCACCATATGCTGAGGGCACACATTATCTGCAAAGGTTTCGTATTTCATTTTAAGCAAGGAGTTACCCATTAATAAAAACAGAAGGTGATTACACAAATTTGCTATCTGCCAAGACTGCCCAGCAGAGCACATGGAGAGCTTCTTAGGCAGTGCCTCCCCACTGAGCAGCACTGTCCCTCTGCCTCCCTCTGCAGCACAGCCAGGCACGGGAGGGGCTGCCAGGGAATGGTAGAAACGCTTGAGTAATTCACTGTGGGAAAATGCAACAAGTAAATACTTGAACTGTGTTGTCCAGTGAAAAGGAAACAAGACCATCTTGCGATGGGAGAAGGGGCATGAAAAGATGTTAATCGCATGAGCAGTAATCTCCATGGCTGCTCAGTGTGCCACACTTGGGCTTTGTTTGCCTTTACTTATCTGGCTTACTTACCCCAATGCGTGTGATCATGGAGGTGCTGGAGGGCCTCTTTAAGTGTGCATGAGATCAGCTACTGGAGAAGGGCAATGAAACGTTAAGGAGGAAAGGTAGGACCATTACAAAAGCAACCTTCAAGACCACCTATCTCGACAAAAGGGCTCCGACAGGCAATAAACACAAAAAAATCATTGAGACAGCAATGAATTACGAAGGCTATTAAAACCCACAAATGAATTTACAGAATCAGCTTTCCCTGATGTATTATAAAAATGCTTTACCCCAGGAACTGGAGATATCCAAATTTGTATTGCAGATTAATTACAGCTTTATTTAGCAAGACTGCAGAGGGGGAGTTCAGCTCAGTCAAAATAGCATGGGTGTTAATAGTGTTAAACTTTCTGAATCTCATATACTGCCAGGAAATCATTAACATTACATTTAACAATTCCAGGTACTTCTGGTTTTGAACTCCAGTTTTATTATTTATGGAATTTTGATTGCAGAAAAAACATACCCAGCACTTGTATTTAGATTCTGTTTACAAAGGAGTTCTGTCTTCTCCCTGGAACTTGCATAAGAACAGAAAAGTAGATTATGTGGTTTCTTAATAGTTCTTCATAAAGAGTCTTCTGTTTCTGACAAATGGTTTATGCAAATGTATTCTCTGAACTGCTTTAAGCTGTACTCATGGAAAAATGACATTTTGCAAGAGGGAACATTGAATATTCATTGAATCATTTCTTAGGTGAGCTAATGGATAGCTTGTATTCTGCAGCCACTGCCATTCTCTAATTTTGAAATTTTGACAGAGGGCAAAGAAGTAGAAACAGGCAGTAGGAACTGAAAAGCACTGGTTCTCAGACCTTCCATCAGAATTCCAATAAAGGCAATTCAGGACTTTAAATTACAGGCTGGAAGCAAATTTTCAGTTTCCCCAAGCCCATCTAAAGGGCTATTTTACAAAGGGGAGTACAAAGGAAAAAATCTATCTGCATCCTTGAAATCATAGCTACTTTTGGGCTGTGGAAGGGCAAGAGGGTGACGGCTTTACAAAAGCTTCCCATAGATATAAATTCCTGGTGTGAATGGCACAAAAAAAGAAGCAATTTGGAATGTACAGGCTGTATCTTACAGGCCTTATTCATAAGAGCAGGCATGCTGAAGTCAAAAGCTTTGTTTGTATTGGGCTGGGACTCGCCTCAGAGCAAAGGAGCTGGCATTTTGCAGTCCTGTTCAGAAAGGATGGGCTGCAGGAGGAATTTGACCTTTCTATGACAAAATCAACGTAAGTCATCAATTCACATGCAACAGCTGTACAAAAATGATAGTGTTAATTTGATAGAGAGTAAGAAACCAAAAGCAAAAAAAGCAAGTTAAAGAAGCTGGAATGTAGATGTCTTAAGCCTCCTTTGCCTCTCCTGCACCTCATATGACAGAGGTAAGATTTTTGATTTGAGCTCCACAAGTTAACACAACAGTTTAGGGAAAGTAGGCAGGCTTTTCTCTCTCCTCCTCATCTATTTTCTGCACTCCTGTAATTTTTCACAAGTATTTTTCTGGTTTGGAGATAGGATACAAGTTGTTCTCAAGGGTTGTTTTCAAGAGAAAAGGTATCTCATCTTGCCCAATTCCTTTGTGTTTAGTTCTTAGTAGTCTTCTACATTTACCAGAAAGCTAGATAACTATATCTGTGAAACTTAGACATTTAGAGATAAAGAATTGTTTAGAAGATCTTCACCCAGATTGAAAAGAGGATCAAATCTCTTATGTTAATTTACAGCGAAGCTATTCAGCACAAAAAGCGGGGTAACTATTATCTTCAGTTGCTGAGCTTCTCAAGTTTATCACCTTAAGTGCAACCAGAAATTGGAAAACAATTTCATGCATATAAATGTCTCATAGTAAGTACATTTAAATAACAGGTGACCTCAAAAGAGAATTTTTTGGACATGCCTTAAAACTCGGCCTTCCAAACAGGGAATTTAACAGCATTATTCTAGAAAACATATACATAGTAGACATCTCATTTTCACACAGTCATCTGAAGGTGATAGTCCAAATTCAGAGTTCAGTTACCTCACCATAATTCCTGAATTAGTTCAACCTATAAACCATGCAAGGTAATTGCGGAAAAGAACTCAAAAACTGAGATTGGAGATCATGCGCTACAGTATCGGATCACACTGAGTCTGCCGCAGTTTTTTTTACAAACTATGCCCAGGAAAATCAGAAACTCACTGCTTAGTCCAGGTCTATATTATATAGTCTATAATAGTAATATATGCCAAAAGGATTGCAGTATTGCACCCTTTTTTAGTTCCATTAGCAGAAATGCTTTCAGAAACTTTCTGAACTAACTGTTCGTGGGAGCAATGAGCAATTCCAGTCTGGGTGTAGAAATATCTACTGCTAGACATTAAAATTTATATTCCAGGATGGTGAAAAATCCTACTTTATTTGTGTGGGGGATGATATTTTGAACAAATGCTTTAAATAGCCTTTTGTGGACTGTACCTGCTAGTGTCAAGATTCTAAGCTGAGCATGGTTTCCAGCTTTCCTTGGACAGCATTTCCGGCTGACAAACAAACAAATTTTGAAAGTAATTCACAGAGGGAAAAAATTGCTGAAAACACCAAAGATGTGATTCATTTTTAGATTTAAGATATCATGACAATAGAAAAACATTTAGTGGCAGAACAATTTTCTGCTGCTGTGTATGCACCAAGACTAAGCTGAAGACTTATTTTCAGAGTAGGAGATACTGGTCCTGCCAGAGCTGCCAAGAGAAATGGCAGACAATGTCTGGAGATGGTTTAATAATTTAAGCTTGTAGAAATCCTGATAGGCTGCTTGACAGAGAGGAGGAGACTGTGAAAGGAAAGGTCAGGTCTACACTTAATCTTCCCCTCGAGGTCAATTGCTGGACACTGTCAGACACCACAGCCAGGGTTACAGGCTGATTAGTCAGCCCCAGCAAGGCCATTTTGGAGCAGATGAAAGCTGCATGCATGACAGACTCTCAGTGTCACTACAGCTCTGGATCGCAAACTTCACATGACCTTTGGAAATCCAGTTGCTGCTTAGTGCAGGGTAAGGAACTGGAGTTTGTGTCATCTGCCCAGGTTTGCTACCTGGCACCATTCAGGACAAGCCCAATACACACCTACACATAATCCATGAGGAAAGCTGCGTTGTTCTCACAGGGTGAAGCCATGGCTGAGAAGCTGCCCTGCTCACTGTGGGTCACAGCTGGGAAAGGGACAGAAATCAGAGAGAACAGAGTAGGTGAAGCACTGTGACAGCTCACTGGGGGACCATGGTCCTCTGTGACCTATAAGGAGCCTAAACAGATAAGAAGAACCTTTTATGTAGGGCCAAAGGGAAAGGGAGATTTGGGATGCTAATCACTCCCTCGCTGATGCATTCAGTTCAGGCTTTACACAGCAGAAGCTTTAGGCCAACTTACATATTTTTAACAAGTAAAAGGCAAGCTAGGTTATTCTCAGCAAATAAAAATGAATCATCACTTTGATTTGAAATTTTCAGGGACTATTCCTTCTGACAAATAAATAAACAGGTATGAATACATCTAAAACAGTAAATTAATGGCCTCAGTTTGGCCAAATAATTGCATGCTAAATTGCAGCTAAAATATGTCTCATCTCTCCCTCAGGCTGCTTTGTTTGTTACAAATAAAATCTTGATGCACACAAAGCCAGAAAACACCATGTCCTAGTAATTCTCCCCAGACAGGCACAGATAGGTCTTACCATGTTTGCAAATCACATTTCTGATACTGAGCCTATTATGAAAAGAAAATGGCTTAAAACTTGAACAGAATCAATACTGAGAATACAACAGCAACTAGAGTGTAAACTCAGGCTCCTAATATTGTAACATCAAAGTTTCTCCCAAATTCCTTTTTGGAAGCCATGCTTGCACTACTTAGAAAGATATCAAAACACCCCTTATATTATATTCTTATATTATATTCTTATATACAGCTCAGGAAAAGCTTTACATGGGGAATAAACTACTGAGCTGGCATTAATTTAATTTTACTCTAATGTTCTGCAATATGGCATCTCCACTGCGTCAAGTTCTTCTATCTATCAACTTGAAGAGACAAGTTGGACATTAAATATATTTCTTGGATAAATTACTGGATGCTACTGAAGCATGAAGTCTACACTGAAGCATGAAGTGATAGTGTCTGCTGAAGCCATCAGTTCTTATTGACAAGTCTGGTTAAATTATCAGGTTGTATGTAATTTAATTTGAATGTAGGAAAATGAAGGCTATAGCCAAGAACTTGGTGGGGTTTTCTTTCCTGAGATGATGATTTATTCATTTTGGCTTCAATAGCTACGGTGTCCGGCTTATTTTATATTTTTCCAAGTTTGACACTTCAAACATTTGATTTCCCTTTGCAACTTCCAGCCTAAAACATGTTTCCCATTATATATATTCAAGTGACTGCCTTGCACACACTGACTCATGAGGCTGGTTTTTATTTTCACAAAATATATAACTCTATTTGAATAAAATACAGATGGTGTCCAATACATTAAACACAGCAAATTTGCCATTCCCTTCTCCATCCCCTCTGTGTTCCGTTCCCCAGATTTTCTGTGGCTGCATGAAATCTTATCAGCTCAACAGCTTGGAGAGGACATGGCAACAGAAATTTGATGCCATTCGTATATGGTTTGTTGCAATAAACAATGTGCATTTTTTTAATTTTTAGCATTTTTCTGGAGGATTCTGCATTTGGAACTTTGCTTTAAATGAGCTTTGTGCCCCTTGGAAGGTACTGAACAGGCAGTTTCACATTGCCCTGTGGCAGAGTTTGAATAATGGACAATCAACATGGCATATGGCACCAAGGTCCCCGGTGACAGCTGGAGCAGATTCAGTTGCCTCTTACATCACCAAGCAATTTAGAAGGAAAAAATAGTCCATATACAAGTGCATAGGAAATTACCTAAGTAAATTAGCAAAAACTGCTGAAATTATTTGAAGAAAAACCGGTTCTAGGTTTGCTCTGAAAGCATAATTATATTTCATAGTATACACGTATAACATTTACTTGGAATGCACAAGGTTTGGGGTTTTAAATAAGATTCTATCAGCATCACTGGCATTGGAGGGTGCTTTATCTCATCATAAGAAAACAGTCTATAGTAATTTTTATTAGGAGCACTAAGTTTACACACTGAATTTATCCCAGCAAGCTGAAGGCATGTTCTGTGGTGAGGGAATTGCAACATGAGGCAAGAACCACAGCTGGCAGCAAAATGGTGATTTCTTTTCACATCTGCCACTTTGACCGATAATCTAAGTCATTAAACTTTCCAATTCTCCAGGTAAACAGTGTCTGTTCACAAATTCCCTGCATGAACATGCATTATTTTTTGCCTCTGTAATATTCTTTCTGCTTAAGAGCTGCCATTGACCTAAGTTCTATAATGAATCACAAATCAGAGCCATGTACAAATCAAAGCCTGACATTTCACTGAAGGATTTCCATTCTTTAAACAGGTTTTAGGTTTGTATCTTATAGGGGTTAAGAGACATGTAAAACATGTAGAAATAGTAGCACACATGCTGATCAACAGCTTGTGCCCAAGAATGAGGCAATACCTGCCAGTAAGTCATATGGGGCTTTTCATAGGTCATGAATTTGCACAAACCCAAGGTCTTCTATAAAACATTAAATATACCCACTTCTAAGAGTGCCACTGTGCCCCTGGTCATCTATTTGTCTGATTGGCTGATCTGCATTCCTTCTACTCTATTTATGGAAAACTGTAATTCATAAATACCAATTTGTACCATTATCTTCATACATGCCAGGTACTTGTAGTATTTAAAACTGGAACTTGTTCTTAGGACATACTTGATGTTGGCAGAAGGATGATAAATAGGAATGGTATTATACCTATTAAACACTGAGTGTAAATGTGTAGAATTCATATACCCTTCCTGCCATTATTTATTAAATAATATGTCTTTAATTTTCTCTCTCTTGTTAAAGCTTCCATCTAAAAGAAACATAAGTCTTCACATTGTCACTGTTTAAATTCAGAGGAACCTACATGTGCTCACGTGTTCATGTACATATGGGAATATCAGTGCATTTTTCCTCACTTTTATGGCTCAAACATTTAGGTCCGAGAGAGGTAGGTTTTACTGAGTTCCTTCTCTGTAGACACTTGAAAATCTAACAGTGTGATACTGTTTTATGTGAACATAAATCAAGGATTAACTGACCTACACTGGTAAAATCAAGCTAAATAAGATCAGATTCTGACTTTATCATTTCAAGTAGCCACTGGATAGTTTAGTCTTCCTTCTCAGCCTCCCAGTCATTTGCTGAAAAACTGTGGTTAGCAGGGAATTTTTGTTTAAAAGCCACAGTTTCCAATAAATGTGTTGTTTTCCCTCTGGCTTGACATCAAAGACAGTTTCATAATGAGGGTGGCTCCTACTGAATTATATTTCCCATCAGTTTGTACAGAAGTTGGGCACCTATTACACAAAGGCAATTGTTGACTGTACACAACCACAGAGGGAAGTGACACAATGTCTTGTTTCTTTCACATTTTTTAAATGCACCTCTTAAAATCATCCATTCCAACTAGGAAAAAATCACTTGTACTTGCAACAATCTTACTTGTTGGAGTTCAAACGCCAAGACCCATGTCTCTGTAGAAGGAAGGGCAGGGACTCTGCATGCCCTGGGAGCTCTAGAGGAGGTCAGACCACCATATTTCACTGCTGCTTAACACACAGAGAGAGGAAAGAATATTTTCATGACCAAAAAAGAAAGGATTTAATGATCACATCTCAAAATACATTAAGCAGAGTATGACTGTGAACTATGCCTGCTTTCCACCAATGTTCCTCTTCTTCCTTGAGTCCCATTTTTTCTCTGCAGTTGATTGATGAAAACTTCAGATGAATCATTTCAACCCAAATCTGTTTGACTTCTTTCAACACTATTTCACATTTTGACCAAAAGGTTAAGGATGTTTCTGCAAAAAAACTTGTGAACAGTCTTGCCATTCCATTTTTTCTTTATTTTCCCCCTGATAGTAGGTTATAGTTAAGCCTTCACAGAATTTAGTGCTCAAGAATACAATATAAGGCTCTCCCTATTAAATCTGAACATCACTGTTCACATCATCACTGTTCATATTATTACTTCCTGACAGGCAACATATGATCTCTGGATATTCACTACCACCTTCCAAATGCTTTGAATTACAAATCCTCTGGGTACAATTGATAAGGTGAATTTTAGAGGCAGGCACAAGGTCTTTGTTATGCAACTACCATGGTCAGGTCCTGCTCCAGGTGAATGTCCCCCATGGTTGCCACACCACAGACACTAACTGCAACAGGAAGAGCTGCCCTCATGCCAAGTTGCTGTCCTCCCAGCAACCCACTCCACCATTCCCACAAATCTTATGGAAAACCTTGATCATGGCTGGCAGGACTAAGCAAAATGCCTCAGTAAAGCAGTGAGAGGTAGGGCAAATCACAAATAATTGTACTACTCTGAACTCCATTATCTCATGTTGAAAGAGTACCTCTCTGACGTTCCTTGCCAGCATCTCACTGCCCATGCAACCTCCTTAACTCCTTATACAAACTTACCTGAACTTCTCAGCTGGAAACAGGGCCCACTTGTTTTCAGGCTTTGTCTCACGGCAATGAATGCTCATGGCAATATTACTAAGATTTCTCCCAGATGTGATGTGAGTTGTGACCAACTGTTTGAAGCTGATTACAGAACTCAGCTTTCTATTTAAAAAGGAACGCTGAAGGAACACTGGGGAGAAAGCGCTGAAAAATGAGCCGAGATAAAACAGTAGGCTCAGACAAGAGAGAGAAAATAGAATACACTTTTATTTTGGTCTAAGCGAAGATGGAAGTTTTCAACATGTCTCCCCTGCAACCCTCAGGACATCAGGCTGAAGGTGATGCTGGTCAGTGCTTGTTTCATTGCCTGGAGCCTATTCCCAGTGGTGGGGCTAGAATCACCTGCTCATCAAACCATCGGGAGACAGTGGGCAGCTCTTGGAGGTGCTCTGAGCCTCAGACCAGCCAGGGCAACATGGTGCTGGACTAGGCCACTCAGCACAGCCCCTTGTAGAGCTGCAGCACCCATTGCCTCACGCAGCTCTCACTTCTCCAGATGAACTAAACATCCTGTTTAGCACTTCATTTTGTGCACAGGCAATTGGTTTTTCACTGAGGAAATAAGCTCTCTCTGCTCAGCACGACACATACATAAATACGTATACACACACATGCAAGTGCACACACAGACAGCAGTCGTTTAAAGCCCTGTGGGTGTCGTCTTTCATATTTCTACCTTGTGGCTTGAGGAAGCCAGGAAATGTAAAAAGCAGTCAAAATGTTAGAGGGAAAAACAGATAGAAATGCCTTTTTCCACAGAAAACATGAAGCAGTCCCAGGCCAACTGGCCAAGACCTGCCAACTCACTTTGTGCCTTGCTTCCTCCTCTTCCTCCTCCTCTGTGGCTTCTCAAGGGTTTCCATGCCACATATACCAGTCAGGCGTTGCTGAATCAAACCCACTGCTGCAAAAATCACTTTCTTCACATAAATTCAGAATTTTACCAGTGTTTATTATGGCTGTTAAATTCTCTCATTGTAGTATCACACCTCTCTTACTAAGATTTTAATCAGCGTTTCCACTGGAAAGCCTTACTCTCAGAGTTATAAAACCTTCCCGTACAAAGTTGATTACCACTGAAATTTAAAATCCAGCTTCTTGGCTCACAGCTATGTTTCTTTCTTGCTTAAATGATCTCTGTTTTCAAAAGCTGATATAAATTGATTTGGCAACCTTGTTTAATTCTAGGCACAAACAATTCCTGACTTAAGAGGCATTTTTTCCAGTGTGCAGAAAGTGATGGAATGAAATTATTGAAGTTACCTACTACAACTTTTAAGTACTACCTGTAATGCCTTTTTTTTCTTTTAAATGTTGGCATTTTTTACATAGGAATGCAACTAAAGAATTAAAATTTAAAGACTGTTTTTAAATACTGAGTATTTTTTGAACCGTGCAGTGCTTAATGGGAAGGAAATCACAGGAAGTTAAAGACTTTCAAAATACATATCAGCCCCTCAGTGCCAACAACCCATATCACTTCAATGAACTGTGCAGTGTGTGTTGGCATGATTTATGCAGCAATTTTAAAAGAATCTGTAGTGTTTGTTTATTACCACAGTATGATTGATGGGTTCCTAAGTGCACAGTGACACAATCAGCTGAGCTATTACGGCTGGGAGTTTGATAATTTGTGAGTTACAGCCATTACAGGACATCACCTCAGCCTGGAGCCAATAGGACACTGATGACCTCAGAGAAAGCATGGTGAGGTGAGACCACTGCCCGTGGTGTCACTGTCACCTTCTCTCCTGCACAGCCGCACAGCCACACTGCTGCCTGACTTCACTGACTCTCCTGCTCTCCTTCCCTGCCCCTCCCTGGCAGGGGCTGCTGCCTGGCCTCTCTTTTGGCCCAACAAGAAATGTCATCAAGTCCTGCTCTCACCATTGCCCCTTCCAAGTGTTAAAAGGCTGATACCAGCATAAGGTAAAGCACAGAGCAGCAAAGGCTGCTCAACCACTGTCTACTAACCATGACTCACTTTATGACAGGCAACCACGTAGACAAAGCCACCAACAGACCCTTCCATAGGAAACACTGGAACAATCTGAGTCCTTTCTGGAAAAAATATCCCAAGTCTAAGTTTACATACAATACACTGGATTTAGGCACTTATTTAAAACACAAACACACAAAAACCAAGAACAAAAGAAATTTTATTTATCTTTATTTTTTTACAAAAATAAACAATTTGAGAAACAAAAGCACATTTTTTCCTGACTGTACAAACTACAAAACAGTATGACATTGGTCACTTTAGCATTTACTTCATTGCTTTCACAGAAAGCAAATTCTCTAGGCACACCCTGCCTTTAAGATGCATTTTATATAGAATTAAGGCTAGCATTCATTTGATATCATTAAGGTCATTTACTTCATTCACTCTAAGAATCAGCAAGCAATGCCTTCGAAAACCAAGGACCTGATGATAAAAAGTATTAATAACTGCAAGATAGTTATTAAATTAGTACTGTTCAACCAGCTGGACTGCTTTGCCAGTCTGTCAAATATGTGGCTTCCTGAACAATTCAAACTGATTCAACAAAAGTCTTAAGCATAGGCTTAATTGTAAGCATATGCTTGGGCCAATCCAGCAAAGCACTCAGCACTCGGGTAAGACCCTGCCCTTTCAGTGAGACCATTCATATGCTTATGTGATTTGCTAGATCTACAAAATAGCTCTTTCAAATTAAAAATGAAACTTTATGATAACACTGGAAGCAAAAATGAAAATTAGTTGCAGTCTTGCAATTCTAAACATTAGCAATCCCTTCTGTTTGACAAATATGCCGTCATTGCATATTCCATAGCTTTAACACAAATGCTGATTGTCCTCAGTATCGTTTGCTATTCAGCAGACAAACTGATACACTTCAGTTCCTCTGTTGTGATTGTACGTGCCCAAAGAAATATCAGTGTGGAGGATACAGGCTTCCCAGAGAAATTATCAGCTTTCATCCCTGGACACACATGTATAGGTCAGAAATGTTATGCTAACCTTGGTTAGAAAAGCCACAGCTGCCAGCTGATTTCTAACCAAAATTATATTCTAACAGTGTATCATCTCTTTGTACTTGTACTTTGCTTTGGGTTGTTTTGTTTTTAAATCACATTTTGAAAATCTTGTTTTATTGCACATTAATCCTGGTCATGCAGGTTATTTCTTTAAAGTTTTCTTTCGCACTCTATAGATTAGAATGAGTAATAGTGCAATTATTCCCTCGGCCACAGCCGCCTTCTACCTAACAGCTGCCTATTTTATACACAAACAGCTCTTATCACTCACGTGTCAGACTGAGCCATTTTAGGTGTCAGTCTGTCACCTTCACATATGTTATCTTGTCAGGATCAGGCACAATATGATTTGAGGCCATCTTGAAGAAGACAAGCTGCCGACCTGCATGGAATAGGAAAGGGGAGGAAGGGCAAAATTCTTAGAGGTGATGAGCAAAAGGTTGCCTACCTTAAAATTTCAAATTCTACTTCAACCTATGCATTCTTCAGGCCACGCAAGACTGAACTTTCTCTTCACTTCAGCTGGTATAAATCTGAACAGTTTTTGTCTAATATGGCACCAAAGTTCCCCCAGTTTCAGTATCTTTATTCTTACCTAATCATGGTCAAGATACAGCTGTGCACAGCTAACAGTAAATGAAGGCAAGGTCTGAATTTTTTAATACAAATTCCATGTGGTCTTTAAAAAAGTATTTTGAGACTCCCACTGATAAAAACAGGCTTTAGTTCAGGGCTTAAATGAAGGACATCCGTTCAGTTGTACAGAAGCAGAATCATATTTGCACACTTGATCTTCACAAAACTGATCAGCACAATGTGTATTAAACATGACTTTCTCTGAAATAGCTCTTGCTGAGCACTTTGTAGATTTGAGCTTTAAACAAGCTGTAATCTGGGTAGCATAAGGCACCTGCTACACATATATCCAAGGCCAGTGGGGGCTCAATTTGGCAAAATTTGTTTGTTTGGTGTCTGTGGGAGGCACAGCACCGCACTTCTATGTCCCCACACTCACTGACCTGGCACCTTATTCGCATTCCTGTCTCCCAACAAACTGCTGCTGCCCCACAGACCTGCAAGATTACTGTCTTCCTTGCAGCAAACACCACAGAGATACACTCCATATCTGCTGTACTTCTGCCTTCCCTCTCTAAACCCGAGAAAATCAAATGCTATTTGCTCCAGCCTGCCTCTCTAGGGGGCTCCCATAACACTGTTTTCTTTAAAAGTATCAGATGGCAAATGGGATGACTCAACCGCTGAGCAAATTTCCCAACTGCAGGTTTCTGGGACTCAAGTGCTCATGCATTAGGAATGAGATGGCAAAGGGAATGACAAAAAAGACTACAAATATTGCTACTAAGTCCCATTAGCTTTTAATATTGCAACCTGAGAGAGGAGCTACTATAAATTTCGTATACACTCCCCTGAGCCAGAATAAATACTTTTTTAGTGTATTAATTATTTGCAGTATTCCAGCTACAGATAGTCTGACATGATGACCTAGCAGTGGTTAGCCATAGGAAAGGTTAAGAATTATTAGTTTTCTCTTGGTTCCATGAAAGTGCCTGTTAACATCTAGAAGCACAAAAATGCAAAAAAATAACATTCCAGATCCTGTGATTTGGTAATCTGGGGTCCATGTGCTTGGCCCTCTAGTGCCAGCTCCTGTGAGTCTGTCTCTAGTTTCTTCTCCCTGACAGCTGGCAAAGAGAAGCCTCACCAAAAAAGAAGCTGCCTCAGCTGAACCTTCAGAAACTACCCCACTTTTGGTGCTGCTGGTGGCTCCCACAGCCCAGCATAACACACTGCCCAAGCCGTATTAAAACACTTTGGGCAGCCAGAATAGGTGACTCAGCTGCTGCTTCTGCTCCACAGTGTGCAGGACCTACCTGTCCAAGTTGTCTGGTTAGTTAGAACAAAAGCTTTGCACTGGGAATAGCTGTCACAGATCTCAATGGCTTCGTTGACATCAAACACAGAGAGGAGGCAACCCTTGTGATGATAGGATGGCCAGCATCTGTAGTTCTCATCAGGAATATAGGCTTCAGGTACTCGTCTGTACTCTGCAAATCAGAGCAAAGCAGTCGTTTGAGAGCTGCAGCGAACTGGTTGTTTTTAACAGGCAAAGTTTATTAGAACAGCTTAGGAGCAAGATATATGATGGAAAAGCTGATGATTTAGACTGTACCAGCCCTGGTTTACTCCCAAACGTGTTTATAGCTCTGCACCTTACTTTCCTTTTCCTTTCCTCCTTTCTTCTTCTCACCTTTTTCTCCAGAAAGCATCTGTAAATAAACAGTCTATGCACAAAACCCCTTCCCCACTGTGGAGGCGAGGCTTTGGTTTTATTAGGAGTTTTACAGGAAGAATGTCCCATTGAATAAACAGCATCCACTTGAATGAACTGACTCACTGTCCTACTTCTCAACAGTGAGCAGGATTGTTGGGGTGAGACCTGACCAGGCATTCCCAGCCCTCCCTCTTCCTCAGAAGAGCATGCTATTTTTTTCTGGCTCCTTTAGAGAAGGAAGAAAAGACAGGCTTTTAATTAAGCAAACTTTTTTTGCTTGCTCAGATTAGGACAAAAGAGGAGTCGCTTGATGGGACTCTGAAGAGAAGTGGGGGGTGGAAAAAGTAGCGGGAGCATGTCAGCGTGGTCCTTGCCCAGCACCTCCGCACTGCCCCACCGACTGCTGCTCTCCCTTGGCTGCCGTTCAGTCTCACTTGCCTTTATGAGCTGCCGCTTGTTCTCTGTTCACAGCTCCTCTCACTTTCCCAGCCACTAACGGGGCTTTCTCTAATGAATGCATCAGCAAATTCAACTGATCATTTATAAACATTCCTATTTAGCCTACAGATGCACAAATTAATGGTTCCCTCCTGTCTCTCCTCCCCACGTCCTATTCAAAAAACTAAATACATTCTTTATTTCTTCTAATTGTATCTATTATGGAAACCAGAGCTGCCTGCCCTGACTCACAGCCTATTCTTAAGCGACTTTGGTTCAGGCATTTTCTGTCTGGCTCTGCTGATTCAGCCTGCTAATATTTCATACAGCACATTGTACAAACACCACCAAGTCAAAGGCGAGTGTGTCTGCTACTCCAAACTGTCAGGATTTCAACTGGGAAAAGAAGTGCACATTCACAAGTGCTCCTTCTCACCACACAGTCTGAAACAGTGGGAAACAAATGTAGTAACTGCATTCTATTTTAAGCCTTAGCTCATTAAAAGTATCATGAGAAACATTCCCAAATAAGAAGCAAAATCAGAGCTCATCATGCCCCAGTTAAATCAAGAGTAAAAAAGTTTTCTTAATTGAGGAAATGCAGATTCATGCACAAGAAGCCAAAAAAACCCCAAAATTTAGTTCCACATGATGACTGGTAATTTCTCCATCAAAATATTTATGCATTTCTTCTGAAGAGAAGTCAGAGCATAAATCAAACTGTTGGCTAGGCAAAAGTCCATTTTTCCCAGTTTCTGTATCAACTGTAGTGTAACAATAATTGAATGCAACAGAATGTTCTCTTATCTCCACATGGCAACAGCTGAGTACTGATTTGTACGTCACAGCCTAGGACAGTAAAATAATGTGCACAAAAGCAAAAAAAAAAAAACCAATTCCCTGTAGTTAACACCATATGTAACCATTTGTATCAGCATATATGCTATGTTGATTGGATATAAAATGGGATTATCCACAGCTCCTCTTTGAATACCACAGAATGGCCACCTCACACTGCACTGTGCCAAGCCCCAGGCCACAGACGGCATTCACAGAAGGGTAGTCCTTGCTGTGGCAGCAGGAGATGCAGCATCTGCCTGACTCTCCGTGACAGCAGGGAGCATGTCCCAGACCTTCTCCAGGGCACTTTGGGAGTCTGTCAGGCTCCGGGCTGGGGCTGGGAGGAAGCTGCAGCATCCCTCAGTACACCATCAAAGCACTAAGAGAGCAGCCCTACATCTCATCATGTATTTTTCTTCATGCAAGGGAGAAGCCCACCTTGAGGACCCTTATTTAATATTTAAAATATTTAAACTCCTCTGAGCACAGATATGCTTTGTAATAGGCCTACAGCACTTCCCTTCTCCTCAGCAGTGCTCCCAGTACTGCTCTCAGGGGTGAGGCTCTGGGCTGACATACACAGACTTCAAAAGAGCAGCAGTGATTTACACAACCTGATGATCTGTCAGAGGTAGGAGATAATGTTCTCCCTTTCCATTGCCTTTTCCAGGTGCCCAAGTCTGGTAAATAATCTGAGCAGCTCAGACACATTAATCAATGAAGTTGGGCCAGCAGTAACTGTGATGGCAAGGTCCCAGTTTGAGTGTGCAAGTGAGGATGGAAACAGCCATGCCAGGGTGGTCTGACCATGCAGCAGAGCCCTGTGGCTGCCCCTTCTGTCCTCGCTGCTCCCTGCCAGTTCCTACACAAGGGAAAGCCACAAATGTCTCCAGTGACTCATGGGAACAGGTAACAGGAACACATCAGCGTGACACAGATGCAAAGAGCATTTTCCTTTGGCTGTGAGATCACCAAGCACCACAGAGGTGGAAACACAGCCCCTGGAATCGAAGGGAAAGCACCCAGTCACACGGGCTCCACAAGGGCAGCCTCTGGCAGGGCCTCCAGCTGGCACAGGCCACTGGATACATACCTGCAGTCTGGGGACTGAGCCTATGCTGCCCACAGGGAGGGGAGGATGCAGCCAGGAAGAAAGGCAGGAAAGCAGCCCCTCTCCCCCCTTGCATGGCAAGCAGCAGTGATGGCTGCCTGGGAGTGCCTTCCCTTAGGAGCATCCCAATGGAAAGGCAGCCACAAGGAGTAGAGAGCAGGACAGGAGATGGCCCTGCACTCTGGTCCCTGCTCCCACACCAGCCAGGCAGCCCTGCTTGCCCTGGGAAGCCAACACGGGACCTTCTCTTAAACTATTACAGTCAGAACTGATCAGAAACTCAATGCCACACCAACCAAGTGGCAATCTAAGCAAACTCAGCTTCTCTTCAAAACTCACTCCATCTCCAGCAGAGCAAGGCAACTGTCTTGTCCATTTTGCATGGTAAAAGCAAGTATGCCTGGAATCTCTTACTTGCATAGTGTTGATTTAGAGAACTTACCCTTTTGCTCTTATTTGTATGAGTTGTGAAGAAATGCACTCCTCTCACATGAACTAGAAGGACCCTCCTGAAGGATGCTTCTCCACTGAGATGTGTCCCAGCAATGACATTAGGTCCAGCCCTCAGGAGAGATGGGCTTCCCCTACACCTTTAAATTGGACATCACAGTGCAGCTACTCAATTAAGCAGTACTCTAATGGTTTAAAGACAGCTCCAGCTCAAGTTTTTGTCCTGCCAAGACCTGAAAGTTGCTTAAATGGAGTCCTTGGAATCTGAAGGTTCACGGCAGTAAATCACATCATAAAAAGGTCAAAGTTCTGGTCAATTTCCAGACTAATGGTGTTTAAAACCAATAAATGCTTGCCTAATACTATAAATGCAGCCATAAATTTACACTTTTGCATACATACACATAGCTTGACATTGAGTACATAAAATCTATCAGGGTAATGGCAAGGAATAGATCAAAGAAATGCAAGGCATTCCTATTGGTATCAGCAGAAAAAAAAGAACCCTTTCCTCAATCTACTAATTTTGTGAGAATTGAAACAAATAAATGCAATGCAGTAAGCCTGATCTTGATGTCACCTAGAATGCATTTACTCCAGAGTTTAACACAGGGGAGGTTATACAAGAGCTCACAATTACAGATAGATTTTACTCCAAAGCATTTTTTCTTATAAACGTTTTGGAACTTCATGATACCTAACTATGCTGAATCCAGGCAATCCTCAAAAGTTTTGTTTTGTGATAGCTTTTATAGTTTTAAATATTTTTATAAGGTTGTTCTGATCAATCAAAACATGCTGCTTTAATCAGGCCAAAATCTTAAAAGTTTCTTATTTTGTTAGCCACATAGGCATGATGGATCCAGTGATCCTCATACCAAGACTACTCACTTGTGACGAATAAAAGAGTCATCTTTAAAAGCAATTTACAGCATCACTGACCAGTGCAAGAGCTATAAAAAAAGCAAATGCTTTAAATTCTTATTCTATTTTTCCCCATCAAAAACCACCTGCATTGTCCCCAATCTGACTACTATCTATAAACATACTCATTTTCACTGTACAAGACTGAATCATATAAAGAGCTCCACAAGTATATAATAAACTATGTGAAACCGCCTGTGGTTTCCCTCTTTTAGCCTGTCTGAATCACCCTAAATCTGACTTTAATCAGTCCTAATGACCGTTTATTTCAGCCACAGCAGCCAGACTGAATTTTTACTACCAACTACAGCTACTTGTTGGAGATATGCCCAGTTGTCTTATCACCTGCCAATACACTGTGGGTCAATGACAGAGACACAACCACGTTCATCCTTGAGAGAAAAGTCATCTTGCTCCTTTTTCTCCCTCCTTTTTTCCTCCAGTCTCAAGAGAAACACTGGCAGTTAATTCTGGAATTGCTTTGCTCACAAGTAAGCAGAAAGAGTCTCATCTTGCCAATATCAGCAAAAAGTGGTATTGAGCAGTGTTTTGCTCTACAAACAGTCCCCTCTGATTCCCAGGGAGCTTTTGGAGAACAATATTGGATCCAAAATAGACAATAATACACTGATGTTTTTAGTATGCTTCATTTTACGCTGAACTTTTCCTCATGTCCCAACATCTCACATTTAAACATCCTTCTGACAACAGGCTCACAAAGCACCCTGCAGAGTTTGCTACAGAGAGCAATTTTTTGGTACGTCTGAGGAAAGGGGAGGGCAGGCCTATCCCTGCCTCTGCTTTCAATCAGTCCTGACACATCCCAACTGTTTGGAAAGACAGGCTGGCCCGGCAGGGCAAGGCTTTGCCGTCAGACCAATAGTCCTGCTCCTCTGGCAGTTTCCTGTGCACGGGCTGGGAACGAGGCAAGCCTTGGTGCTTTTTAGGTGCTTCCATTGTGCTCGCAGTGGAGCCATATTTAAATCGGTATGCAGGCTGTCACTGAAAGACAAATAAATAACCAGGGGAACGACATGTTCCCTTACATTTTATTCCTGTTAACATGACACAGCTGGAGCATTTTTCCAGTCTCATGCCCCACATCCCAGGGAGCTGTTCCGTACCCCCAGCCACCTCTGTGGTACACACCAATTCACAAAAGGCAACGAGCCCAAAATGTCCTACAGATGCTCAAACATTGCATGTGGTCCACTCGACCATAAAAACAATGATGCTGATGATAGACAAGCCAGAAGTTGCCTAGGGTCACGTGTTGGGGCATTTAAGCTTGAAGAGAGATGCCCACAGGATTTACAAAAGACACCAGGTGACTTCTTTAGTGTTCTGGAAGGGAACTGAGGACCTCAGCTGAAAGCATTTTGCTGTGCAGTGCTAAGTTGCACAGGGAGAAGTATAGTAACAGCAGAACACATTGCTCAGGGAACAGGATAAATGGTTTGCACAGTGGCGGAGATACAAGTGAGCAACAAGCAACTGGTTGTGGTCACTGCACAGCTGCACAGACCCACACAGGTGCAAAGGAACCTGCTCCTCTATTCCTGAGTGCTGGCATTGCCTGGCTCCTGATGTGAGAGCCCTCTGAGCAAGGCAGGCTGTATAAGGAGACTTTCTGCCCTGTGCACCTTTCCCCCTCAGCTCTGAGGGCTCTGGGAAAGGGACACTAAAGACCCATGTATAAAAATATTTTTAAAATATACAAAGCTGATAAGATTTATTATAATATATTATGATAGAGCAGGAATCTGGACTGCGGTTTGTTCTCAATTTCAATAATTCTTGGGTGGATTTACAATTTCCTAAGCAGGTTGCTATAGTGCCCCTGCAGAATATTTTTTTCAAAACAGTTCTGTACTGTAAATATTTACATATAGCATAATCCTGCCACATTGTCTTGAGACAAAGGAAAACACAATGTGTCTTTGCTTTATGTCCAGTCTTTCAGCTTTTTTAGCTTTGAGAATGTGCTTTCAGCAAACAACAGCAGCTGATTACAGCTTTCTGCAGGCTTGCATACCCCCAGACCTAATAATAGGTCATTTATTAGCTTTAGTGAATAACAAAGCTATCCGATTTATGAGTTTTAGCTGATTTCACGCATTTCTGAGTAAATTCTAAGTTAGCTGAAGGGCTGGGGTTTAGCTCAAGGGCCAGCTACTCAGTTGGTACAAATCACTGTCACTTGATTGAAGTAATAAAAACATTGATACTGGGGCATGACTGTACTGATGAACATCAGTAGTTTTTTTATAGTCTTCCTAATCTGGATAATTAATGGAATGATTTAATCATTTTTAGATAACATATGTCAGACAAAATACATGGTTCCTGTTTTAATTCACATTCTTCTAGATTCCAGCAAGAGAGGCCGAGCCAACAGAATAGAAAAGCATTTGTTCCTGGTGTTGTTTTAAATGCTGCAATGTTCCCATATCAACATGAACAGCAGTGTGATTTATGATTGCAGAACACATACACAGCTATCGAATGTCTCCCACGCCTCTACTCTAAGATACTAAACCAAAGTCCAGAGCATAATATAATTTACAGCACTATAAAATCTTTACAACTGAAGCACAGTGAAAGCTTAATATCCAAGACCTTCTGTAATATGACTGTCATCTTGTTAAACTTTACTTATGGGAACACTAGGGCTGACAAGAACTTTCTTCATGTCCCTTCCCTACTGCTTATCAATATCACCTTTCTCACTTTGTGGTGCTCATAGGAGGAGGTCTTCCTTTCAAAAACATAAGTTCAAATAGATAACACACTGTTTCCTCAACATTCATGTTTTAGTTATGGACTTACATGACTCGCCCAAGAACATGATCTTGTCTTTCTGTATGAGTTCACAATGTTCTATCCAAGATAATGCATAATTCCAAGCATTTAAGACCTAAGACAAATTCTGAAGCACCGTTACCTGAACCTTCTGTAGTTTCTTTTCAAAACCAAAACAAAACAAAACCATACAATTCTTGGATCTGAATTCTCCTCATGTTCTTTTAAGATTTCAAAATAGATTATGAGCCAGAAAGGCTTTATTTTGCCACAAAGTTTTTACATGCTGGGAGATTGGCATCACAAATTCTTGTTCTTTTTATTTGTGAGTGCAAAAGTCCTGGGACTGAGTCACCTTGTGAGATTTCAATCATCTGGAGCAAAATGGATGCAAACTTGTGCCTCCCCCATCTTGGCACCCATTGGGGTATGAATGCAAAGCTGATTAACTCTGATCTGGCCAGAGAACCAAATGATCATCTTTAATTTTATCTTAACTTGGCACTGGGATGAAAAACACCCTTCTTGAACTTTATGCTGCAGAGCAATACAGAAAACAATTTATAATATAATAAAATCTTAAAAATATTTTTTGTCAAAACAGGGCCAAAGCAGGACATCAACCTACAGCTTGGGAAAATATCCTAGTTGCTCTTTTTCATCCCTGTATACCCCTCTACCAAGATCTATTAAAAATATTCCATCTGCTCAGCTGTTCAGCCTTGGTTTCAGTGGTGAGGATGAATCTCAGCTGGGAAGATCCTGCCAGTAGAAGAGGCTAATTCTGTGGACACCACTCCTTTGCAGGACACCTGTCACCCTCTCCTGCAACTCCACCATACCACAGGAGAATTCCTCATTCCATTATCTCCAAATAAATTCTAATTAATAATTTCTAATTCCATAATATCTGGATTGAAAATTGTAAAAATTAATTCCAACATGGTATTAGTATCAAATATCAGTCAAATATCAGTTGAGGAAAGATTATGGTTGGAACTAAAATGATAAAAGTGAGTACGTAGGCACATTTTAACCCGCATGATAGGACCTCTTCATATTTGTCTGGAAAGGAAAGGGAGTCTTAAAATAGAAATAAATTACAACACCTTTTCTGTTTGGTTAAAGTCACCTTAGAACAAACTAAAAACAGGCCTGCACATCTTAAAGGCATAGCAGCTAAGTCTGAGAATACATCTAAGTGTAATTTCTAGTAAGATACCCAATTCCTCAGGCTTGTCCCTGAGGTTGAGAACATTTTCCTATCAAGGAATTCAATATTACATTCATGGTATTTAATGTATATTATCCAATACGTTACACAAAGCATCTACATATTTTCAACATCTTTGTTCACACTGTGAAGTGTCTAAGTTCATTAGTAGTGTCCTGCAAACACAGGCTCCTTGCAGAGCAGGGCATAACCAACCATGAACATGGGTGTAGTGGATTTTATGTTATGTTATCCAGGACTCTACAGAATTAATTGAACACAAAAATGTGTAATTATTACAGTAGCTAAATATCCATAGAACTCTGCTTCGTGTCAGTGGAAATTTGCACTAGTGCATTGACTACTGCTGTCCAAAGCTTCTCTTCTTGGGAGACTTTATAAATGTGACAGACCTCTAAAACTGAAAAATTTCACCTTGTCCTGATACAGCACTGAAATCTGGAATCAACCAGCATCACAGACCTACTTCAGCTCTCCTGGCACTTCTTCAACAATGGATATATTTGTACTATTGATTGTACTGCTGAAAATAATTTTGCTGTGTTGACAGGTATCACTCAGCAGAGATTGTGATGAAAAGCTGAAAACTGGAATGTTAAATGAACACCTGCAACAGTTTTCCTGCCAATTTTACAACAAAATAAATATTGAATGATTCTGATAAGTGGGTCAAATTCACCCCTGGTATCATGGTTCTTTGAGGTTAACAGAGCTACAAACAGAATGAATTTGGCTCCTCTGAGCAAATGCTTCACTGAACTTTTCAAACCCCCTATGCCAACATTCATCTTCATTTAGAGCCCATCTTTCCCTCTTTGCTGAGCTTTTGCAGCAAAGCCATAATTTTCCTATCAACCTGCAGTCAATTATGTTGAAAGTTTGACACGAACATTGTAGGTACACAAAAATAAATTGCAAAACAGCTTTTACAATTGTTGGGCTCAACAATCATTTCCAGCACACATAATATTCTGACATGTACAATTCCCCAGCTATCTTTCTAGGAAGAACGTGCACCACTTCGTACCACAGCTTGAATAACATACAGACATATTATGAAAAAGATACTGTTATTCAGCCTTGTTCTCATCCTGATTTTTTTTCTATTTTTTTTTTACTCCATTGCTAGCAGAAGCTGAGGGACACACCATTTTTCCTTTTCAAAGGAAGTAAAAGTTTTATTCTTCCAATCTACAAACGCTTATATTACAATAAATTCCTTTTAAGTCCCAGAAAACCCATGGGGGGCGGTTATGGCCTCATGATTGGATTCTCCCCAATAATATGTTCAGGAAGGTTCTGATACTACAACAGCAGTGTGTGGATGTGATGAAACACATTTTCCATAAATCTGTAATGAAGAACTCCCTTTGGATTTCCTTATTCCCATTACAGCCTGCTCACACTTATGGATGTCCAGCTACATCATGTAGTGACAGGAGTGACAGGAGGCTCCCAGGAAGCAAAAAGCAAATAAAATACTATCACATGCATGATTTCAAGGATGACTGAGCTTTGTTTTCCGCACAATAGCCCTTGCAAACCTCAAAACAATGACAAAGTCTCAGATTTTAAGTATGGAGAAAGATGACTTTACCAGCTTTCGGCACCCAGGTTGTGTTCTGCAGGTACTCCCCACTCTTATACAGATTCAAAACTCTCTCCAGCTGAGCAGCTGTCTCATCTATTCCCCAGTGAAGTTCTCCTTTAAAAGCAGAGGAAAAGAATGACTTAGATGAGGAGCATCCTGCACAGGACAAAACAAGGTTTAATTTGAATGAAGCCTAAGCATGGGAGCCTCATGGTGTCCTGCTCCCTGGCAGGGTTGTGACAAATCAGGTTTCACAGCTGACATGATGAAGGCATTCCAGAGGCTGGCTCATCTAGCTGGTAGCCCCAGGCCTACAGACACAAAACACTGAGGAGAATTCCCCCCAAGAGATCAACATCATCCAATACAGGGAACTCCAAAGCTTTGCTTTCTCATTAGCTATAGCCCAATATCATTTATTTTCCCTTGAGATGCACACTGGAGCAAGACACTGAAAAACCCTCACACCAGTATTACAGGCAACTAGTCTTGTCTCAAAGCCACTACCTTGGTAATCAGTGAAGATCTATGGAAATGGCACTTGTCCGCCTGGCTTCTGAGGTATAAAACACCAGTGGTATCACTGACAATGAGAAAGTATCCTGGGTTTTATCATCAAAACTTCCCTTTCCAGGGACAGTTCTTCCAGACCCAAGAAGGAATTGTAGTGCTAAGGTGTCAGGATGAAACAAATATCTCTGTGAAGCCTAGATAAAATCTAAAAATGGGATGACCTCTGGTGTACGGGCCCATTCTTGCCTTCTTGGTATCGAAGCCATTTTATCCTGGATAGAGAAACAATCTAGTTCTATTGCAATGAGCACAAAAACAGCACCCTCCCCTCTCAAGCATAATAGTTACACTAAAAAAGCAACTACTTGGCATTACCATGTTTATTGTGATTACCTGTTGCATTGACTATCTTATCCAGTAATGGTCTCAGTGAGGATGGAGCACTGTGTGGAAGAAGATAGGTAAAAAAAAACCTGCAATAGAAAAGTAACCAATATTGACTTTTTTTTCACAAGAATTTGCAAACATCTGATAACGCCTGAACATCATAAGGAACAAATCCCTATTGCTTATATGCCATTACCTAATCAGGAAATATAATGGCATTCTATACTCAAATAAATACATTGCTGAGACTATTCACCCACAGCTGTCTGGCATACCTACACCACGCTGCTACATACAAGGCTGCCTTGTATCCATGTGTAAATGTTCCATTAATACAGCAATTTGCTGTGAAGCCCCATGGATTGTGACCATTTGCAAAGCTGTCTGTATTTTAACAAACTAAAAGGATGCCATCAACCCTATAAATCTTGGGCTTGGTTTTTTTTCAAGCCTTTAAAGTGCATAAATAAGATTTCTGTTAATTTCTAATAAATGAAATTACTATTTTCTTTACTACAGCTTTTTTAGACTTTCAAATTAATTGCCAGGAGAAAGCTTCCTTCTTTTGTTTTAATCTTGCCAGAATACAGAATGTCCTCTCTGTTCCCATTATTATAATTACTATAGTCAAGGTGTGTTCATGTAGGTATTCACTGATAGAGGTAGAATCAGAGAATCACAGAATGGAGGAAGTTGGAAAGCACCACTGGATATCAGCTAAGTCCAGCCTCCCTGACCAAGCAGGGCTCCCTAGAACAAGTTACTTAGGATTGTGTCCCCATGGCTTTTAAATATCTACAGAGAAGGAGATTCCACAACTCCATGTTAATGTTTTTTATTACAAAAGAAAAAACAATGTGCTATTACCATCCCCTTAAGTACATTTAATCTTCATACTCTTCCTTTAGAGTTCTACTACTCTGCCAATATTACTTACTACCTATTGCAACCAACTCGGTGTCATAGAAACCTAAGATGGAGATGGACAGGTCAGGATCTGACAATATAAACAGAACTACTGGACATAAACGTTAGCTAATGAACACAACTGGGAAATTGCCCTGCTTCACATCTAACTTGCAAAGTGAAGTAAACAATTTTTCATATACAGAGGCCACATTGTCAAATGGAAAACCCCAGGGACTCATGCTCAGGAGGGAGACCAACAGATGCTTTTCATAAGTGCAAATTAGAAAATTCAGTTACTGATACCAAAATTTGGTCATAGAGGCAAGTATTATTGAGCTGACATTCTGCTTACAAAATGAATATTTCTTTGAGAATGTAACTCCCTTTTTCATCCCAAACAAAAATAATGTTTATGGTTTTCCCAAGTGGGATAATCCACTGGTAGGTTTTCCTAATGATGAGTATGAAACAGCCAATGTAAATATATACAGAAATCTGAAGAGCAGCACAACATTTGTAACAAATATTTTGTCTGGTAAATTTTAGCTCATTTTTTTGCTTAGAGATTATCCCTAAAGTAGAGTCCAACTGATTGTGAATAGTTCTTTGCAAAAATTCAGTAGCTGTCACTAAGTTTGCTCAATGCTGGCTAGAACCAAGTCATGAAGGTTATTTTTTTTCCGTAGCTACAGGGCTATAGAAACATGTGACTGTTCTACTGCAAACACCCACGTGAAATCCTGACATGTACAGACACTGGAGTCTGCACAACTTAATTGCAGGAACATTTGTTATTCATCGATTCCAGGGCCAGTGGTATCCTCTGTGATCTGCATAACACAGACTGTCAGATCCTTTTACATTCATTCCTACAAATTGTTTCTTTTTGAGAACTATCTGATCCTAATTTAAGAATTCTCAGTTATGGAGAATTCATCTCAGCCATTGGTTAATAGTTCAAAATATTAATTATGTTTACTTTCAAAACTGTCCAGCTCTTTGAAAGCTGTTCTCCCAAACATTTGGAGGAAAACACAGTGAGACACATTTGTGACAGGAGGTAACCATCTGAAAGTCAAGATGGGCCAGTTCTTGTAGAGGTTTCTCCCAAATGTTTTCTCTCCTTTAATTATTTACCTCATAAAGAAACCAGTGAGATAGACTTAACTATGCTTTCAAGGTTAGGGTCTGCTGTATTTTAAAATTACAAGGGGTTTATGCATTGTTTGACATATTGCTGCTTTTGAATTCTAACAGCATCAGAGGGCAACCTCTAAGCCTACAGCAGCAGAGTGCACCCATGAAAATAACAAATTTAGCAGCCTATCCCTAACAAAGAGGATTTCACCTTCTGAGACAAGTGCATAGGGTTTGTTGTAACACCTTAGCATGGGTGGTCACAGCCTCCCACATCGCGAACCCATCGTTCAACAAAATCCCACTGTCTCTATGGAATTAAGGCAAAGCGGGGGCTGATAACACTGGGGCACTGTGCATGAAATCCACACTAGAGAGCAGTTCAAAGGCAATACTAAAAACTGTATTAGAAAAAGACCACTTCCTTCAGTGTGACCAGCAACTTGCCACAAGTCCACCACACCACAGACATGTCCCCACTTACAACCAAGATGGATAAGCGCCTATTAAAGGTTTCTTACCCAGAAACAGTAAAACAGTCTTAATCAAAAGCTAGCAAGCTAAGCAAGATCTTTAAGCCAAGCAAATGGAAACAGAAAATCCTGCAGGACACACTAAATACTGAGCTGCACAACTGCAGATGGCTGTCATGTGGTGCAGCCCATTTCAGTGTGGTCAGCTAATGCGACACACATGCTGGTAAGCGCCCTGCAACCAAAGCAGAAGGCTCTCTTTGGAGCAGCCTCTCCTCACTGTGGTCTGGAAGGGAGTGAATGGCGTGGTACTTGAAAGGGAAGTCTAAGAAATGAGCACACCATTATGGCACTGTTCTGAGATCTCCATCCTGCTATCTGGATCAGCCAAGGTCCCAGCCTGTCCCAGCAGCGCCCATCAGACAGTGGCAATGGCAGGATGAGCACAGCACTGAGCATCCACTACTGGCTCCCTGGAAAGCAGTGACATGGCTCCCCCAGCATCCCACACAGCTCTCTGGGAATGTGATGGCTGATGGGGGAGGGAGAGCCAAGACCACAAACACAAAGCCCTTGCCTGAAAAGACCCAGCTGTAAATCTGGACACATCTTTGGAATCAAATTTGGAAGGTGGCTGCAATAGCTGAATGCTTCTTTCAGAATGGCCAACTGGTCAGCATGGCCCATCACCCACATGTCCCCCACTGTGGGCACAGCACTGGGAGTCAGTCCCCCAGCTCCTGCTCACACAGGGGCTGGGAGGGAAGGGTGAAAAGATCACCCTTGCTTTAAAAGGTCTGTGCTTAGACTCCAGATTTTCAGCAACTGAGGGTGGTCCCAGCAGCTCCAGGAACTCACTGGGGCTGTTATCATTCTACCACAGCAGGCTCCAACAAGGCAGGGAGCACTGAGCCACAGGGCAGGATGCAAACTGAGCTCTCAGTCTCCTTCTGAAGCCAGCCCTTTGCGCAGCTGGTGGTGCAAAAAGTGAAGACCCCCTCTTAACTCACACCAAAGAGCTTCTGGAATTGTCTCACTGCAGAGCTAGTGGGCCCTCAGCTCCAAAATGAACTCCTATGAAAATCTCTACTTGAGTGAAGAATTCAGTGGGCTTCAACCAACACAGAACTAGATTGAGTGGTGAATCACACTCAGAGTATGCAAAATATTTCAAGCATTATAAATTCCATGTATTTTCAAAAATGAATCAACTATTCATGGCTTCACTTACTCAGCATTGGTTCTAAGCCAGTTTGTGCTCATTGATGTGAATAACTATAAAGGATGCTGGAGCTCTAGGCCCACTCTGAACTCTATGTGACTTTGTCTGATCACAGACCTGTAGGCATTGTAGAGATTCCTCTTTTCGTTCATGCTCTGACACCGTCCCTCAATGGAGCAGGGCAGGGTGAAATTTCTTGCAGGGAATTCCATGAAGCAGTCGCTGTTACTGGTGCAAGAGCTCTCCTCAACACTAGCATCATCCAGGTCTGTCACCTTCAGCTCCCCATCCACAATCACAAACTGCCGAGGCCGAAAATCCAGTAAAGTCACCGAGCCAAGAGGAGAGTGAGCCAAGTAATGCAGAAGCCGGACTAAGCTGAGACATATCTGAAACACAAAAACATAGGGACCGCGCATTATTTTCTCAGTGCAAAGTATACAACAAAACCACTTTAGCTGAAGATATGTTCACAAATTTATGACTTAATATAAGCATTATAACTTACCCTCAAAGCTAAATGTTGCAACCAAGGTATTTTTCACAGTATTAACATAGCTGATTGTAAAACCCCGAGAGATTTGAAACAAAAATAAACTTCTTTACAAGTGCTTTCCCACACTATTCTTGAAGCAGGGCTCATTGTTGCTATTCTTACTTTTAACAGAAATAAAAGCATTAATTTTTAATAACACATTATGCACAGGCATTGACCACACAGTCGGATCCTGCTCTTTTACAAAACTCCAGGTCTGGAAATTTTGGCTGGACCGCCCTGCATCCACGCCTGGAGCTCCAACTGCAGACAGTGTCTGTATTGCCTCTGTACTGATCCCACCACTTGACTGTTTTTATAATTTTTTCCACTGTTTCTTCTGATTTTTCCTTTTTCCTTCTTCCTCCCAGGAAGAGGAGCTCCACAGGTTCAACGTAACTCTTCACCATGCCTCAGGGTAAGTGTGCATGTCTGTCTGCCTTGGAGGACCCCTCATGCACCACTTGGAGCCTGAGGTGGGAGCTCTGTGCTGACGTTTCACTTTTCCACTGCAGGTTAGAAACTGGAGTAACTCTTACTAGACATCAACCCTGATGAACATTGAGTTCAGCACCCTTATTAAAGTCCTGTTTTCAATTCATGCATTCCTTTAGTGTCCACTATGTAACCTATTAATCCAAATGTAGCAGTAATATGAACACAGTTAAATACTGGAATTTTTATTTTATATATTAAATAAATAACAGGTCTTATTCAGCATGCTTTTTACTGTTTACAAAAAATCTTTGTTTTCTATTAAAATACAATGTTAAGGGCATGTGCGTTGAAGTAGTCAAATCCAAATTCAGTCTAGGGGCTTAAACAATACATTCAAGGGTGCACCTCAATGCATCCTCGATAAGAAAGCTGAGCATAGCTGAAGTTATCCCTCACAAACCCTTCACTTTGAGGGACATTAGAACCATCTCATGCTTCTACATAATTGTCTCTTGGTTGACCAGACAAGAACATTTTTCTCCTACTTATGGGATACCATAGTGATTGTGGAGATGTTTGTAGGTGTATACGAGCTTGGTTATGGGATGCTGAACTTGACCACCCTTACCTCCCCTTGGAAGGACACAGCACTCATGTCTGTGTTATCCTGAAATACACTGTAGAGAAAAAGCCCACCCAGTCGAAGCTAACCTATAATATAGGTATCTTCAAATGCCAACAAACCCAGAATTTAGCTTGAACAAACCCACAGGTTGTCATTCAGAATTATTTCCTTTTCTCAAATGCCAGAGAGTTCCCTGCTCCTGCACCAGCAACCTCTGTGCCCAGCCCCAAGAGGCTCTGCTGTGCAGACCTGCTGCAGGCTGAGACTGCAAATGCCCCCTTGCAACAAGCTTTAAGCACACAGGTGAAGGCTTTGCTCTCTGTCACACACCTCTGGCTTGCTCAGCTTATTGCTGAGCCCATCCACACAAGGAAATTATCAATTGTAGGAATAACCTCATGGATTTATGCAGTTGTTTTCAGGACTAGACCACAAACAAGTCTCACATATCAAGAAGACTATTTTATTCCATTCCTTCCTGTATTAGGTACATCCCAGACAAACTAATGAGCATGACATTATTTAGAGCTTCATTACATTGGTCTCAGGAATGTTTCACCTGTAATTCTACCTCTGTGAAGGTCTTCATCATGATCTAATTCTCCTTTATCTCCCTTTGCAACTGCTCACTCAGGAATATCCACAATGGAAAGAATCTTCTCTGTTTATTACCCATAATCTCACGTATCTTTTGGTCATTTATTTTGTACATAATTGCTGTCACAGTCCATTATTTGCATTCCCTGGAGGAGATGAGCTAAAGGCAGGTGGGCCTGTGTTTTGGGAACCCTGCTGAGTACCTCTGCTGCTTATCAAGACCACGCTTCTTTCAGGAAAAGGGAGCTAAAGCTTAGTGCAGAGAACACACTTGCTCCAGCTGTATGAGTAAAATAAACTCTGCCAGGGAACATTCCTGGGCACAGAAACTTAATGCACACTGGCTAGCGTGGTCTCTGGCCAGGTCTGACCAGCACCGAGGCTGCTTTCCTGCACCGTCCCCAGGCAGGACGCAGAAGGCAGAGTGGGGCTGTTTCCAACAGGTTCCAACCCTGCTCAGAACCTTCAGAGAGTGCAGGAATAGAACAGCACAGCCGTAGGCTGCACCTTGCTCTTTCCACTCAGAGCTCACTCAGGCGCACTTTTAATTTTCTGGCACGGATGGAGCCAAGCAATCCAAAGTGTTTCAGATGGAGACTGCTGCTGCCTTTCAATGTCCCAGGGAGTTAACCTCAGACAAGGACACTTCCCCATATACACCAAGCCAGACAGCGCTGTCTTGATCAAAGCATTGCTGCAGTCTGGCTTCATTTTGGACAAATTAAGTGTGACCTTGGTGCTCCTGGTAAATTGCCAGTGCGATGGACAGACTGGGTTTGAGATTTGTGTATGTTTATTCCACTCATTCCCCAGGAAAAAATGACCAGAGCAGGAAGCAGTAGAAAACAATTATATACCAAACCTATGATAAGGATCGGGAGAGAAATGTAACATCCTTCTATTGTTTAAATCCCAGCTGCAGAGCACAATGACAACTCCTGGGCCTCAAAGTTTAACAAGTAAAAAATGTTTTAAGATACCATGTAAAAACCATGTAAATATAACTAGTTACAATTAGATAACATTGACAGACAAAATAACACAGTATCTTCAACACTACAGAAGTGAAGTGCTAAATACTGCTCCTAAATTCAAGATGTAATCATATGTAAAACAAACATTTAATAAATGTGAATTGCACTGAAGAGCACACAACTCCTGCTTCATAATATTAGTTATTTCTTGCTCTCCTAAAAGTCCTTATAAAACAGTTGTTACTCACCCGAAATCTGTCTTCCCAGGAAGTCTGTAACAGCTGAATCATCTCTAAAGGCGAGCCCAGTTCAGTGATGGTTGTCAGCGTGTCTGGGATGTCATTGCTGTCTTGGTAGCAATAGCCGTAGAGCTGGAAATAATACAACCAGACAACATCAATGCAGTGCACCTCGGCATGTGGATTCATTCCCAAAGGAGGCTGTGAGCAGGGTTTCTGGCAGTATTTGGGACCCTGCAGGGAACCCATGCTGAAGGACTACATCCAGTGGAAGCAACCCACTCTGGACCAGCTTATGAAGAACTGTAACCCATGAGAAGGACTCAACACTAGAGCTGTTCATGGAGGATTATCTCCTGTGGGAGGGACCCCACGCTGGAGCAGGGGAAGACTGTCAGGAGTCCTCTCCTGATGAGCAAAGAGCCACAGAAACAACATATGATTAACTGACCACAACCTCTGCAGTGCTCAGGAAAGAAGGCAGGGAAATTGGGAGGGAAGTGAGCCCAGGAAGAAGGGAGGAGTGGACAGAAGGTGTTTTTAATATTTGGTTTTATCTTTCATTACCCTATTATGAGTTGATAAACTAAATTAATTTTTGCCCTAGTCAAGTGTTTTGCCCATGACATTGAGTGATTTCTCCCTCTCCTTAACTCAATCCACAAGCCTTTTTTAATATTTTCTCTCCCCTCTACAGCTGAGGAGGGGAATGAGAGTGTGGCTTTCATGGGTACCTTGCATCCAGATAGGGTCAACCCATGACAAATATACAAGACAAAAAATAATAATAATTCAACACATCTACGAATGCAGAAATATAAAACTATCTGAGGAAAGGTAATTTAACCTATGCAATACCTGACTAAATAATATTGATTTTATGCTCAAAAAATAATGTAAAATGGTTTTAATGACATTTTCAATAGGATTACTGTTTGTGCCTTGAGTGGCAATGTGTATTTCAATGACATAGGACTTCAAAAGGCAGTCAAAAAGCCAACATTTATTTTTTCCCAGCCAGAAATTGCCTCTCACTATATCTGAATAATTTCTGTGTACAGTACCATTAAAGTAGGGCAAATACTCCAAAAGATTACTTGCCAGTAGCTTCTATAATTTAAAAGCATTTAAATGGCAATTTCAGCCATACTCCAGTTTCTTCTTTTATTTACTTTCCAAGTATATTTGAATGATTTCCACTTGCACAAATAATTGCACTACAAGAATATTTAAAGACTGTGGAAGAGAGACTGTCTTGCTTTATATGGAATAGGAAAATGTCTGACAGACTGGAGGACAGGCTTTTATGAACACCCTGCCAAGCCCAAGCAGAGAGGATATTAAATGAGCCAGATAAGGATCTGATCACAACTTTCCAGCCAGAACAGCATGCACATGAAATAAAACTAAATGTAATCTCTGCCCCCAGTCAAATAAAACATACAGTAAAAGGGTTGGTGTGAAAATGCAGCATTAAAAAAAATGCCCTGTTGCTACTCCTCTGCCTTGCCCTGAGAAATTTGATTTTTCAAACCTCTTTTAGTTTTAAAAAGCTCAGGGAAGGAGACAGGGGAGGTTCCTCTATGCTGAGGGCAGTCAAATATGGCCCTGCAGAGGAAGCCAGGCTCAGGCAGCCAGAACAGGCATCTATCCCAAATCATGAGGAAAGCAGAGTGCCATGGCCAGAGGGAGCAGCTGAAGCTGCACACAGCTCCTGCAAGCAGATTCCAGCATCCAGCACATTCTTACAGCTTGTGACCTCCCCAGGCAGAAAAGCAAAGACCAGCCTAAAGTCAGCAAATACGGGATTTGTTATGAGCCATGCTGCTAGTTTTGACTGTGACTGTCTACATTTAAAAGAAAAAAGGGTGCCAAAAAAAGTAAAAGAAGTAAACAAATTTTCTTTTTGGTGTAAAAATGGCACTGTATTTCAAAACAGCTACTCAAACACAGACATTAACCTAAAAAAAAAGAAAAAGAGCTAGAAGATTTTTTTTTAACATGCCAAAAAGAAGATTTGTGATAGATGCTGATATGAACATTTGAAATAGATATTTGTCCTTACTGCTACAACCATGACAAAGATACTAAAAGCAATAATTTCTCCATCTAGAGCCATTCAGTCCAGACTTGGGTTTGTTCCTTATCATCCATGACACCACTTTTGTGCAGTTTAATTCCAGGAGTTAAATCTTGGAAGATCACATCATCACAACTGTTTAAGCTATCTGTGCTAACCAAAAGTTGAATTAAATGAAAATATTTACTACAATATAGATTATTTTCTCAGGGAAGGTTGGATTCTGCAGTCCTTTACAGCTACTTCCCACCCCTTGTGTGTGTGGGCACACTAAGGAGACAGGATGAAGTTTGGCAGGTTTGAAAACCCTCACTTCTCAGGGTCAAAATCTAGCATCTGTTTCTGTATCATCTGCAGAATTCAGTTCTTGTCTTTAGCACAGTAATACTATCCACTGGGAAAAAAGCCATAAGGGAAATTAGCAAGCAATCCAGATTGGGAAATGACAGTATTGCAGTAAGTGTTGCAGTAACTCTTGATTCACAGTAACACTGAATACAAAAAGGTATTAGTCTCCATCAGACATTGTCAACATTTGTGAAAACATCTCTGGGAATAGAAACACAGAAGACAAACAACAATTATCCATTCCTTTTGATTATACAAACAAAATACATATATATATATTTACACAAAAAACATTGAAAAATGAGTCTCATTATTTATGCGCATATGATCACAGGAGTAGAAATTAATTATAGTACCTATTTCTGTCTACTGTATCTTGATCTATGAATGTCAATAGTAATAACAAGTTAGGTTTGCTCTCAGCTGGAATTTTGCCCATAATTCTTTTGTTTTAGTGTCCAGTTTGTACCTCAGCAAAAGTCTTTACTGCCCAAGTATCTGACTATATCTATAAATTAACCTGAGCTCTTTATTGATTTTACTTAAGTGAAACATCTCCAGATACAGTGTTAGTACATAATTATATAGTGTTATAAAAGCACAGAAGTCTGAGATACAAAGGATTTATTGGGCCATATTTATACTTTTCTAAATGAACTCCTGAAACCAAATGCAAAAATGCATATGTAATTACATGGCCATATTTGTATGTGCAATTACCATGATCACAAACTGAGCAAGTCCCAACAGCCAGTTAAGCATTTGAAATGGTTACATTCATCCCCTCCTGATGAACCACCATCCAGCACACAGATGTTACAAAATACAGAATATATATAGATGCAAAATATTCCCAGGCAGCAATACTGAGGAGGCCTTTCATTTAAAAGCTGACTTACACAACGCAAGAAATAAGTATAAGGGTATTACCCCAAAACATTTTTTAAACTTCCTTTTGTTTTTGTCCAATCCATTTTAATGATGTCAGAAATGAGACAGAGTGGTTTGTATTCCCAGACAGTGAAGTAAGAAACAGATAGCTGGTGCATACAATAACAAGAAAAATAACCACACGGGGAAACTGAATATAGCTGGAAGCAAAAGATGAGCCAAAATATCCCTTCTATCTGAAATTCTATTAGGTTGGACATCATTCTCAGCGTCACAAAGCTACACTTCAGACGTATTGAAGAGTGATGGTTTTCATACGCTTTTTCAGTATGGTTCCAATTAAATGAATGGAAAGAAATACAACCCCACATCTTTTTGCTATCTCAAGTCACTGCATTTAAATACCACCCCAATATATTTTTGTGTAGAATCTAATAGCAAACAGTCACGATACGGGGATGCCTTTCTGTCTGTTTAGAAAAATGTATGCCAGATATGAAATGTTGACCTGTTCTCACATCATGTGTTGTAATTCATTTCTTTCGAGTAGCCCCATTTACCAAATTATTCCCTTGCCGTTTGGGTTTTCTCAGTTGTAAACGCTCAGTCCTGCATTAGTCTGCACCCAAAATTCCCACTGACTCCCAACAGTTTTTAGGCATGGTGGGCATACAGGGTCAGTCCCTGTGAAAGTTATATTGCATTGTAGGAGCCTGTGTCCCTATAGCCAGCCAGTTCACCTCACTCTATAATTCCCTTTTACTACAAATTATGAGGACAGAGGTGCCCCTTTCAGAAGAGCTGGGGCAGCAGGGGAGGCAAAAGCAGAGGTCAGCCTCTACACAAAGGCCAACAAGCTTACTGAACAAAAACACAAAATAAAGAAGCTTATTAAGCTGTCATCAGCAGGAAAAGTCTGTGCAAACGGTGAGCCCTCCTGCATTGGTGTAGACACCCCAGCTGGACTTTCAGAAAAATAAATGTCAAACCAGAACCATTACCAAAGTATTACATTTCTTTTATGGAGGTAGCTCAGTCACAAACAGTAGGACCCACCTTTTCCAAACAGGTCTCTAGCTACTTTCCCCAGCTGGGGCTCTGCTGCCTCAGCTTGGCTCTGCTGCGGAGGCAAAACACCCCTGCACAGATCATACCATTTCCCTAAAAATTACAACACATTGTGAATATTTGTCTTTCTCTACAACCACAAAACCTGACAATTTCCCCCTTTTTTCTTTAATGAACATGAGATTTCTGAGCCCTGGAATGTGAACTTCAGGCACACTGTTACCAGCTGCAATGTAAGTGACAGGCTCAACTGCATCACACCAGAAGTAAATTTCAGAAACCTAACTCTCTTCTTTTTCAATTTGGACTGCTATTCTTTTTTAATTTTGACTACAGTAGGACCCAACTTCTGCCCACAATAGAAAAGTGCAATGAAATATAATCTCACATGTACAAAGAGTGACAGTACTCAACACTTGACACAGCCTTTCTTTTCAGAACTACATGGACACAAAGTTGCTTAATTAAAACTGGTTGTGTTGAGATTATATTTTGTAGTGTTTTGGTGCCTGGGGGAAATAAAAAGCTCCTACTGGCCTTTTGATGAGCCATTTGCTTGAGCTGCTATGTTTCAAAACCAGAACAGCATGTTTTAGAAGCTCTTGCTACTTTATTGCTAAGTTAATGTAATATTTTTAGCGTCCAGTCCTTGGATTCACATTTCATCCTTGAAGCACACGAGACAGTCCATCCCTGCAAGAGCAGAAATCCCCAGCACAGCCTGATACAACTACACTTTACCAGTACATGATTTGAAACATTTCTGTCACTTTAAGATTTATTAATCACTTGTGTTTTAAAAATTTCACTTCATTGGTGATGGTACATACATATACAAATATACATACATATACACAGAAGCACATATATTCACATATATTTTTTGCATATATGACATATGTATATGCCTACTCTGATATCTAACATATACACACAATATTTGCATGTGTATTTTAAAATGTTTTATATATTTTTAAAATGCACATTAAAATATTTTATATATTGCAAATCAGCCCAAAAGCACATGCAAACCTGTAACATGCAGGGAACCTGGAAAATGCAAGGAACTCTATGTTTAAATTTACTAAAGATTGATCCAATTCTGACTTTCCTGCTACAGAATATGTCAAGATGGTGCACAAGAAGTAAATTGATTTTCTCCCACTGAAATCTAGCAATCAAGCCCTGAATAGTGCAGTGTTTCACTGGAAAATGACTGACACAGAACATCCCTAGCACCATGCAGAACCTTTTGAGAGTGGGACCCAAACTGTGTGCTGACAGCTGTGAGGTGGGATTTTGTCTGCTGCTGGATTTTGGAACCGAGAACAACTAATGGGTAATACAAATATTAAACTCTAAATTCACAGTTCTGCCTAGGTTTTATTCATAAATGTATTATTATGATTTGCACCAAACTCCAGGAGAATTAAAAGGTACAAGAATCTCATTCATGGCACTGTTACTAAACATTTTCATTAACAGAAAAAATTGGACTGTAATACTCAGAAACAGACACTATGTGTATTTACCCATATCTTTTGCTATATCCAAAAAGGTACACAGATACGTCCATATACTTTAGAGGTATATGTGTGTATACATATCCATACATACCTGCTGCTCTGACACATATTATGTTGGCTATAATCTTATGATGTAGTAATGTTATCTCCCTTTTACTCTACCAGCTTTCCTTATACTCGAAAGTGGAAAATTCTTCTACTAAAAACATTTACAGCACTTTGAATTTGCATTGCACTGCACAAGCTCAAGGCCCAAACCTGCAAATATTTAGTCACTCAAGCAGCCTACTCTTGCAAAGCCTTCCAGTGAAGACAAATGGATCACTCATACTACCATGATTTCAATGGAAACAGGCTGATATCACTGCAGGCATAGTTCATTATCTTGTAAATAGACAGATCAGAAGTTCCCCTGACCTCCATCCACAGCCACACAGCATTCAGTTTGCTGCACCACAAGTTTAACCTTTGTCATGACATAATTTTGCATTACAAAAGTGTCAAACAACCTCTGTGCATCACATGTTCAGAAATGCTTGTCCTGGATTCATTACAATAAATCCATCTGTATAATTCTCCTTTTTTAGGTATGAGTCATATAATTTTGAACTTTGTCATGGCAATCTTTAAAATAACCTTGGAGTCTATCTGCGGCTACATAATCCCAGAAAAAGGCAAGTCTATCCAAACTAAAGACAAGTCTATCCAAATTTGGCCTGAAACAATATAAAATACCCATGTTTGGTGTCTATTACCTAAACTGAGCAGTGCAGCTGAGTGTGATGAAAAATAACAAGTCCTTTAAAATTAGTCTAGAGTCAATATTATTATTAGCACAGTGCCTGTGAGAACCAGTCCTTGTCAAGTTTTTGATGGCCATCACTCAAACGAAAAATGGCACAGAAGTTAGATGTCATGGGGCATCTACCTGAACCATCAGATGACTGTGTTGACACAAAAATCCATTAAAAAAATCTTTTAAAAAGCACAGCTTGCATATTTGACACAGACACTTGACAAACCAGGCCTGCAACACATCCAAGCATGGCCTGAGCTGATGCCTGAATCCACCAACACTGTGTCCATGCAGAGAGCAGAAACACAGAGGGTCAGAACTATGCCAGCCCTGTTGTCCCCTTCCTGGGGTCCTCTCCTCCTCCCTGGCCAACCACCACATTCCTGCCTGCCCTTCCCAAACATGGCTGCAACTAGAAGACAGGGCATGTGCAAAAGGCTCACAGTCATCCATTTCAGGGATAAGATTGGATAGGATATTTCAGTTGGTCAGCTGGAAGGGACAGGAAATGATCACGCAGTCCAACTTCCAGGCCATATCAGGGTTGACCAAAATTCAAAGATGTTATTGAGGACATTGTTCAAATGCTTCCTTAACACTGATGGGTTTGGGGCACTGATCACCTCTCAAGGAAGCCTGTTTCAGTATGTGACCACCCTTCTTAATGTCAGGTCTCAACCTTCCCCAGTGCAGCTTTGAACAACTCTCAGGTGTCTTGTCACTGGATACCAGGGAGAAGAGCTTTACCTACCTATCCCACACCGGGGGCCAGGGGGAATGAAAGGATAAGTTATAAAAGCTATGTGCTTCCCCCTGCAATTCTGTCCTGGTCATAACTAATTCCAGACCAGGATATTGATGGCCCGGAATGACCTTGCTCATTCATTGTTGTTCCCATGAAAAAAGGCAAGCAGCAAGGGAGAACTTGATCATACCCATATCATCCTGTGGTGACTACTGATCTCTCCAAGCCACTGAGAAGAAGAAGGAGTGCTGGGCTCTCCACAAAGAAACTGGATGAGGTTACAAGTCATCAACTCAAATAAAGGAGGCAGAAATTCAAACCAGTCTTCTGGAATGATTTACGTGGCACATAAAACTGAGAAGCAACCATAGAAATCATTCAGCAAATGATTGGGATTAGCTTTACAAATGCTACTTTTAAAAGAAGGAACAATGTAGCCCTTCTAAGTTATGTGATGACATGTGCCTTATGGAAAGTCATTCCTGCCAGCAGCTTTGCAAGTTGAACACCCTCTGCCGTCCCATGGAATTCAACGGGAAAAAAAATACTATTTGGTGACTTCAGCATCAAGATGTGCAGCTTGCCTTCCAGGGACAGGAACAGTTAAGAGTGGGTTTGCAATTGTACCAGCTCTATGCTTCCAGCAGCTCTGGAGTTCTTGTTAACAGATCCTTTCTTCACTCTTAAAAGTGCAGGATAACATCTGGGCCTTTTGGGAAGCAGTCTCACAATAAAGAAGCATTTTGTGTAATTCTTCTTCCCTTGCCAAACCGCATCTGTCTGCTCTCCCTGCCCTTCTCCACTCCAGCCCGAGCTCCTTGGGGCTGTGGGGACATCTGTTAGCAGCAGCGGGCTGTCTCTGCTGAGCCATCAGTAGGTGGCACTGCCTGCTTTTTTCTCTCACCATATGAATGTGTTTCCCCCCACATCCCCCCCACAACATGGTGTCCACCATCACTGACCATCTCCAAGAGTGCCCAAGAGACGTAAAAGCTTCACCTCCTTCAGGGTGCACCTACGGTAATGTCAAGCAATGGATTGACTGGGACAAAGAAGTCACTCCATCATGGCTCACCAGGCAGTGGTGGTGGCAGAAATTTCCAGAGGAAGGAGGTGGCCAGCAAGAGGTGACAACCTCCTCTGCCACCGACAAGATTTGGCAGGCTCATCTGTGTGGGAGCTGAGGTTCCCCTGATCCCAAGGCCAGTTAAACAGCCACTATCAGCCTGGACTTGTGCCACGTGGTGGCCTCATTCATCTTTAACAAACCTGTCCCAAGAGCAGCTTGACTGAGGCAATTTAGAAAAACATTAGAAAACTCTCCCAGTCTAGCATGACCTTCCTAAAGGCAGCAATTGTGAATGTGGGGTGCATAGTGAGAGCCCATGCGGCCCCAGCCCCAAAGGTTAATTCTCTTTAGGTACTTGGTTTTGAAAGGTTTGATCTCCAAGAGCTGGGAACCTCTGCTGCCTCATCCAAAGATCAAGTATGACAAATTCTCCATATAGACTCCCACCAGCTCTCATCAGCAACTGCAGCACTTTTTTCAGGTCAGTAGTTCCCCGAGTTCTGATGGCCAAACTCCAGCCAGACATGATAAGACTTGTTGCTGGGAATCCTGTACCACTGCCACCACAAAAGGCATTCAATGCCCACCCGCTGGCAACAGGGAAGAGGTCCCTGAGTAGCTGTTTCCACTACAGCACAATCTCCCCTTCCCCTCTGCCTTCTGTGAAAACAACAGTGGATTCCTGTAAAAAGGATGGTGAAGGACCAGACCTTCAAGAGTCCATACAATCCCTATGCAAATAAGTTTGCACTGGAAATTAATGTATATTGACTTTGCTCAGACTTGGAAAGATTGTCTACTTCCACCTGGAATAAGTAAATCGAATACAAAGCTTTATTATTTTAATTCTAACATTAAAATTACAACTGCCATATCCTGTTGGCTATGCATATGTATAGATAAACCATCAGGGTAAAAAAATCTCTTAATTATCACACGTAAAGAAAATAAAATCCTGTTTAAAAACGGGTATTTAAAAATATTGTGATCAGCTAGCACATTTTAAGTCTACTTGTCAGCAGTAAGTGATGTATTACTTGCAGTCTAATTTAATCAATTAATTTTGCAAGATTCTCCTGTAATCATGACCATCTTTAAAAAATCAGAGACAGATACAATAGAGCTAACTGTCCCAATTCATACAGAAACTGCTTTGGTATTTGGGCGGTGACTTAACTTCACACTTAAGCTAAATAAGCCAAATGAACCGGTCTTATCTGGGCAGCCAGCAAGCCATTGGTGCTGTTAACAGCTAGTGTCTTCCATCTGCATCAGACAAAGCCAAGCCTTTTCCCCCAGCTTTTGTGTGTGTTTTTAGAAAGACAGTGGTAGCTCCTTCTTAAATGAATCATTGTGAACTCATACTGAAAGTGCTGATAAATAGCTGTCACAGAAATAAGCTTGCACTTTCACAAACGTCTGCAGTTTCAGACCTTCCCTCCCTTCTCTTCAGCAATGCAAACGAAGAAAGAATGGCACCAACCTTAATTCTGATACTCCAGGGCTATAATTACATTATTACAGTAAATCAAACATTGCTTTTGTGTCACTACAATTGTGCTCATTGTTTGAAATTAACTGCAAATGGTTTGATTTTCTTTTCTTCTTCAAATATGGGCAGGGAGGAATTAAAGCACACTAAATCATCTTAAAATGCACAGAAAGCCAGGATTTAGACAGCAGCATTTGAACTCTGCAAGAAAAGAAACGGCAGCATGAAGTGAAAGGAAGAGACCGGGCACCGCATTTGACACAGAGCGACTGCAAAGCAATTAGCGGCCCGCTAAATCCTCTGTTACAATAAATCAGTGACCCAGATCCCCCTTCTTCCCCGGTGCCCTTCATTATAAAATCAACTTTAATGAACTACCCCTCTCTTCTCCACTCCAAAGCAAATCTATTTCCACGGCAGCCTGCACCTGCCCTTCCCAGCGGCTGCCGCCTCAGGCAGCCCTAGACGGCGGGGGCAAAAGGGGGGCGATGGCCCAGCGCTGGCCCTTCCTGTAAGTGACGGGCAGAGCACGGAAATAAAAACAGGAAAGCAAGCTGCCTTCCCCTCAGCATTGCCTAATGTGAAATGACTCTCCGTCTTGCTGGTTTTCCGTGTTTCTTTTGCTAGACTTGATCCACCACCTCTGCCAGAGCTGACATATCTTGCTCCTTCCCCGGGTGGAGAGCACAGTGCATATGTCAGCATGTTGTCTGAAGGCACTGGTACTTTCTGTAAAGAGCTCTTTTCCGCTCTATTATATATTGTACAACAAAGTCTTTTTAAAAAGGATGGAAAAAAAAATGCTGATTTTGACAAGAGACAGGCCAGAATGAGAACTGCTGAGACAGTCAAGAACAAGCCTGTTATCTTACAAACTACACTTCAGGCTGTCAGCTGCCAGAGACTTACAGGAAAACCCCCTTTCCTAGGTCTGAACCGACACGAAACTTTATTTTCAGCAGAAGAAACTCATGAACGTACTCACCGCCACTAGTCCCTGACCAGGGCCGGGGATGCCCGGGAAGGCTCTCTCCGAGGCAGGGTGGCTGCCGGCCGCCTGCCTGGACGTGTCCCCGGGGGTCGCTCCCTCCCACGGCCCGCGGCGTGGGGAGGCGGACGAAGACCTCAGGCTGGCCTCCAGCAGCCCCGCTTCGCCTCCAGCCCCACGCGGTCGCCGAGGAGCGACATGGTGAGTGCCGCCGCCCTGCCTGATCCCTGCCGGGGCTGCCCGCAGCCCGGCCCGCCCCCGGCACGGCAGGATGACAGGAGGGTGGCACGTCCTTCCTGCTATTTACAGCAGCCGGCTCGTATTTGGGTATGTCGGGAGCCGCTGCGGAGGGGGGGGAAAGGAGCAAAGCCGAGGTAAGAAGCAAAGGCAGGGAAGCTGCTGGCTCCGGCTGGCCCAGTAGAGGAGGCATCGTGCCTTTGGGATCTGTAGCCAGTGCGGTCCCCCTGCTCCAGTGGGAGCTAAAGCGCCTGGCAAGAGCCAGAGGAAGAAGGATATGCCGGCTTTTGAACTGATTCCTCTGCTTCGGCAGCAAACCCTAGACAGTGAATTCTAAGCCAGGGGCTGGCTTTTGCTGTAAACAAGTAAAAAACTATGAAGTCAGCCGATCCTGTCCTGTGTGAGATTTTAGCAGAGGCATAACCAATATATTTCATGTTGTTCTCTGGTGCCCATTTTCCGCATTGGTTCTACGACTCCTGCATGACACCGGAGATTTGCTCCTGGCCCGCAGCGCTGTCCCGACAGTGTTCAGATAGCGCCTGTCAGGTCGATATTTACCCTCTCCTTTCAAGGTAATGCCTTATCACACCTTTGGCCCTCACTCAGGCCGTAGCACCGTGGCCCCATATTTAACGCGGTGCATTAAACAACAAAGGGGGGACGTCTGGGGCGCGGGGTTCTCCTCCCGGCCTGGCAGCACCGCTGAGGTGATGCAGCAGGAGGGCAGGCAAAAGCGAACAAAATGACAAAATCGGAACGAATCTGAAAACATGCTTCTGATTTAAGTGTAATCTATTTTGAATGGGGTGGCATGTAAATACGAAGCCCTAACTAACAGATGGGATTTTTGCCCATGAGAGCATTTTCCCAGCAAGGAGGATGGACGTGTTTCTCCTGGAGCTGGTGGAAGTGCCTGTTCATCCTCCATCTGCTCCTGCCTCGGCTCCTCGCCAAGCAACAGCCCGTATCTATCCTGCACTTCTCCCTTCAGAATCCACCTGACATCCCGGACCGGAGAATTGCTGTGCTTCCTCCACATCATCCCGAACGGGAGAAGTGAATTCCTGCTGCTCCTCCAAGGTTTGCTGTGAGGGCATGCGGGACGCCGGGCAGTGCTGCCAGAGGATCCCCCGCCCGCACCTGCGGGACAGACAGCACACACCCTTTTCTTTTTTATGAGAGGGACGGCTCCAAATTAATGCCAAATTAATCCTTCCAGAGAAGAAAGCCACACAAAAGTAACACGGGAAAGAATCAGTTTTAAAAAACACACACTGGCCAACTCATACTGAGAACAAAAAAACAAACCAAAACTAATCCTGGGGGCGAAGCAAAATTCTCCCAGAGCAACCAGTAATGATGGCTGCACCCAAGCATGGCTTTTCCAAGTGGAATTCATCGCAGCCTAATAGGAGCAACTAATATCCTTCCTAGGGGCACAGGTTTTTGTGGTTTGCAAGACGTTGCTCTCCCTATGCATTATAGCTAGACGTGGCCCCGGAGAGAGAGAGAGGAAGGACGGAGGGAGGGAAGGAAGGACGGAGGGAGGGAAGGAAGGAAGGAAGGAAGGAAGGAAGGAAGGAAGGAAGGAAGGAAGGAAGGAAGGAATTTTCTTGTTGTCGATAAATCATAACTAGCCTTTCTTTGAATAGTGTATGAAACTCGAGAGCTTTGATCGCTGTGATCTGAAGTTCTCGTGAGGGAGCTGGTACTCCTGCTGCAGCTGCTGAAGAAGAAACACAAAACTCCTTTACCCGGTTCAGTTCAAAAAGCACCTACTGTGAGACCGTCTGGTCTAACGTTCATTTTTTATTCTACTGCAACGCTCATGCTATGCGAAACGCAATAGGAATTTCCATACCAGCATTTACATCCAAATGGACCCGCTGAGATTCACGCTGATGTGTAACAGCCCTATAATGCAGCCGCTTCTGGCAAGTGCGGCACTGCCGGCGCACCGGCCAGCAGGATTTCCACCCGGTCTGTCCTGGGTGAGCCCCCCGGGCTGACCCGTGTGCCGGGGCAGCGCGATTCCAGCTGAGCCCGCCGGGACTCCCAGCAGAGGCTTCCATCGGTGACCCCACCGCTACCTTCTCTCCGGGGGTACCGGAGCCAGCGACGCTTGCATTCAAGCCGGACTTTTTATTTCCCGCATTCGGGGAGTGGTTTTTGATTTACGAGTCCTTCCTCAGCCCCCCGCTCGCCCCCTTCTCACCTCAGTATTCGTTTTGTTTACGAGGAAGCGGGATCAGAGCGCAAGCCGCAGGGCCGGACGCCGCGGGGGAATGGCGGGGAGGAGGGGGAACGCGGCGCATCCNCGACACGCGATGGGGGCGGGAGGTCCGGAGCCGCCGTGCCAAGGACAGGGACATCTGCTCCAGCGCCAGCGACCCCCACCGCGCCTGCCAAAGGGGGTGCGGCCGCCCACGGAACAGGGGACGGGGGTGTGTGCGCGAACTCTCGGGGGCTCAGCGACACGGTCCCGGCCCGCTTCCCGCACAGGCCGGGACTGGTGGCGGTAGCTCCGACAGGTTGCCCGCGGCGGGACTGAGAAAACCGGGAGAAAGGCAGCGCGACCCACC
>WEIU01024045.1:586973-647293 GCA_013389925.1 Aegithalos caudatus
GATGGGCGCTACCGGGCAGGGGGGGCGCTGGGAGCTGCCGCGGGCGGGGAGGGAGACCTGTGGCTGTGGTTCTTCCCACGCGTGGCCCGGGGAAAGTCGCGCCAGCAGCGTTTTGGGCGGGATGCCCTTATTCCCCTCCCCGGCAGCCAAGGGGGTTGGGGTGTTGTACGAGCACCCACGTACTACCACAGAGCCACACAAAGGAGAGGGGTTCGATGTCTTTTCCACACCAAAATAAAGCGAAAGGAGTCGGCTGCAGCCCGGAGCTGTGGGTTCGTCATTCGGAGTGAAAATTGCAGCAGTCGCGCCCCCTCCAGCCGCGGCTCAGCGCGGGCGCGGAGGAGCGCTGAGAGGGGATGGGGCGGCGTGTCACCCATGGGAAAGAACAGCCACAAATCACGGGCTCGACAGGGGGTAGCCCCTGCTCAGTTGGAAATGTGAATTGCAGGGGTGAGCGCTAATGACATGGTTATCCATCAAGCCCACATTACGATGCTGTTAGCAACTAATTAACAAATACAATCAGCCTGCGAAACTTCCACAAAGGAGAGACCATCAACAAGAGAAAAGCAGTAAAGAGTCAGGGGAGACAAAGTTCACCACAACAGAATTTCCAAATAATTTCCAATAGGGGAAAGAGACGAGACATTTCGGTAATACACATGGGACAGACCGTAGGGGAAAAAAAATTATCAGCCGCGGTTCCCGTCCGCTGCCGGCGCCCAGACACGCGGGGAAGCACCCAGGGACCGGAGGCAGCGGCGAGACCGGGAGCAGGCGGGAGGAGGCAGCCTCAGCAGGGGATGTGGAGACCGACGGTCTCTCCCAGCAGCCTCGGAGCCTTTCTGTCGCCGCTTCTCGAGAGCCCTCCGCAGGCACCGGGAGCACAGCCCACCCGCGGCCCCGCGCCGGGGCCGGCAGAAGCTCGGACTGCTGCCGGACCACCTGCCCTATGCCCGCGGGACTCCAGAGCCTGGCACTAACCACCCCAGAAAAGTGACGGGAGGGAGCGTAATCACCAATTAAAATAAAACTAACAACTGTAAGAAGGGGGAGCGGCTGTCTGCCCCGAAGCGCCGGCAGGCTCCAGGTTGCCCAGCCCAGCCTCCGCGGGCGCTCCGCTCCCGCATCCCTCTGCGCACCGCCCCGCGGTACTCGCTCCGCCCTCCGGGGCGGTGCCACCTGCCCTCCCCGCGGGTGAGGGGACCACGGCTCGGGGGAAAGCTTTCATGGATGGAGTGGGTTTTTTGGTTGGTTGGTTTGGGCTTCGGGTCTTTTGTTTCTTTTCGGGTTTTTTTGTTTGTTTGTTTGTTAGTTGGTTGGTTGGTTTTGTTTTTTTTTTTTCTTCATAGTTTCTGCTCTTACCTACCGGGAGCAGCAGCGTTTTACCCTCCAGAGGCAGCCCATTCCCGCTGCGATAAGTGGGATTTTCACCGGTGTAGAAGACGCGTAGCAGGCCGTTTTAAATTTTTGTTTTTCCCCAAAAGTAAAGGCGTTCATAACGGTGGGAAACGCATTTCCAAAGATGTTGTGACACCTGCAACCCTCCCTGTTTTGAGCGGGATCCCCCCAGCCCCTCCACATGACGGGAGGCTAGGGTTGCCTTCCCGCGGTACGTGCGGGAGATCTGAAGGCACCGGAGCTCCCCCGCTGCCGAGCCCTACCTCCGCCGGCCCCGAGCAGGGCAGAGGGCTCTTGAAGAGGCATTATTACCCAGACCGTCATCCCACACCCAGCGCTGCAGGCCAAGCCAGCGCTCTTCCCGCTGCCCGCCGTCCTGCGCGTCCTCCGGGCAAACCACGGCGGTTTGTCCGTGCCTTTGAAACGTGCGCTCTCGGCTGGATTTACGGCTCGCTTGATACGAGCTAACACTTTTTATTACTGCACAGATAAGAGTCAGAATATAGCCGCGCTTAGTCGGAGCGGCTGAGAAGGCCAACGAGGGGCCGGCCCTGGAATCGTTACCAGCGAGCAGTGCGAGCTCAGCGCAATGTTCTATAGAGGCCAGGCCGAGGGTGACCCGAGGCCAGTGGGCTCATGGAGCGGGGAGCAGGCTCCTCCGAGGGGCCTTGCCTACCACGAGAGCGGAGCGTGGCCCTGGGAATGTTGCAGCCCCGTGGGGGAGGCTGAAGGCCCCGTAGGGCCAGCGCGAAGAGAAGGGACATTTTGCTTTGCCATGTACCTTGCATGGTACCTGCAGCCCTGGGTGTTTGCAGGGGGTGCACATCTGCCTGATTTTCTTGCAGCCGGGAGGCAGAGGGTCCGCAGCGACACGGGAGTTCTCCCGTGAGCATTCCCGGGCGCCCCGGAGGTTGCGCGCCCACCCTGTTTGTTAATTTTACAGGAATACAACCGGACTGCAGAACAGATGCTGCGCAACACCAGGCCACCTGTTTTTCGCATCATGCTCCATCTCAAAGCCGGGTTTTCTTCATTATATCCACCCCAACAGATACCATGAAATACATCACTCATTTAGATATGGAAGCCGGCCTCTGGAGGACGACTTGCGTGGAGCACTTTGATGTTGAGAGACAGATTTCAAAAGATAGAAAGCCCCTTCGATGTTTCTAATTACCTCGCGTTCGGGGCCTGCCACTGATTAGGGCGGCGGTGCCGGGATGATGCCGAGGCGGGCCCCGCGGGGGCACGGCCCGGCTCGGCCCGGCCCGGCTGCGCGGGGAGGGGCGATCCTCCTCCTCTATCCGCCGGCCGGGGAGAAGCGCACGGTCTCCTAAAGCCAGCAGCGAGCCGCGGCCACCAGCCCGTGCTGGCGTGAGAAGGGGGCAGCAGCCTTTGCTGCATCCCCAGCGCCACCCGCCGCGGGAGGAGGTTTGGGAGCAGGCAGGATCTGCTCCCGCAGCCAAGGCCCTTTTGCAAGAGGCTGTGCTGAAAGTATTACAGTCCTTGCTAACACTTCTGCTCGCATGCGAGCCTTTTATCTCGGCAGCGCTGTTGGAAAAGCTGAATCACTGCGGAGAAAGTGAGGACTGAGGGGTATTTTTTCATATGCAACAAGCTGCTCTTTATTTAATCCTCACAGCCACTATTTCTATCAATATTCCTAAAGCTGAGAGATCAAACAGGGAAAAATTAAAACCATGCTACCACACTAAATAAGATTAAGATCGTGGCAATACACTGGCTGCTCCTTGGGGAAATAATGTTGTTGTTGCAGGAGTCATGGCCATTCTGGAGGCAGAGCTTGTGTTTCAGGAATGGGTGATGGGAAAGACAGTCGGGAGTTGGCCTCCAAACCCAATCAGGAGCCGTCTCAAATGCCCATGTTCCTGTGCCCTTCTGCTCCTAGCCCACCTGCTTGGGCATCACTTCTCTATGAAATCAATGAAATTTGCTATGCTGAGCTCCATTATCCCAGTTTTACTCTCACCAGCAGGCATCTTCAAGTGAGTCCCACTGTTGGTCTCAAGGGATTTTGACTCCAGGCCCCAAAAAAGAAGTCCCACATTTTTAGGCATAGGTAGCTTCAAGATCTCACTTAAAAAACAAATGGAAGCTTGCAGCTGGAATAATTCAGAGTTTCTGCTGAGGAAGTTTTTTCTTCCAGAACTGTCCTCTGCTCACAGGATTCCCCTTTGACACTTAAGGAATTAATTTTATTTTAAATTTTAGATTACATCATAATCTTTCGAATTCCTGGCCACCTGTTCTGGCTGCTTATGTGGAAGAAGGGCTTTCTTGAAAAGTCCATCCTCAGACATGAGGCCAAAAGTCTCCTGAAAACAGAGTCTGTGGACTGCATGCCTTTTCGCTGAGGGGTCTTCCATGGCCAATCTCTCTGTCATTCCCTGCTTTGCCAAGGACTTGTCAGCTTTCAGGGTAGGGTGGAAAGCCTCTCTTTCTTCAGGGATGTGGGGCAAGCAGTGGACCCTTGCACATGTACATTTTGTAGCCTTTTTTAAGTTTTCTTACAATCACTATTTTGAATTTTTTATTTTTTATTTTGAACAGGATCTCTTTTTCTGATGTTCCTTCTTTTCTCTGAGGAAACCCTTGTATATGTGAAGCAAGCTGAGATGTAGCCAATTGTATTAGTTCTGGCTGGAGCAAATATGCATAATGAAACACTGGATGTGTGGTATGAGTCCAAAATAAATGGTCACTAGCAGAGCCACCAAAATCCTATGAGCTCAAACAGCCTGCAAAAGAAGAAAAGCTTGGATTTTACCTGCAGTGCTCTGCATTTTTCCAAAGGGAAAAATGAATTTTGGAGTTTAGAAGGCTTGGGAAGAGCCACTGGGGCACTGAGCCTTTTTCATTACATTTGTGAATTGTGATGATTCTTGCATTTTTTTGTGAATACAGCATCTGTAAGTGGGAGAAAGTGTTTTATCTCCTAACCTTTTATTCACAAAGCACAGCAGTTTGGGTTTTATGTGCCAGATGTCAGTTTGTCCTGATTCTTCAGGCGGCTGGGATTAAAGCTTCCCTGTATCAGAGAGGTGTTATAAGGATAACTCCGTTAATGTATGTGGAAATCTGGCACTGCAGCAATAAAGACCCTGTAAATATTTACACAGACAGACGAGCTCATGGAAATTTTACATTATTAGCTTAACTTCATTACAAGGAAGTAGTTGAGAAAGTCAGCAGTATATTAGCTTCAACTTTTTTTTTTTTTTTNGACAACGCATCTGGTGCTTCAAGCCACTAGATTCAGAGGGTCACTCTTTTAAATATTTTACAGTCTGCAGGGAAATATCAAGTCTCAGGCAAAAGAGAAAAAGAAACATAGCTGCTATAAGAATAAATCTTGCCAGTCAGACCTTTTACACTTTTAAGAGTTAATAAAATAGTGAGTAAAGAACAACCAGAGAAAATAATTTATTTGGACATTCAAAAGCCTTTTGATAAACGCCCGTACAAGAAACTGTTAAGGAAACTTGGTAACCACAAAGTGAGAGGTAAAGTCCTGTCATGGATTAAAATCTGGTTATAAATGGGTGTGGAATAAATGGCCAATTCTAGTAGGGAAAGAGATTAATAATGAGGTGCCCTAGAGAGCGAGACTCAGACCAATATTGTTTAATGCTTTATTAATAACCTGTGGGTGAATACTGAAGTGGCAAAAATTGATGTCAATAGAAATGTACTTAGCTTAGGTCAGGAGCAACTCCAGAAGAATTTAATAAAATGACAGGACCACATGTAGAAGTAAGTATGAGGGCAGCTTGGGAAGTGCCTTCAAAACCTACAGCAGCTCTCTTGCTCCTTCTGGCACATGGGTGTGTCTCAACAAAGCTGGGGGTAGGTAGTCAGACAACAGGCAGATATTTCCAAGCATCTCAAATACTTTTTGACTCTTCTCGGTTGCTGTTCCAACTCCCCTAGTTAGTTATGCCAGGAGGAAAGAGTGAGCTCTCACATGGCCCCACTACCAGTCTCTGAGTAGTACCTCCGCGAGCTCCTCCAGTAACTGCTTAAAAAAAACATTGCAAGTTTCCATGGCTGATCATTCCCTAAGGACATGCCAACAACTCTGGAGGTCGTCTCCCACAGATATTTTAAAAAATGTGTGTTTGATCTAACGAGCATGACATGGTAACAAACCTCAAGTCCACTCAGTCTGAGGATGTAAGCTCCTTAGCAGTGCCTGGCACCCAGAAAAACAAAACCTGCCAGCACAGCTGGGGTGCAAATATCTATGTGAACATAGTGGTCAATTTATCTAGTGCATAAAATAAGGGGTAAAGGCACAAGCAGCTACCTGGACAACTGGGTGAGTTGTTTGGAGGCGTTGTTTACTCTGTGGCTTCTTCTTCCCACTAATTTCACTTTTGCGGTGTGGCTGCATCTTAGCTGAGCTGTGCTGATGTGAACTGTAGCGCCTTGAGCTGGCGCAGGCCTGGGCTCACACTGCAGGCTCTGTGTTTGAGAATGCCACACAGACACATGTACTCACCAACACTCTGCATGGCCATCCATGGCACCTTCTGTAATCCCAGGGCTGCCAGTCCTCAGTCCCGACTGCTCTGTCTCCACACTGCCACCCAAACACAGCGCAGGCTTTTGAAGGTAATGACATCCATGAAAATTCAAACGGCTGGTTTTCACAGGGATTTAGTATTGTTTTGTTTTTACCCAGTGGGTCATTTCCAAGGATACTATTCTGGAATAGAAGGCAACTCATAAAGAAAGATTTTTTTAAAATCCTCTTGATATGGCTTATAAAGTATTTTGAAGTACTACCAACAAAAGAAATTGTTTTTAAATCCCCTCTTTCATTTGATGAATTATATTACATTCTAAATGCCCTGTGTCCCCAGCACTGGAACCCCAGAAGAGTAGATGGGGCTCTATACCCAAGGGAACTGGAAGGCATCACACCCCAGTGGGAAGTCCGCATGCACCTGGGAAGTAACTTACCTCTGATACTGCAGCACCCAGGAGACAGCCCAAGGCTCCCCCCTCTCAGTGAATCACACTGCCTTGCCTTATCCCCACATTTGTAGTTCAATCCAAGCTCTCCATGGTTTGTAGGCACTCTTGGGATTCTTACCTTTACTTCTTTTATTTCTTAGTCTGAAATGGAAAACCACACGCACACATACACAAATAGCATCTGGTCAGTCTTATAAACAATAACCTAACACTTTAATGCAGGGGGTGGGTTCCTAGTGTGAATGGGCTTCATTTGTGGAGCTTTATGAATTGACATCAAATGAGGACCTGCTCAGATGTAAAGAAACACCTTCAGAAGCGCTGGTCTAATCACTCAGCATGTGGAACCAGGGGAACTCAGCATGAGGATCCCACTGGAAAGGAGAGATTTTACAGGCCAGGGATGGGTGCTGTCTGTGCGCTAAGCCTCTGGCTCCTAAGCCAGTTCTCTGTGGCCATGGCTCACAGGTTTGTTACAGGAGGCAAAATGTTCAGGCAACATCGTTGCAGTAATTATGATACTACACAAGAATAGTGTGCAGTCATGCAAACATGAAGGTCACTAAATGTCTTGGGATTTATGGCTTAAAATTGGTATATTTCATGATTAACACCATCACTTTTCTCCATGCAAAGATAAGCTTTGGGAGCTTGTTCTGTGAATTGGGATTGGCCAGAGTTGCCCTGTGGCCCTAGGCAGCTGCAGAATTAAAGCAAGAAAGACTAAAACTCAAGTATGTGACTTCAGACCACTGAGGCAGAGCCCTATCATTTCTTGGAAGTGGGCTGCCCTCTGCCTGCATTGCTGCCCTGATGTGGGGGGAGGTATAGCTGCTTCCACTGTATCTTTACCACTCATCTCTTCAGGCTCTGCTTGAGGTCTTCCTGTCTTTCCTATCTTCACCTCTGAGTCTGCTTCTCCCAGCACTCACCCTTTTTCCTTCGTGAAGCCCCTCCAGTCATCCATTCTGATTCTTCCTCCTGTCAACAGAGAAAATGGCAATTTCTCAGCCTCCTTCTCCTCCTCCTGTGCCCTTTTGCAGACTGCAATGACTGCATGCAGTGACTGAGCCACTTCTAGAGGGGCGGTGCTGGTTTCTCTCCTCCTTACTCCCAGAACAATAATCAAAGGCTGACATTTTGTTAATCCAGGCACAATTAATCACCACCAATATTTTTATTTTAATTAATCTGTTTACGTAGCATTGAAGAGGTTTAGGGGCTGTGAGCTTTTATGCATGACCATAGAATATTCAGATACAGATATTTTGCCAGGCCGTAAAATCCTTTGCAGCAGTAGTAGTTTCTTAGGGGGCTTAAACAATTTTGGATTTAAATCAGCACAGAAATAGAAGGGTGAGAGTGGAGAGATACAGAAGGAGGCTATCTGAATCTTAGTTGTTCCAGCAGCACAGAACAATGGAAATTAGCAGAAGCAGAGTATTTTGTACTCAGGAGATGATTTCTTGCTATTTGCCAGTTCACAAAGACATAGCAAAGAGGAAGACCTAGATCTGTAATTTATTCCTGTGCCTTTGGTATCTACCTCCAAGAATGCTGGCAGGCAGGATAATGGCAGTAGTGGTTTCTAGAGATGGGAATGTGGTACATTCTATGAGAGAAAAGGAAAGATGTCAGGTCCCTTTACAGACTTTCCTTTGAATAGACAAGATGTCTGGATTGTTTCTCAGAGTCACTTAAAAAAAAAGGCGTGTGAAAATGTCAGAATTTCCTATTTCCCTTTCCCACCCAAATACAAAATCAAATAAAAGTGAACACATGGGACACAAATACAAGAGCAGCCCCCTCTGCATGTATTTGCTGTGATACACAGGCTGTTTCCAGATGTATTGTTTAGATTTCATCCAACTACTGCTTAAAGCTCAGCCTGAGAGTATACACTGACCAAGCTGGAAACTTCTGTGGAAACTCACCTCACTCAATGATGAGGCTCCTGCCTTTGGATATGATATTGGTCACTGCATCTATTTTGTAACTCTTTTGCCATCTCTCCATTCCAGTTAGACCATTTTCAAGCCTGATAAAGTATAAAGTCCCTGGTGTGTATTTAAAAATTAGAAATAAGTTATATGGAGTTTTTGTCTTTTGTCTGAATATTTTAAATGAACTGTTGGCATAGTTTAGGGAACATACAGCCCTGTTAGCATGAGCAGTAAAGTACACTCACATAAACACTGCATCATTGATAAAAACCAATTTCATCATACTAAACAACCTCACAAACAGTTTGGGATTTTCAAACATCATGTGGGTGAATGGTGAATATCCCACAAAACTGCTTTTACTAATTGAATATTTGTGTGTGTGGTTGGACCCTGGATGGGAATTTCTCAGACATAAGTGTAAAAGCCTTCAGTAATAGTGAGTAGATATGGGTAAAAGGAATCACCTGTGCAGACCTGATGGCCAAGGCTGTAGTTATTACTGCCTAACTTGCTGCTTAGTATTTTTGGTCCTGATTCTAATCCTGGTGGTTAGGATTGTCCTGCAATCCAGGAAACCTACATATCTGAAGCCCAGAGGGACCAGAGATATCCCTTGTCCCTAATATGACAGGAGACTACATGATGTGTTTCCCTCCACCATGAATACTCATAATAGGCTGAGTATTACAACTACAGAAATGATTCTCTACTGCAGTGCTTTTTATCATCTGCTGCATAAAAGTATTCAGTCAGTCCCTGATTCAAAAACTAATTAAGGAAACAGACACAAAGCACACACATTTCCAGGAGCTGGGGCAGGTTTAACAACACAGAAGGTGGATTTAAAGCCCATTTTGCTGGTGTCAACTTTAGGACAGTTGATGCACTGACTCACACATGGGAGAAGATGCCCACTGGGTTTCTGCCAAGCCCTGAATTGGCTGCAGAGTCGGGATGCTCACACCTGCATGGCTCAGCACATGGCCAAAGGAACAGGAGCACCCTGCAGCTTTGGCTGGTAGAGACTGACATGCCAACAGGGATTGGGCACCCCTGGAACAAGGGTTAAAGGGATTTCTGATGATTCTTCAGGTTATAGGCTGTTATTCAGGAGAAAAATAAAACAACAACACCACCCCCTATCCCCCCCCTCACTTGTTTGAAATTGTTTTAATCTTTAAATCCAGGTGAATTCTGGAGCCACCTCTGAGTCTAGCACAATCACACCAATCTCAACTGCTTTGGCAGAAATGCTGAGAATTTTATATTTCAACCCCAATGGGTTGAAAGTATTCCTGAGAGATTATGAGCTCCCAGCTACTGCTCCACTTCACAGAAATTAAACCTTCCATCATCTGGTTTTTATATTTGGAAATGTCAGCTATACTTCCTATCACATATTTTGTTGCTTCAATGCACTGAGCCTTCTGTGAATTTCAAAACACATAACTCAGCTCTCAAGCATTTCTTTTGTAAATATTGATAATGGTTTCAAGTTCTTTATTAAATAACTTTTTAATGAGTTTGAGGACAAAGAACTATTTTTTCACAGTCTCACAAAGATAAGAATCATAACATATCTTTCTGTACCATGGAACACATGGTCCTCAATACCTCATTGTACAGCATAGGCTTTCCTCACTTTAAAAAAGTTTACTTAAACAAAAAAAGCCCCACAATTATGAGAAATAAAACCTAAGCAGGTCATACCAAATTGTCCAAAACTGCATGCAAATGCTATGTGACAGCTTTGCAGGAAAGTGAATGCTGACATTGGAGCAGCCTTGGAAAGCTCCATTTAGTCCAACAGCAAGAAGAGCTACAAAATGCCACCATCTTAATGTCACCACTGCTTAATGAGGTTCAATGTATAGATTTCTCCTTGCTCAATATTATTTATTGCCTGTGCTTTTGCCAGAAAGGATCCCTGTGTATGTGCTTAAGATTGAAGACAATAAAATATTATGATGAGGTGCTCTGGAGGAAGTTTCCAGGGGGAGGTTTTTTTATCAGTTTACAAGCATGGTCAAAGTTCTGCAGGAGAGCTCCTCTTTGGAGGCTGTAAACAATTTACATGGGAAGGTAATAGGAAGCCTTTAGGGTGCCTTGGAAAATATTAAGTTATAGAAGTTCTGACCTCTGTCTTCTATACCTGGCCAAGAGGACTGATGTTCACTAGAAGGTACACAGCTCTCTAGGAAATTGCAGACCATCAGTGAAAGAAGGGTTATTTTTTTAAATACATTTCAATTAAAAGTTGGACTGGGTAGCAGTATACTAAATCAAATATGTTGTACAAATAATTTTCTCTATAAAAAGCCAAATGTTTACCTTTGAACTTAAAAATGTTGCCTTCAGGCAAATTGTGTTCCAGCCAGCTGTAGTTTAAATGCCTGGTGCAGGTTCTGTAGCTTGCTTCTTCATTCAGCACTCAAAATAATTCATGTTTGCTAAGTGGAATTAAAAGCCAGCTAGGAACAGATTACTGGTCCCCTGATATTAGCCTTTCTTCTCACACATTCCCTTAAAGACTTTTGGATCTAATAATAACATTTTCCTGTGTTGGTCCTATTGACAGCTTGAAACCTTTATGAGGATCCGCTTCAAACATAAATACCTGGTTTTACTTGCATGTTTATTCAAGAGAATTTGTATTGAATCACATGGCTGGGACTGAAAACAGAGGTCAAGAGATAAACAAGAAAGCTTAGGTGATTTTAGATGGTGTTCTAGGCCCAGCCCATGGCTAGACATGTTGTCGAAGTTCCACTTTCCCAGTAGGCTAAGAGAAATGTCTCAGGCTGTCCAGTCTCCACTGGATCAATTGCTATTGTTAAAATTAGATACAAAGACTTGCATTGGCACTGGTGGCTGGGGTTTTTGGTTTTGTTTCTTTTTTTGCCTCCAGTCAGGATGACAACAAAGCCACATATTGAACATGAAACCAAACAATAAGGACTGGGAGAGAAGCTGTTGTAGATTACCAGCAAGCAGGTTCTTATTTGCATCTATTATTTTAATGATGCTGAGATGTGCCTTAAGTGTTTAAGATGTGTTAGGGTACCAAGAGCATTTCAAGGGTATCTTTTCAGCCGTTTCCAGTTAAGAAGTCTGTATTACTAAGTTGTGAATCAGAAGAACCATTCAATCTTCCATCTTTGTCATTGTGCCAACACACAGGAAATGACCTCTCCCTAAAGCTGAGCACCTGTAACTCTCATTAAGGTCAGTCTAATGTCACCTATTGCTTTTCAGGCTCCAAAAAGGGCCTCTTACAATCTACCTGTTTCAAATTCCCTGAGGATTTATTGGCTCGGAACATAGATTACTTGTCTTGGTACCAGGGATTTCTTTTCTTTTGAACAGGAACATAAAAACACAAAGAAAGACTAAACTCAAGTAACGTGAAAATATTGTGTTTGATTCCAGCCCATATATTCAAAGTTAGAGATGAATGCCTGACTTTAACTTGAAATGGGATGCCTTGAGTCTGCACATGATCTTGTGGTGTATAAAATGTTTGGAAGCCTTTGAAAAAAATGAAAATATTCTTTGTGGTGATCCATTTTAAAGTTGTCATCTTACTCCAAGTTGTCATTCATTGTAACCCCTGCCCATCACCCTATCCTGGATTGGTTTTGCCCTATCCCACCTCTCATTGGTCTGAGCCTTGGACATACCCCCTGGGGAGAACTCTCTTAAGGGGGAGTCACGAGGGCTCTCCCTCTCTCTGCCTGCTCCTCTGCCTTGGGGGAGAACACGGGGCCTGCGTGCCTCGGGTTCCCCTGTGGGGACCATGCTTCTTCCCGGTGTGGGACCCCCCAAATAAACCCTTCTAATCAGCACCCTCAGAAGCCGTGTTGTGTCTTGCCTGCCCACACGCTGCTCTCCAGATGCTCCAGTAAGGCTTTGTATCTCCCCGAACCCAGAAGAATGTTGCCTCTCCCCCCTGCGGCCGCTGGCCGGGCCAGAGAAGAGCAGGGGGGAGGATTATAACAATTCTTGGCTTTGGTTGCACTCTTATTATGCTTTCTTTAACGCCTTTATAGTTGGCTCAATAGATCTTTACATATATCAAGCTTGGGTAGCAAGTTTCAGGATTCATGATATCTGTGTTGTTCCTGGTTATAATGGCAGCTCACAGTTGAGTCTGTTGTGTACTTTACACATGTTGTGTCGTTAGGTGAGAAGGTCCCCACACATAAATGGTGTAGTCCAAAAGCTTCACTCAAATCTTCCTGAAATATACAGCATGGAAGTTTATTTCACTGATAGTTAGGACTAAAAGTTTGAAACACTGAGCTCTCCTTTCTTAAGAAGTGAGCAGTAAATTACAAGCACCTGCAACTTTACACTGACCTGAAATTGCTCTACTTTTGCCCTTTTAAATTCAGACAAAGCAATAAAATTTAATGTATACATGCACTTACTGCGTTAAAATTAATGGTTTCATTTCCAGACTGGTTACTGACCATGAGCTTAAATGAAATTAGTTCTCCTAAAAGATGACTAAGTACCCTTAGCAGTGAATACTGGTTTTTAGACATAGTTAAAATGCACCATAGAGGGCAATGAAAATTTCATGCTCAACATGGTCAAATGCCTTAGTGATCTCAGGGTTTTTTGATAGGTTCTGATAAGAAATAATCTGTGAGCTCCATTCAACATCTCATTCAAGTCAGAGTTAAAAGGGAAAATACATCACTCATCTTGAAAGGTTTAAATGTAATCCCTTCTAATGATTTTTTTCCATTGCTGTATGTTCACTTATAATCCTATCAGAAGTTTTCTGTAAGAAGACTAAGCTATAGAAGTTCTGAGCAACTTCATACATGGCTTCTTTTAAAGAAGAGTTTGTATATTCATCAGGCATGTTCAGCAGTGTTCTCCCAGGGGTGACTTTCATATTATGAGGGTAAAACTTTAAGCATATAATTAATCAGCAGTCAGAGCTAGCAGAATGTGAATGGACATGAAGAGCTTGCAAACAAATTAATCATCATATAGTTTGCAGTGCCTGCACACTTAGAGTTCCATTCATCCAGATCCTGCATGACTCCAGGACAAGTTCTTATCCCACAAGTATTGGAAAGAAACCCTTAGCCATTCTGGGAAGTGATTTTTAATGATTTTAAGCAATCCAAAAGCTGATGTTCTTACCTGTACAAAGATTGATCAGTGGTTCACTTTTCAATCAGTTGGCTTGAAAGGCATTGAATTGCTCAAAGGCTGGAATATGAATAAAGAGGAATTAGTGTGTTCTCAGATAATAGATGTGAAATGGTCTGAATTAGGAGATGGCTGAATAAATAACCTTGGACTGTGATTTCACTGGGACCTCATAAGCTCTAAAGCCAAGGCTGGTTCCACTGAATGCTGTGTGCTCTCACAAGTCCTATTCAAAATCTGACAAAGTATTATCTCCACATCTGGTCATGGTGGCAGTTAAGGATGATGGCAATGTTTTTGTGTGTGGACTGTTGCACTTGCAGCCCTTTCTAGTGCAGTAATCTGCTCAGTGTTGCAGTCAGTACCTGTGCTTTTAAAAAAGGAGCAAAGTTGCAAAGCGTGTTGTGTGTCCAACTTTGGAGATATCTCTGGAATACAGGGGCTCTCCCTGAGTGTCTTCTGTCTACCACAATGGCAGGCATACATGCAGGCTACATACTTAGTAATCAACATCCAGCAGCTTTTGCAAGTTTAACTATCAACATCTGGAAAGTTGGCAGAACCAAGCTTGGGATTTTGATTACAGTTTTTTCACAAGGTGTGCAATTGTCCTGGCAAGTAAAGCCCTTAAGCTCCATAAGGAGCTTTAGAGTATGCAATTACTTTAAAGGAAGACCATTTAAAGGACACTGAAAGCCTCAAAAAGTTTTATAGCTTTTGTGGCAAGACCTTCTGATTCTTAACTGCCAAACTCAATCCAATGGTAACCATTTCCCTTCTGAGGGGAAAAATGTCCTGGTGGGTGTTTCTAACCCTACACATAGTTCAGCAGCTGGGGATCTGCGGGTGGAATAGTACAGGTATTTTTTAGTTCCTTCTATTAGATACCTGTAAGGGAAAAAAAATTAGTTGTGTAGGTAACCCAACATTCCCCTTCTTTTCTCCCTGAATATGAGCTCTGCAGTGCTTCCAGGGAACAGAAACGTCATTATGTTATATTGCAACAATGGGCCAAAGGACATATATGTGAATCTAATCACCATATGTGAGAAAGGCAGCCTGGTATCTAGGAATCAGAATGAAGAAGCCTGTTTGTAAGGTGTTTTTTCATGGAAAAGATTTTTAAAAATGCTGTTGAGCAGAGATAATGTAATATTTACTTTCCTGGTTTTGTTTTAACACAGACTGTCTTACGTAAAAGGAGACTCCAACACACTCACCCGACACTTCTCGCCTGAGGCAGGGAACGAAGCAATTTCATCTATCAGTTACACCAAACCACAGCATGCTTTTCTAAGCTTGTTACTGTCTCTCAGTCTGCATTATAACTGAGGGCAATGGAACAGTTACTGGCTCTGTAAATGTTTTCAGACTGAAGCTAGTAACATGCAACCTTATTTGAATTAAATTACCTCTTTTAGAGAGTCCCAAATATAATTCATTATGTTTAAGGAGGCAGTTTAGTGTGGCACGTTAAAACCCATTAAAATGCTCTGTAGTTTTCTTGGCTGTGGTTGTTTTTCTTAAGTGGAAGTAATTAAACATAAATATTTACTAATATCCCAGGCTGTGAAATGCTATAGCAAGAGAAACAAGGAGAAGCAACCCAGTGCTGGCTCTCTGCATTAATACCCCACGCTGGCTGAAACATGCTTGCTGGCTTTTGCACAGACAGGGCTGGCTGATGTGGAGCTCTGATAGGGAAATGGACGCTGAATTAATTTAAAAAAAACGGAGGAAACCACTACTTGGATGTGTTCTCTTTTTTATATGCAGTATTCATGTAATGGGCAGTAAGACATGACCAGTAAATTGGCATTTTCCCCGCTGATCCTGGACGAAGAGCTGCACCAAAAATTTTCTGTCAATGGAAAAACTCCACCAAGTTGCATCAAGGCAGTGTGTTTGTAAACTCTGTGAATGAGCACAGGTGAGCCCAGTCAGTTCCTTCCCCTGCCACAGCCACCCCAGGTTACTGCTGCTCTCCCCACCAGCAGGAACACTGGGGAAGAACCAACAACAGCAAATACCAACCAGGGCTGGTGGCCCCAGCTCAGCCTAAAGCTTCTGCAAGTCAAGAGCTCCCTCTTGCCAGGCTACTGCAGAGTTGGTGATGTGGCAGACACTAGTAGAGGCAGCAAACTCTTGTTGGTCTGGGTAAGATAAACTCCCAATGTGAATGTTCTTGGGGGGCCTGTCAGGACACTAGCAAATGTGTCCAGACTGGCCCAGTGTGCCCAGGGAACATGTTAGGGTTAATACTCCATCTGAGACCTCTCAGATCTGATTTTTCAGGGACAGGCATAGAGTATTTAGCCTTGAAATAGCACTATGTACTCTCTCTTTATACTCCATGTGAAACTAAGGGGCCTCTTGCAACTTTTTAGAATTCCAAGGCAACACAATTAAGCAGACAAATTAGTTCCATTACTTATTGAAAGTTGATCTATGGACAGATTTTTGCCCTTTCTGCACAGACTGGGTCCACTTCATGCTTATGTTACAAGCTCTCGTCGCCAACATCTGATAAAATAATTCTCATAAAAGACCCAAGACCTCCTACACTGTCAGAAAGTATGAACCTGCTTAGCTTGAAGAAGATATCATTTGCTGACCTGGGGGCACTGCTGCCAAAGTGAGGTACCATGCACTGGCAAAACGAACAACAAATCCCTAAAGTGGATGGTGATTAGGGTCAGCTTTATGCCCCATCCTCCCCCTACTCTGTGCACAGTGCTCTCTCTTGCATGTGTGTGGGGGGACGTGAGAGCAGTCAGTGCCTCGCAGCATCAGGCTGGGCCAGCACAGCCTTTGCAGGGCAGGGGGTGAAGGAGACCTTCCCAGCCCTGAGGGGGGGTACGGACCCCTCTGGCCCAAACACACCACAATTTGTGCTCAGACACGCCTGGACCACAGTGGCACCCATTAACTAAGGGCCAGTCCAGCAACATTATTAAAAACACCATGGAGCTTTAAACCCAAGCAGCTGAGCTGAAATAGGTATCAGGCAGAAGAAAGCTTGAATTACATGACCGGGGAGGTTTATTAGCACACTCTTAGACTAAGCATTTACCCAGAGATCTTGTTGCTTCATGTATAATACTGCTGATGTGGCTGTGCCTTTTAATGTGAGTGAGAATCCTGGAGTTGTTGCATCCATGTTTGCCATCCACATCCATCCAGAAGGGACTGTGGAAGGTTTGCTTGGCAGCATGTTCCTCTTCTCAGGCAGAGAAAAGGATTAGACCAAGGATTATTAATTTTTGTGTCCTGTGAGGTAACAGCCCTGTAAACTATCTCCCCTGCCCAGCAAGCAGATGCCCAACAAAGAGTGATGCAGCACTCTTTTACTCCTCCCTGCTGACCTCTCAGAAGACAGACTACGAGGGTTCATGTCACCCCAGAGCCAGTGTTTCTTTACATCCCCTGCCAAGCAGGGTGGCAGTTCACACAAAGTATGCTCTTAAGGCACATGATGTATTTCAGCCATGGTTAAGTCCAAAACCTTCTGCCAAGAACAAGCTTGTTAAAAGCCGCTTTAGTCAAAAAGATGAAATACTAAGTTGCTTGCCTTTACAAGACAATTGCTTATAGAAGCTGAAATTCAGACATTTTCCTTTGGAATAAGCTGGCTGGATCATTTCAGTCTTTTGGGGGTTTAATGCACAAAGAAACTGCCAAAATAATTTTTAAAATGAGTTCTGTATGTGGCTGGGAAGCAATCTGTATGTTCTGGTGGAAGAGGCTGCCCCACGCATTCTGGGTGCCTGCAGATCCAAGCCTTCCTCCTCCTTGTGCTGGAGTGCTGTGGTCTTGGCTGCTGATGGGCAGAGCACCATTTAACACAGGGCTTCTGTGCTCCTTGGCAGCACTATAGCAGTGGGCTGATTTTTCTGCCAATAAGGGCCAATGGTAAAAGGGAATATCTCACATTTGCTAAGGCTGTTTGGTATATATGAAGAAAACCAGTTTAAACTGTATTTAGCAAAAAACCAAGCCCATACCTAATTTATAAAACAGTCAGCCTGAGCATCCTCCAGCTGTATTATCCCAGGCTGAATTTTTGTCAGATTTTTGTCATCAATTCAGTAGCTTTTGGTCAAATGGACACATGCAAGTTTGACATGCAAGTCAAACTGCAAAAATAATTCAGGTCCAAAAGTGATAGAGCAGTAGATAGCATGTTTCTATCCAAGTAAATACAACCAAATAAATATCAAGAGCAGGCTTAGTGCTTTCATTTAAAATCTGGAAGGCAGCTTTCAATAGTCTAAGAGCAGTCTTCTCCTTTTAGCCTTTGGCACACAAAGGACTCCTGGAATCTAAGATGCTTCATGGAACCATGGAATTGTTAAGGTTGGAAAGGACCTCTAAGACCGAGTCCAACCATTAATCCAGCACTGCTAAGTCCATCACTAAGCCATGTCCCTAAGTGCAACATCTACATATCTTTTACATCCCTCCAGAGACAGTGACTCCACCACTCCCTGGGCAGCCTGTTCCAATCATTGAAAACCTGTTTGATGAAGAAAATCTCCCTAATATCCAGCTTAAACCTCCCTGGCACAACTTGAGGCCATTTCCTCTTGTTCTATCACGTGTTACCTGGGAGAGGAGTGACCCCACCTCACTACAGCAAAGTGTGATACTGCTGAGCCAGTCCTGGCTGGCTGTGTGCTGGTGGCTCTGAGACCATTGCTGTGGAAGTGCTGGACATAACAGAGATAAAATCTCTGCTAGGTCTGGGAAAGCATTCACGCTTTTATGTCCCAGGCAAATCTGGTTCCCAGTGTAGCCTAACAGAGAGTGAACTGCTTTTGTTTTCTCATTTTCTTATCCAAAGGGTCTAACAAATCCTCAGTAAATGTTGTAGCAAATTTGATGCCAGCAAATGTGATAATTTCTGTACCTTCAGGGATTCTGCTACAAATTTATCTTTTTACTCTAATTGCTGTGGATATTTCAGTCCACAGTGTAATTCAACCAAGCAAATCAAGGAAAAAGCTGAAAAGAATAAAAGTTTCTTTCCATTGCATTTAATTGGGAGTTTCCCCACATCCTGTGTGGCAGTAATAGGCTTAGAGTCTTATTTGTACAGTAATGCTTGATTTACTTGTTTCTCCTCTTCTTCCTTTCTCTTCCCATGGTGCCACATTATTGTTTCAAACCACTGATCTTTGCTGTGGTCTCTTGTTTCCCACAACTTGCATTGCTGAGATGTTTACTTCCTGGATTTAATTCTAATTTAGCTACTACACTAATCCTTAAATAAATCTTTTTCAGTTCAACTCTTTCCCTTAGCTCTATACATCAATGTTTACACTAATTTAAATAGGCAGGATATTAGATTAAAGTTAATTGAGGGAGTCAACACACTAATCCAGTATTTACAGGTTTGCACTCCTGAAGAAAATATTAAGAGCAGCCATATAAATTTCCATTTCTTATAGAGTGAGGGAGAATATATTTGGAGGGTAAACCACTATTAGGTTTTAGAGTCAATTCATTTGTATCATAAGTTTTGTCAAATAGTCAAACATATTATAAGACAACACAGGCAGTTAAGCTGAATTCTCTTGCTTTCCATTCCAAGGCTCAGGAAAGCTGTCTTAACATAGCTGGAGAAACCACATGTTTCCATGAGAGCAAAACACAACATATTATCCAAGTTTAAGAATCCATACAGTACTTCCAAACACTACAACTACAATTAAAAAAAAAAAAAAATCATTCTCAACAACTTGAATTAAATGCTTTGAATGCCATGTTTTTTAAAGACAAAAGACTGAATTTTTATAACAACTAGTCTAGTAATTAAATTTCCATCTTCAAAGTTATTTAGACTGTTGGTGTGAATTTTCACCTATGATCATGCACACAATTTATAGTATATAAGCCTTTTTCTAAAAGCCAATACAGTGATATCTAAGCAATAAAAAACATTATCAGATTAATATAGGTGGAAAAAAAAAACAACAAAACAAACAAAAAACAAAAAACAGCAAACACCACCCAAATATTTGAAAAAAACATGTTCCACAGATGTTTTTGTCTGAAGATTATCTGTGCTGTGTGTGGGCTGCAAGTTCTAGGTATTTTCCTGCATTGTGAGGGCACAAAAGGGTGTGACAGGGACATGGTGGGTATTTTTTTATGATGTGACATTGGCACTAAAATAGCAGCTTCCAGTAATAATTTCATTATGTTCTATATTTCATGGGTGCATAAGAATAACTACAGCTTTATATTTTCTGTTTTTAAGAGCTACAAAAAACCTAGCAACAGTGAGGGAACAGAACATTTGTATTTATACACATAAAATACAAATCAATACCTGTGAAAAGACTCCTTTTGAAAAATGAAAATCCACTCTTGACTACAACAGCCTGGAGCTCCCAGAGCTGAAAGCCACATGGAGTCACACCCCTCTCTTTTCAAACTGCTACCTTCTAGCTTTCTTTCATGTGTCCCTGTAATGAGTTAGATGCTGATTTACACTAATTAATAATGTGACCCAAGGTGAAAGTCAGCAGGCAATGTCAGGAAATCAAATTCTGAACTTCTATCAATCTCTTGCCCATAGCCCAGGCACATATTTATGTAATAAATCTACTCACTGTACCACATTGAGTCCTGTTAAAGCCCAAATGCTCTGGAGCACAAGTTGTAGCCTTTCCCTGCAAGGTAGGTGTTTACGAGCCTGGTAGCACCAGAAGCGTTTCTGGAGCCCACAAACATAATTTAGCTGCAGTAATGTGAAATTACTGAGCCTGTCTCGTGCCGACATGTGTTACACGCAATTGTAAAAAGGAAGAAAAGTTTAACAGCTTAGCCACAAAGGAATGTTTATATCTGATTACACTAACTGCTAATTTAATGGTAGTTAATCAGTGGCATGTAATACAAGCCGAGCAGCCCAATGGATTTATTGATGAATGGCATTTAAAGTTGTTGCTGGAAAAGCAGTGCAGCAGTTGGATTACACAAGCAGGCACAGAGCCCTATCACGCAGCAGTGCCTTTGCTAAAGGCAAAGTTCTGCTTCAGCCTACGGTGCTTCAAACACTGAGCTACCCCAAACTTCCTGAACAACTGAGCAGCAAGAAAGCTCAGGCATATTCCTGCACAGCACAGAGGAGAACCCCTGGGGTCATTACCAGTAAGTGCCATGCTGCTGACGTGAGCTCTAAATTTCAGGGAAAAGCAGGGACCCTCCACAAGCCTGTGCCTCCTCCCTGCCTTCCACCACTGGAACAAACATTACCAGGGACACAATTTGAAGCTTAAATACTGGGGTGGGATTTTTATTCTGTGCTCCACACAGCTATGGGGTCTATAACCTACAAGGGGCACACCTCTTCCCCACTGGTGGCAGCAGGGGCTGAGAGATGGGTGCAGCCCCTGTGCAAATGCAGCATTGGCAGCTAAACAACAGCATCTCCTCTCTGCATATTCCTGAGCTGATGGGGTTCAGTTGGGGGCATGGTAATGAACACTACATTTGCTTTATCGCCTCTGGCAAGCATTGATTAACCTGGATGCACACTCTTCAGTCCTTCAAACCTAACCCACAGAGTTGCCATGCACCATGGAGCTCTATTTCCTTGGTATGAAATATGAACAAAGGGGGTCTGTGAAGCAGCACTGGAAGCAGATTCTCATGGAATGCATGTATGCCCAAGATTAAAAAACATAGAAAAACCTTTAAAGAAGATCAGATTGAATTTTTACTCACAGAGGCTTCTTGGACAGGTTGCTGCTCCCTCCTCTCCCCAGAGTTGTTGCAGCATCCAGATATCCATCCTCATTCTCCTGACCCTTTGGCCAGCTGAAATCATCATGAATTTTTACTCCTGACTTGGTTGGGATGAAGCCAGCTGCCAAGCAAAAAGTATCTGTAAGGGAGTAATAAGTTGGAAATTATGTCAGTTATTTATTAATGGGAGGCAGTTTACTGAATGCTGCCAAAATTTAAGAGCTTCTGTTTCTTTGCAAGCGTCAGTTCCTTCTTGTGCAACTGTCAGGAATATGTCCAACGTTGCCTATTTCATGAGCAATCTCCTTCTATCATTTAATTGAAAGACTTCAAAGACACAAGATCATGAGTTTTCAGACTATTAGGAATGGCCACAAGAAGAGTAAGTAAAGAAGAGCTATTTTACTTTGAGAGATCTGCCAAATAAGGTGGCTTTCAGCCCAGCACCACAGTGGTGGGGCATTGAAGAAAGGCACACTTGAAACAAAACCTCATCACAATCTTGATATTGTATTAAATTCATCCTGATGATATTACTATGGGAAAAGCAGAAAAAAACAGCATGGCAATAATTTCTTGTTCAGAATTAAGTGTAAGCCAACCCTGAGAGAAGACAGTCCACTAAATCATCTCTCAGCTGCAGGGGCGGAATGGGAAACCCCAACAGGCTTCCAGTTCATGATGGAAATAGTAGGTGATGCTAAACCAGCTGCACCCTCCTGGAGCTATTCACTCATTCATTAATAAAATCTGGCATTAACATTATTACTCATGGAAATTGTGCATGCATCCTCACAAAACTCAGTGGCTGCTACCCTCCTTGGTAGTCCTGGTGAGGCTGGTGCTAATGAACTGTGCACTTGGAAAGGATTGAGAGAGGTGGGATGAAAATCCTCTTCCTTCTTAGGCACTGAGAAGACAGATACCTAATCCATCTACACGTCTCGGCTTCCTCTGTAACCAATAGCCCACAGATGGGGTGGGATGAAACCCTCGTCATGTGCTTTTTGCTAATTTCTGGATCTAATTGCAAGAATCACCCATGGGAAATTCTCTTCACCAGCTGTTAAGGGCCCAGAGCTGACTAGCAGGCGGTGAAACCCTTCCCTTTGGGTGGGTATCACTGAACCTTATGCTTTTTCTCATTGTGTTCTTCCTGAGGGCCACAGCTGGGAATGCACACAGGCAGCCACAGGCCCCAAATCAAAAGGACGTCAAATTGCATCTGGAGTTAGATGTCAAATGAGAACAAACCTGTTGAAGTGTGCAAAAAACTCAAGCCTGCATTTCCCAGAAATAAAGAGGTATTTCTGATCTTCCAGGATCCACACACACTCAGCACAGAATTAAGGTCTCCAGCAGCATCTGGGCAGTCAGCACCTTTCTTAACAGGTTTACTGGGACCAGCAAGATAAGCAAGTTAAGGATGGGCTTTCCCCCTTGTCTTCTCTCCAGCAGCACCCTTCCTGGGAAAGTGCAGAAACAGAGGAGGAATGCCATGGTGGGGAGCTGGGGCTCAGAAAGAGAAACACTGAAAAATTTAGGTTGGAAAAGTCCTTTAAGATCTTCAAGTTCAACATCCTTAATCTTGTGCGAATCCCATAGGGATGGACCCTGGCAGCTCAAATCAGTGGAGCACTGCTGAAAGCAGCAGGACAGAAACCTACCTTGTCCCACAGCCTGACAGGACCCCACTGATCTGTAGCCAAGAAGCTTTTCAGTAGCATTGCAAACTTTTGTCAATTACATGAAGAGTACAAACAGCATTGCCTACCCAGGACAGGAGAACCAAGCTCAGTACATAGCTCTGTCAGAGCAGCCCATGAAGTCATTCAGAAGAGAAACATTCCACTTAAACATAAGAGGCTTTGCATTTGTGGAGCTGGACCAGCTACACTGTGAGATAAGTGCACTGCAAACCTGTGTGTGCAAGTGACCAAGTGCTCACAAATGTGTGTTCTGTGACCCTGTAGATGAAGACAAACATCAGCTGGGACTGTTCTCTTTCTTCTTGGCTCTTCCCCATCATTTGCCATTCTTGTGCTGATCATATTCTCAGCACTGGATATTTTTGAAAAGAACACTAAATAGTGATGGTGCTGGTCGCATCTGAGGCAAGGAACACTCCATACACAGGAGGGTTTGTTGCTTGTAGATTTGCAGAGCCAAATTTTTTATTTCTTTCCAGCTCTGCACATACAAAAAATAGCAGCACTAGACACAGACCGTGCTGTGGAATTTGTTGCTGGTCTGGTATAAACAGCCTGTCCTGTGTATTGACCTAATGTAAACAGCCAGTAGCCTGTATAAACAACCAGCAGTGAGCTCAGGCTAAATGAAACCCCAAAGTATGTTTGAGCAGCAAGAAATCAAATGTCAATACATATATTTATAACTTGCAAGCTGTTGTTTTCTGCTTGCCAGAGAGAATGACCTTTTTTGAAAATTTCTTGGAAGTTTGGCATTGTGTTATTTGTTTCTCCAGAAAACAGGGTTGCCAGGGGGATGTGGCTGCTGTCCCACAGTCTTGTGCCCATGCTGAGCTTCTCCCAAAACAGGGCTGCCAGGGGATGAAGGAACACAGCAGCACCAAAGGAGCCTCAAAGGAAGCAGATGCAACCCCAAAATCCCAAAGGAAATTCTGCAAGTTTCAAAAATTTAAGACAAAATTATTTGTTAGACTACATTTGTGTATATCAGTATCCATATAGTCATTTTTGAAGAACAGTACTGCCTTGTCCTGTTTCTAGGAAAACTCCTCTTTCTTCAGGGTAGAAGTTTATCAGAAAGCAGCATCCATTCCAGAATTATGGCCCCCTTTTCTTTTCTTTACCTCATTTGAGAGACAGCTTTCTTTGAAAATCCCAAGCATTCTTACAGAAATGTATGAAATACTCTTTAAAAATCAGTTCAGAGATAAAGTTTAACCTTTACTGTAGACTTGACCACATGGCTATTTGCTGCTTTTCTCAGAGGGAAATATTGGACTGAGCTAAAACTAAATGGAAATGGTGAAAGAGAAGGGAGGGAGTGAAAAGGGCAAACAGAGTGGAAAGGAGGACCCTCATATAGATATACTTAGTAACAGCAGGGGAAAAAATTAAATAGGTGCAGCTATTTTTTGTGGCTGAGGGAAACTACAGAAAGAAAACAAGCCTTTTATCTCAAAATAATCCATCTGACTTCAGCCCACCTTGGCAGATAGCTGTTTGTTCTCCAAGGAGAAGGGAACCAGATGGTTCTCATATTTCTAATGGCTGCAATATCCACATGACAAAGACCATCTCGGAGGTTAGCAGTAATTGCTGGAAGCTTCATCATTGAGTGTGAGGGGAGCAAATGATTAAGAGAACATCAACACTTTCTTGTCTTCATTTTTTCCATTCTGTATTTTTGAGTGGGTTTTTTTTTTTACTCCTACCCTAAACTAGTCCAGAATGGGAAACACCCTCCCAGCAAGGGCTGTACATCAGACACCCAGGCTGCATCTTCATGGAGTGGATGGTGGTTTGATTCTGGTTTGATGCCTTTTAGCACTTTTCGCCAAATGGATTCATTGCACACATAGAGAGATGGTCCAAAGATAAGCTGTCTACTGCAACCATATCTCTTGCAGGATAGTCTTTTGGCATCCATACCAAGAGTGAAAAATCAAGCAGAACTCAGCCTGAGGTGAACCCTGCTGGGCCATAATGCAATAGGTTTCTGTACTGCTGAACCGTGTAATGAATCCCAGGGTCGGTGCTAATGCAAAACTAGTGGCGATGTGCTAAATGGTTTAACTGCTCATAAAATGGTGACTGGCCACCTGTCCAGCTTTTATTGGGCAGGGGAAGTTTAACACTAGTAATAAAACTACACATATTAAGTTACAGTGGCTAGCTCTTAACAAAAGGAGAAAAATAAAATTAGAAATTAATTAAAAGAATTATGTTACAAATAAGGTGTCAAAGTGGCAAGCGGATGTTTTCCCCTCAATGTCCTGAAGGACACAGATTCTCATTTAGAAGGTTGCACAGCAAATACAACACCAAACTACTTTAAAGCTACCTTGAGCTCTGTTTAACTATTCATGGGAATTAATTAGACTGAATATTAAGAACCTACTTACCCTGAAGCCCATCAGGGTAGCTGCACCATTCAACCTTGCTTGGTGTAATAACTGTATTTTCATTACAAAAACAAGATTTTGTTGCTCTGATGTGTGAAATAAATGCTCTATGTGGCTTTTGGGAATGGAAACCTATGCCTATCCTACTTTATTTACATTATCATTAAACGGGCAAAAAAGGTATTCTAAAAATAAACTTACTTGAATATTAACAGGAGGAAAAAAATGCCTTTGCAAGTATCGTGGGCAGAATGATTACTGTCCAAAAAAGATTTAGAAATAATAAAATAAATTGAAATCTTGCACCTACTAACCAGGACTTAACCACTTATCCATAACCAGTAGTAAATCCCAGCTCCTTGAAGACTTTTCAGGGGGTGTATAAATTCATATATGTTAATTACAGTTGTTTCCTATTTCCTCTGCAGCAGTAAAGAAAGCAAGCTACTGCCCAACAGTGATGATGAGGTTCACCTCAGGAGAGGTGTGCTCCTAGTAGGTCACATGTGCAAAAAAATTTAGAAAAGTTCATCAAGGACATTGCTCTGAAGAGAATCTGAGTATCTGCATGATTTTCTAATAATAATACTATCTGCAGCATGTGTGTGTATATGTTTATAGATAGATAGATATGTATATACTAGACTGTTCTTTCTCCATGCACAATTTGTTCACATTAAAAACCATAGCATTTGATCAGGACTTTGCCAAGGACTTCCCAAACTTGGGAGGGGAGCAAGCAAGTGATGGTATCTCATTATTCTCTTTTTACAGGTCACTGTGGCCACCATCACCACTATGCAGCAGTTTTTCCCCCTCACAGGCAATAAGGCACTCTCTGCAGCTTCTGTAGGGACAGGTGCTCCAGTGCCAGCCAGGTTGGCGTCCTGGGCACTAACAACTCAAAGTGGCACTGCAAATAATTGCTTGCAAGCACAACAGAGTTGCTTAAAGCTGATTTTATCATGTTCTTCACTTTTTGGTAAGGGAGTTTTTTAACACAGAATTTCAAAAGGGAGTTTTCAGGAGCATCTTGAATTAGAAATAAATGGATACAGAAGTGATACTGCTATTTTAAAAGAGATTATTGGTATTCTAATTATAATTTGTTTAAAGGATGAAGGTACCATTAAGGAGCTTTATTGTTATAGGAACACATTTCAGCCATGTGCTACAGTGTTGGAGGCTGAAATGTGGGCGAATTAAGTCCTTTTAAATGTCTCAGATGGGTCCAGCTACAGATAAATATATGTTGTATTAAGCTAAATTGTGCAACTGAAAAACTTAGAGTAATCAGCCTGGAATGATCTACCTTTACTCCTCATGTTTTATAGAAAGTCAGCATGAACTGTTTCCAAGTTTTACACCAGGGATAGCCTTTGGGGACTATTTCAACCTGTAGTGGAGCTTCCTAACACAGAGATGTCTTCCCACAGAGCCTCAAGATGCAGAAGCAGGAGTTTGACCCCAAACCTCTTTGCAGCACAGGTGTGGCCCCCACCCAGGGCACAAAATTAGTACAAATGAGAAATTACTGTGAGTAAAGATAATCTTGCCACTGGCTTCTTGGTTTTGGTTATGGGTTACTAAATCCCAGTGCTCCCTTCAGGAGGATCAGTGTTTTGACATGACTAAACAGAGATACTAAGGCAAATCTGTCCAAGCTCACTGCAGGCTGTGGTGCTGGTGATTCTCAGGTGTCCTTGGGATCTGACAACATGTGTACCCCTCTAGTGCATACACTACCCATGCACTCCAGGTTTCAAAAAAATTAAAATTTAAAAATATTGCAATGATAAAGGAATGCATTCCACTAGAAATGAAGGTTTGAAGATTTTCATCTCCATTTTTGGAAGCAGCTTTGTGGTTTTTTGCGTTTGTCATTCCAACAGCTTTAATATGCTAAAAGGATGTGCAGCAGAACGTAATGTAAAAGAAGAAGCTAAGTAATGTGAAATCAAGAATAACTGAAATTAAAGCTTGACTAGAAAAGCAAAACTCTCATAATTAAGCTCATTTCAGTATGATGGATGTTTTTGATTTGCACAGACAGCTCTGTGAGCATACATCTGGGTAATACCAAACTACTGTCTAGAAAACATGTCAAATGCTTTAGATTAGGGATTATATTTTTAGTCTTTCTGTAGTTCCCATGTTATACATATAATTTCAAGGCAATTGATTTGCCAGTTGCCATAAACTGTGTTTAAATATTCTCCATGTCTAACAATAATACCAAAGGGAAGCTGAGTACTGAAAACCACCCTGGCCCAGTGTGACCTCTTTCCCCTGGAGCGACTGTAAAAAGCTGCTCTCTCAGCAGCAGCACCTGGCTCTGCAGTGGACTTTGCCAGAACAATTGGATTTTTAACAATCCAAAGAGTTCAGATCTGTTAATGTATGTATTGTTTCAGAGGTTTCAATGACAGATCGAAATCTTGAAACTCTATACTGAGCATGATGCATATCATATGGCAAAGGAGTAGAGGCTTGTTTATTATTAATAGCAGCCCATACAAACACAAGCCAAGTCCAGTCAGACATGTTGCTCCCCACCCAGCCTTGCTGCAGATTACATTATTGCCTGCTGCTTTTTACATTATCATTATTCATAGTCCTTCATTTCTCTCAGTTGTGAATGATGGACAGCAATGGACAATGCACAAGGGTTTGGAGTGTGGATTTTAAAACATATGGGAAGAATATAAATGATATATCTATGGATATTCCCTCAGAGGTCTCAGCTCTAATACCACAAGGAGACACTCCAAGCAGTGTGCTCTTTCTGGCAAGGAGGCGGAGGGAGGCAGAGATAGAGCACTGGGCTTACTTACACTCTTGGAGTCTCATCATGTTTTTACTTGGTAGAAACTTGGGGCATGAGTATAAATCTGGCCAATGTTACCTGCCTGGATGTATCTTCTGCTTTCAGTGCATGGAAATAAAGATATATTTTGATCTAAAGATACACACACATATAGGTTTATACATAGATGTACATACGATAAATCCATGGGTTTCCTTCTGGATAAAATACTGGTTTTCAAGCCAAGGCTTGACCCTTTTTACTTGGCCCTCTCCTTCATCTTCTGAAAGCCCAACAACTCCTCTGAAACATTTTTCTTCAAAGGACAGCATCTGAACATGTACATATTTATGTTTCTCAACATGTGTGTATATATATATATATATATATATATACACACATGTTGAGAAACATAAATATGTACATGTTCAGATGCTGTCCTTTGAAGAAAAATGTTTCAGAGGAGTTGTTGGGCTTTCAGAAGATGAAGGNTGTCTCTCTTTCTCTCTCTCCATATAAATATATTTAAATGGTCTGAAGTGCTTACTGACAGCTCTTCAGCTGATGTGCACCACCAGCAGAGATAGTGGAAATAAATTTGTAGTATCTCATAAGGATCAAGCCATTATATATGTAGCTACAAATTCATCTTACTGAATATTATTTTATAAGCCACCTATCACCTAATGATGATATATCTGAATAGATATAAAGCTTTGAGATAATAAGGTTAAGCTACCAGGCTGAGGAATGCAGTATAAATCTAGATGGGCAGAAGAAACTGAATCAGATTAGTAATGTTTTACATCTTGTGGAAGACAGAAAAATATACAACAGTAACTTCTAAAAAAAGCTGTACAAAGTTCCTGGTTCAAAAACTGGCACTCTTGCTCAATTGCCTGTCTTCTTTCAGGCGTTATATTTATAAATGTTATTGTTGTGTTTGTCTTCATATTTTTGAGAATATCCTTTATCCAGTGTGTTCATAAGATATTAACACAGTGTGTTTAAAAACAGTTTATATTCTGCTATCCATAGGAATAGGTTGTTCTGATGAGTAATCATTTTGACCAAAGCAGATAAATTAGAATTTGCAAAGCTAGCAAGATGCATCAAAAATTTGGATGTTTTAGGAGACAGGCTCAGTGAAGATTTTTTTTCCTTAAAATTCCTTTTATTTATAGCCTCTGATTTGATTACACTGTTGGATACCAATTATTCCAAAAATTAATGAATTGTGTAATATCCCATAAAACAACAATCTCATGCAAAATATGTTAGTATAGGAAACTATAATTGGTGGGGAAAGGTTTTTTTTTCTCATTATTTCCCTAAAATAAATAAAAGGAAATTATTTTAAAGCATTTTTTTAAATAATGCATGGTTAATAATTGATTATGCAAAACTGCTCAGCATGAGGTAGATTCTCTAAGGATAGTAGAGGAGGGAAAAAAAATCCTCAAACTGAACAGTGAATTACATGCAGCAAAACTGTGACTGGGGCACCAAGGACTCTCCAAGGAAGAGTGGGAAGCTGTGTAGAAATGCTTTCCCCTTTCTCCCATGTCTCTAACAGCTGCAGCTCCTTCCTTCCTCTGAAAAGGAGCTACCATGTTCCCTACATGACAGATTCAGACTGGAGTCCATCTGGCTGCTGCAAGACATGTTTTGTCATGCCCAAGGTGAAACTAAGTACATCTGGGATTTAATCTCCCCAGCTTTCCTCCTACCATGGGTGGCTCTGCACCTGCTGCCTGGCACTGGGGAATAAATCCCATGGGCAGTGCCTGCACCCCAGCCCAGCAGCACTGGAAACAGGTTGCTCAGCATTTGTTCAGAACACCTTACTTTGTATCTGGACATTTTTAAGGTAGCAAATTTTACCCATCATGGCTGCCGAGAAAAACCACCAGCTTTCTTCTTTAGATAACTTATGGGAAGAAGCCTGAGCTGAAGATGCTCAGATGAATAGAATGCCCAGGCTAGAGAAAAGATAGTTTTTCCCCATTCAAAAGGCACAGATCAAAATATTCTCTCAAACACCTAATTATTCTTATTAAGGTAACATTTTGATTTGAAACATCTGCAAGTTCTTGAGACCTGACTGAACATGACATTCTCAACCTTTGGCACCTGTGTTACGTCTGCCATGCATTTGTGCAATACATGTGCCTTGGGGGAGAGGCAAGGAAGGATTGAGTGTGAGTCCAGTGAGTAGGAGGTACAGTGAGTAGGAGCCCTCTCCAAACTACTGTTGGGTATAGAGCACCAGCAACATCCCAGTCCCAATGGTTGTGATAGTCTTGATATCCACACAGAGCAGGACTCGCTCCACAAGTTTGAAGATTCTATGTTATACCTCTAAAAGTATTTCCACAGAGATAATTTTTGCCCTTTTACCCAAAAGACATTACAGCCTCCCTTTACCTCTGCTAGGTGACAAATCCAGGCTGAAACCCATCTGGTTGCTGCAAAACCAGATTCCTGCATTTCCCTCCAGAACACAGTAGGTATCTTATCTATCAGCATTCTCCTTTTCCAAGGTCATGAAGATTCATTACAATCCAACAAACAAACAAACAAAACCACCAACCAAAAAACCCCCAACCTCCCAGCAAAAAACCCAAAACACAAAACCAATAAAAACAAACAATCCAAACAAAAACCCCAAATCCTAAAAATGAATAGAAAAAAAAAAATCTAAAAACAATGATAATTGAAAGCTCTACAAAATAAAGGCATTTCTGAATAACTGACTAGATTATTCTCCAGTTAGCATAAGGACATACCTTTACCTATAACTACGTCTTTGTATAGAAATCCTTGAGGAGGAAAAGATACATTCTCAACAAAATAAAATGTTGTCAGCTCTTTAAGCTTTAGTGGGAACAGAAAATGTCAAGCTTATACCTGTTAGGTATTATTTAAATTTAAATATGGACCTTCCTCAATCTTCAAAGCACTGCACTTCAGGTGATAATGATGGATTAATGTTGAGAGAAAATGACCTAGCAGCCTGTTAGTTATTTTTTTCAATTGAGGGGGAGCACACCAAATTTTTCATCAATCTGCCAATTGGAGACAGCTGAGAAATGGCGACTGTGCTCTACTGCAGGGTTTGTACATAAATATTCACTGATGAGCACATTAGATGTGGGAAAGCAGAGGAAGAGGGTTTTTTTAAAATTCTGCTGCATTTAGTCGTGTTCAAGCAGCTATATATTTCTAAACAGTGAGGGTTTACAAGTTCAAAGAGCTGTCCCCTTCACAGTCAAGCTTCTTATAAGTTTCTTATAATGTCACACAAATGCATTTTACAAGGCAACTCTGTTACTCCAAGATTAATTCAATGCCCTTTAAACTGTGGGAGTTGTATTCAAATGTGGTTTGGATTAAAGTGATTTAGCATTATTCCAACATCCAGCAACAAGAATGTATGTTTTCAATGGACGAATCTGAAATCAGCTGGTCTGCATTGTTAAGCCTCTTACAACAAGCTGTTTAGATTGCTGGCTGCTCAGCACCCTAAAGGGACAGATTAATCTCTGAACTCTGTGGCTGACTTGTATTTAGAGTTCTCAAGCGTCTGCTGCTCATCTGGGCAGCCCTCAGACAAATAAGACAATTTAGAGGAATCAATAACAAGTAATTCCAGATAGTGGTGAACTGGTGATAACTCTTGCCCTAGGCAGATGCAGAGACCATAGCTGCACCTTGTGCTTTCCAGGACCCACCCCATCCTCCCTGAGCAGGGAATAGTCATCTGGAGTACCAAGGACACACACTCACCAAAGAATGAGGGTTTTGCCTGAAACATGACATGTGCCATGTAGTGCAACAAGATGCCATTGCAAGAAGAGCACATTTACTGACAGTGTAGAAAAGAGCCCACGGATGCAGCAGAAGCAAGAACAGAGGTATAATAGCAAACCCTTCATAACATTGTTAGTCATAAGTAATAAAGTAAGAACAAAAGTCCCCTTTCATTCTGAAGGGAACAGTTAGCTTTTCCACTTCAGAGACCAGAGAGAGATGACTTTTGTTACCTGGAGCGCTGAAATGTGCAGGAAATGGGGCCCTGTGGATCACTCAGGCATTAAGCCTGTGAACCTGAGATCTTTTCCAGAGAGACAAGTAAAAAGCATGAGAAAATAAATGTAATTCAATAATTCTCCAAAAGAGAAAAGCTTTGCCTCTGCTTGTCAGTGAAACGCAACAGTAATAGCAGGTGCATGAAAAGCAAATTCACCACATGAATAAAGGAAAAGTAAGGACACATTTGGGTCAAAATGTGAGAAGGAGTCCTTCAGATAATTCATAAACAAATTAACCAACCTGTTGATAAAGAAATAGTTTGAATTCAAGAAGGTTGCTGTTTCAGATCATATTTATTACCTACTATCATTGTCTGCTTAGATGAATTCCTATTTACTAGTGCAAGTGTGCAATACACAGATGCTTACTGCAGTCCCTGTGAGTCAGAATTCACCATATTTTGAGAATGCCAGAAAGAACACCTTTCCTGGAGGTGAGAGTAAGGGGTTTCCCCTGGGTAAGTCAGCAGTTTCACTGCTCTTCTTTTGAACCTGGTGCCTTACAAAGGTTTGCTCACTGCAGACACGGAAGATGGGACAAGCCTGATGCAGTCAGACAAAGGTGCTGGTGGCTCTGATGCAGCCTGCAGTGAAATTCAGAGGCAAAATACCTGATCTATCAAAGCAGGTGGAGATGTGCTCCAGTATCCAATCCAAGGATTCCTTCTGTAGTCCTAGTTCAGACTTTTAATGATCCAGTTCATAATTAATGGCAAACAATTCACAGTTAATAATACAAAATCAGTAGAAAATAAAAAATACAAAATCAGTAGAAAATAAAAGGAGCAATGAATGTGACTTATCAGACAGAGGGGAAAGTTTGGTACCCTATCCTTCACTGTTATTTTTCCCAAATGATTTTTTTTTTCATGTAGAATGAGTGATTTTAAATCAAGCTAAGGGGAAAATATCTAAGCCACAGGCAAGACTCACAGAATCTCTTTTTGATTTCTCACAAGTGTTCCATGAAACAGACTTTCAAATTCTAATAACCCACTGTTTGTAGGAGAGGCAGGATAAGGAATGAACAGGAATATTTGCAGATTATGGAATTTCTTTGGGATGCTGAAAATGGTATTTCACATCCCTGAATATCTGCATAGGATCTCCTAATCATTAGTCCTTTAAGCTGTCACGTACCCATGCTGAGATTCCTCTTACATCTGGTTACAGAAAAGACATCCTAGGACTTGTGTCCTTCATGCTTAAGGACATCACAGCCTAATAGTTCATGGTTCCAGAGAAGAGATGGAGATGGGAGAGGTAAGAGTATAAGGCCACCAAGTTGAATGTGGGCTTTTACTAGGCAGATGGGGAGGCTTTTTTAGGATAAATTGCCCTATGGATGTCAGCACACTGCCTCAGGACCTATCTGTGATCTCCCAAGGGTCAAGCAAAGAAAGAAGACAAACCCAGCTGTGACCAAAACATTAGTTTCTCTAAGAATAGCAATGGCAAACAAGAACAGAGTTCTTTTCTCCTATCAAGAACTTTCCCCAGATTCAATACAGTAATCTAACTCTGCTCTCATATTTCCACCACAGTCACCAGGAGAGACCTTCAGGGGCCGATCAGTGTTGAACTTTCAGAGTAGATCTCTCCAGAACAGTGTTGGACAGTCATTTTGATAGGCTGGAGAAAGGTCACAATCTCAGTCACTGATAAACTTGCCTTGGTGGCTGGGTCTGTGTTTGCATTCTTGTTCTGATTTCTTACCATGACTTCCCCTCACCCCTCCTGCCCCCGGGTCACTCCTCCAGCGGTTGCAACAGTAGGAGCATTTTTGTAGACCACCAAACTGTTCACAGCTGGTGCCTTACCACATGGATGCTTTCCCCTCTTTTCCCATTCCTATATTTAATGCAGCTTAAGTATAGAATTGCATTCTTAAGTATAGAATCTGCAATGTACTCGGCACTGACAAGTTTGTAGCTCCCATGTTTTTTAACTGAGTTCTTTATTACATTACCACTTTTAAAAACTTTTGATTTCAAAATAAATGTGAAATACGGCTGGCATAAATACTACCCTGAAACAATAAATAAAATCTGTGCAGCAGTGACAATTTTGTTCCTCCCAGCTGTCTGGATATTCCTGTGGGGAGTTGAGCAGGCATGAGTTAGAAAAGCCTTAAGGCAACTCTAAAATGTACCTAGGATGTTGATGGGTCAAATGGCTGGCATAGGAACAGAAGAATTTCAGGATTACCATAGTTACTATTTACTCACCATCCCTGGCTCTACACAAAATGCAAATCATGAGGAAATATGGGTGAAAGCCAGAAACTTTAATATAGAATTAAATTATGGCTAGCAAGAAACAAGAATCAGAAGTTTGGCAATTAGTTCATCTTACATAATCTCCTCAAAGTCCAGCTGCTTAGCAGAATTATCCAAAGTAAACTGCTGTTGGTATTCCTTCTTCTTCTTGAGAAAATAATTCTTTTTTTAAATAACCAAAAATAATCTCTGTGTGCAAACTTGGTTCCTAATTGGACTTGCCTGTTTATTTTCACCCAGATAAAACTCCATTCAGTGAGAGGTTTGTCTTGGACACAGTTGTGAATTAGGTAGATTTCTGTCATATATTTTAACTTATAACACTACGTCACTCATTAAAAAATAGGCATTTGCCTTGTGGCTGAAATGTTAAGTCCTTGGTGTAATAACAAAATCAATATATTCTATTGCGTAGAGGACATGCAAATAGGAAAGGAAAAGATTCTAATTTTTTTTTTTTAAAAGCAAGTGTGGACAAAAGCAATGAGAAAACTCTCAGACACATTTTTTCCACTGCCCTAAATTGGCTTAGATTGTGTTACTCTAAGTCTTAGGCTGACAAGAGGGTGGTGAACCTCGGAAGACCCAGGGTTTCTTTTAGCTTTGAATTTCAATTTGGAAGTGAAATCTGACACTGAGCAAGTTTCACCTGGTTTCGGGTTTCACTGGAAAAGATGGACGCGGCTGAGGAAACGCAGGTAGCTCTCTGGAGACAATTAGAGCGACAAAGGCGAGGGTTTGAGCAGCTTCCTATTGCAAACAGCCCAGCACTGACAGGCGAGGAGCATCCCCAGCACTGAGCACACACTGCTGCTGTGTAGAACCGGGACGTTCAGCAACCGGGCTCAGCAGAGGGGGCCTGGTGCTCTTCAGCTAAATGTGTCTGTCTGTGACCTTCCTAAATGGCGGGGAGGCAAACCACTTCCCCCTGTGTCAGAAGGCACAGCCAGACTCTGCAGATTTTCCCACAAATATTGTCTGCCCTGAAGCCCCATTAAAAAAAAAAAAAAAAAAAAAAAAAAAAAAAAAAAAAAAAAAAAAAAAAAAAAAAAAGTTATAGGATGATAAAGTATTTCTCCTCTAGTAAGATAAATGCACAACAGCTGGAATGCGAGACCTGGCACCAGAGGGGTTTTGCCAGCAGGCCAAGGAAAAGTGTGCAAAGCAAGTAGGAATGAAATTACATGCTTTGTCTGTCCACACTGTGTAGGGTGTACACAGAGTGTAGGGCCAACTAACTGGAGTGACAGATCAGCAATTTGTCATTGTAAGGGAAGCAGTTTACAAAGAGCATCAAAATCCTTGACAGATGTGTAACACATTGATTGAATTCCCTGAATAATATTTTACCAGTTTAAAAAACCCCCACAAAAATAACTGAGATTTAATTATACACCCCCTTCCTGAAAAAAAATCATTAAGCATTACAGCTGCTTCATTCCACCCTTCCCAATTACTGATTGTTATCAGCAGATTAAAATGCTTCCAGCTGAAAGACTAATTAACTGATTTCATGTTTTCTGCCTGTCCTGATCACAGGAAAAGTCTAGAGTCAAGGGAAGCACAGCTATAAGCGATGGGGAAGTGGCAGTGCTGTGTGATTCCCAATGAAAGAAAATGCAGTCAGCTCTCTGTTCCACTCTCTTACATCCATGCACTCAAAAGCTGCAGTGCCTGTCCTCAAGCTGATAGTGCTGCTTTGTCACAAGCTCTCCCTTCTCCCTGTTAAATACTTTCTCTCTCCTCTCCATGTACAGATCTTATTCTTAGAAGAATTCAATTGCAAACATGGAAAAAGTTGGGAACAAGACCTGCTTTTGCATTTATAAACAAAAGGCACTTTATGCTGTAGCTTTTCAGGGAACAAACTAGTGTTTATTCCTGTAGCACTAAAGCACTGTAGGAAGAGAATCACATCCCAGGGTCTCTGCACAACCAGCTCCTATTAGTTTTATTTTACATTTTACAACCGTTTTCCATATTTGACCATGTGAAAATCTTAATCACTGAATCAGACTAAATGCAGAGACATACAGGTAAATTTTTCCTACACTCTTCACTACCTACTGTAAACTATCCATGTATTTATAGAAATTATCTAAAACCATCTAATTGGATAAGACTTCACAAATTCACACATGAACAAAACTCCTTTCTGGCAGACATAGATGTGTGTATGTTTTGGACTAACATCTAGTTGTCTACATGCTTTATATACACAAACACACATATCGATCCAAAACGTGCTCAGCCTGCATAAGAATATCATGCTGGTTTTAATTTTGAGGAATAGTTGTTTTATTTTTACCCTGGTTTCCTTCTCCATTTTTTTTTTCTTTTCCTTTTTTTCCCCCTTTGTTTTTGAAACTGTGGCATTTATAAGATAACATCATCTTTTATGAAAAATGGGAAAGCTCTACAAAGGAACACTCTGGACTAAATAAAATAACATTTTAATTTGAATGAAGGTCTGGTGCTTTATATAATTTATTTCATGTACCAGAAGGTCCAGTAAATGTGTGAAGCAAAGCAGATATTTTGGTAGTTTAATATTGGAAATGCCAGATTCTTCATATATATTGCGTAACTTTCATTGAAACAAGACTAATATTGCACCAATTCAGAATGTGGTCCAAATAATTATATACAACCTGTCCAAACATATACATATATATGTATATATATAAAAACATATATACATGCATTCTTATGCATTAATAAAATAGATACGGGAATAATATTGATATGATTATTTGATATATTTTTCATTTTTTCTGAGTTTTTCAAAGTATACCGTTTTAAAGCAGAGCCCAAACTCAGCCCAAATATGAAAACACACCCTCTGACTTCAGATATTAGTGGCACATGTTCAGTACAAGTACACATCCCTCCCAAAACCCCCTGTTGTGCTTCAGTGCTTATCATGGGGCAGTGAGCGTCCCATATACCCTGCTGGAGGATTAGACCATGCCTTACTTTCACCAGAGTAGAAATAGCCAGACCCAGGGCTCCTAAGAGCCCCAGCCCAGACATCACCACTTTGAGGATTGGGAGGGATGCAATGGTCTCCACAAAAAGCCCTGATGTACCCTGAGCAGAGCTGAGGCACAGCAGCCTCGCTGCTCTTCCACCAGTGTTGTATAAACCAGAAAACTATTACTCCTGACATAGGTTCAATATAATCTAGAAAAAATCCTTGAAAAAAGAAGCAGCACAAAAAAAAAAAAACAAAAACAAAAAACAAAAAACAAAAAAACAAAAAACAAAACAAAAAACACACCAAACCACAAACCCAACATTTAAAAGCCACTAGGTCTATATTTTGCCTGAAAAATAAATGTTATTTGCACTCCACTACAAGATGTCATCATGACTGCAGCATGGTACATAATGACAGAGTAACTCGGAGCTGTCATCAGAGATGATCCAAAATAAGCAGCACACTGTAAATCCACAAATAGAAAAATTAGGGCTTTCACTTACTTATACTTTTTTTCCCCTGGATTTAGCCTAAAATTGGGCTGAAATTACCTTTATCAGCATGGCTTTGAATGACTTAAACAGGTCACTGGGAGTGAGGGGAAAGAGCAAGTGTCTCCTACCATCCTTTACAGCCATCACTCTGGGAAGCCAGCTATTTTCAGCAGTGAGTAAAAACTAAGGAAAAGTTGAAGACCTTGAAACACCACATCTAGATCCTAATATTGCATGTTAGAGAGGCCACACGAGAGTTTCAAAGGCAGGTCCCTGCCCACTGTCAGCCTTGGACCCATCAGACCAACGAGAGTGTCATGGCCACACCGACCTTCACACCTGGCCTCCACTGCCAGTGGTCCCTGACACTTCAGGCACCAGCTACATCCAAGACACTTCTGGAAGTGGGATGGGAGAATTTTTGAATGCAAAATAACTCCTACTTTTATATCTATATATGCCAAATGTTTTAAGTAGATATGTTATGCTGAAATGAGCATTTACAAGGACCTGAGGGCAAAATGTCAGGGGGAAATTTTTACAGTTTGGTACGCAATTGAATCCTGCTCATGATAAAATATGGTCCCTCCCCTTAACTCCCACAGACTTCATGAGGAATTGAGTAACACATGCTGGAAAAAGTGGCAGTGCCTTCTAATTAGATCTTAATGGGAGCTATTTCCTGGAAACTGCATTTAAATTCACCATAAATTAAGTTGTTGATAATACAAGGTATTTTCTTTTGTACATAGTAAAAGAGTGAAAGGTTACAAATTTGATGGTTTCCAGCCAAACAGCTCTTTTATACCTTTTCAATTTTAAGGCTCCAGCTCTGCAGAGGCAAAGCATATGTTTAGCTTTATTGCATAGACTCCAATGTGGTTACTTACCATATCTAAAACTTACTCATTTAAATAAGACTTTGCCTGGTTGAGATTAATTCCCACATATGTATTGTCTGGGACACAAAGTATAGTTTATTTTATAAGAAATGATTGCTATCTTAATTTGATGATTTAATTTTTAAAAATATTGACAGATGTGCTTTTCAGTAAATGCAAAAATGCGTCACAGGAATTTTATTCTTCAGTTTTGGATTTTAGCCCTGCTAACATCAGCCATGCTACTTACATTTCCTGGTACAATACAGGGAGGAATCAGATATAGGGTCTGAAAGCTTAATTTAGTTTTAGGGAGACCACGTAACTGCCTGCAGTCATGGAGGAGTAAAGCACTAAAGATGAAACTTTAGTGATGAGATCTTTCTTTATTGTTGCTTGTATTAAAAAAAAAAATCTTTTGTTTCCTGTGAATTTTTTTTTTAACTCTTAGTGACAAACATCTGTGCCTAGATGTTTGTGTTTCATTTTGATGTCATTTAGCCATTTATTTTCATCATTCACTTCACTAGACCATTTTACCCTCCAAAAAAAGGTTGGTACATCAGTGGTTTTTCCCCACTCAAAAAGCAGTCAGAAGCCTGACAAAGGCAAAAAGAAGATGCAAAACACATTCATCTGACTTCCTTGTCTGTCTGTCAGGTATCAGTCCTGGCACTGGGCCACTGACCTCCCAGAGGAAAGCCAAGTCACATGGTGACACTTCTGACAAGCATGAGAACCACTGGGAAACAGGTTTCTAATGTCAGAATCATAGAATCCTAGAATCACACAATCACAGAATGTTAAGGGGTTGTAATGGACCTTAAAAATCATCTAGCCCAACCCCCTCCTTCCCCTGACATGGGAAGGGACACCTCCTAATAGACCAGGTTGCTCAAGACCTTGTCCAACCTGGCCTTGAACCCTTCCAGGGTTGGGGCATCCACAACTTCCCTGGGCAACCCATGAAGCAAATCAGTCTACAGTTCTCCTTGGGAATAGCAAGAAGTATTCAATGGCCTGTGCCTACTGGAGGCTGGATTAGAAGAGCATCCTCAAACTCCCATCAACTTCTGAAAGCTAAAAGAAGATTCTCAGGAGGGCACATAACAGGGTTATGGTGTCCTGTGTCATCTCCTGCCAGCCCAGTGTGGACATGAAATCCCCCTCCAGGGCATGGCCTTTCACCAGAGTCCACCACCAAAACATCTTCCCTTGGGGGATTAAAACCTCAAGGAATTCCAGGCCAACAGCAACTGGGCTTAGTCCGGATATTTTAAAATCTGACATTCACAGGGAAGGGTAGTTCTTTGTCCAAAACAGATTCAAACTCTTAACAACCAAAGTGCCTACATTTGTAAACCTGGACTTTCAAAACACAATACAGACAGGAACTTCTAGAAATTGTAGATTTCCACTGAGAATTTTAATATTTGTAAACAATAACAAAGGCTTATGAAGCAGTCTTGGGAAAAAAAGATGCTTTCGGGAGAGAGGAGGAGGTTAGGAGAGTCGACAAGCAGAGAGGAAATAGCTCCCAAAATCTTTCAGCAGAAATTAAATAAGTAAACAATAGTCTTAGTTCTTTATGGGATTTTGTAAAAAAAAATTATTTCTTTAGATTTTTGTTTGGACACAATAAAAAATCCCTAACAATATCACACCATTTCCAGCTTTCACTTTTTTATTTCATGGCAACCTTTGAAAAAATTATGTACATACACTTCTTTTAAGAAAGAATTCAAGGGATAACTTTGTCCATCTCTAGGGTACATCCAGTAGATGTTTCGTGTCCTTATTGCATAATGAAAATGAATAAGTTCCAAATGTAATAAGTAAGCCCTGATTTTTGCAGGCAAAAAAATTTCTTGCCAAGTTTCACACTGGAACCAACTGCATCTCTCTCATATATTTTCTTCTTGGGAATTTTTGCAAATTAGAAGAACAGTGTTTTCTTGCAAGTACCACCTGCTGGTTTGTAGAAAACAGGAAAAACTCAAGTTTGACATATGACCTCCAAAAATTTTTCTTTTTATGAGTAAAACAGAAAACACTTCTCCAGCATCATCACACCCCAAGCCAATATAATTCTCAAAAAATTAGAGTATTTTTTCTTGTAACTGAAAACACTCTTGAGGCTGATTCCACAAAAGCCACATGCAAGTGTTTGACAACTTCTGTCTCATACTTTCAGACAGACGTCAAGAAAGAAGTGGTACTTTTTCTTAATTATTTTAATGTGCTACAGGAATCAACTTTTTAAAAATCCAATGTAATTACTTTTTTTAAATGCTTGTGCAACTGACCAGTTGTAATTGTTATTTTTTTTTTAAGATTAACACACTGCTTAGAGTTTTTTCTTGATTAAAATGTATTATGTTAAAATTTGGTTTAAATCTACTAAGTGCCTTCATTTCTGGCACTTTAAAGTGGCTGCCAGAGCTCACAGCTCCCTGTAAGTTTTCCTACATATGGACACTGGCATCTGAAAGAAGAGCTGCAGTGTTTCTGCCTAACATATTAGTCACCTATGCTACCTGTAATTTATCTTTTCCAATGTCTACAAAAAACAAATTAGTTGTAATGGCAGCAAAAATAGCTATCAAGTATACAGCACTGTCCCACCCTCTGTTATTAAAGACTCATTTTAACAAGAATAGTGCAGATGCCGTTGGTCTCACCTGCTCAGCTATTAGTTTCAATTTGTCTCCCAACGCTTGCCAACACTCTGGGGCATGTGAGCAGTCCCAGAAGACCTCTTTGGAAAATCTCACTCCATTCCTACACCTGACAATATTTCACTATACCTCAGGGTAATGTTAAACAATCTTTGCATTGTCCTATGCCATCTGTTCAGCATTTTTTAAGCATAAAATGCTCCGCACCGGCATCTCACGCATTGTAACCCGTTTCTGTTATACCATACCATACCATACCATACCATACCATACCATACCATACCATTCGTTTTTTTCATACTCTTTTCCTTCCAACTCATTTCTTTTTCATCACTAGCCATCACTGAGTATCACCAAATGTGCTGCATGATGCAGCCAGGAAGCTGAAGCAGTGGAGGGAGCCTTGGAGGGATGCCCTTTATTATTGCCAGAAGCAGAATATTCCCAGCTTATTCCTTACATTGGACAGCCAGCCGGCATCACTTCCAGAAGAGCCTGTGGGCACTGGATGACAAATCCCACAGCTAACAACTGATTCAAATAGAGTCACTGCTGCTGCCAGCTCAGCATGGACCATCCCAGCCTGCTCGTGTCTTGTACCACAGGGAGGAAGCACATCCAGCTGGGTGACACTTCTATCCAGCAGTCACAATGATAAAGCCCTGCTGGGCTCTAAGCTGAGAGTCCCAGGGGCTTTGAGCACCCCACTACTGCCTGGGCTCAGCGCTGACTGGGGAGGACAGAGACCCTTGCTCCCTCTTGGCCCCATTAACAGTTGGCTCAGGGTCTTTAGCCCTGCCCTTAAGCACCAATAAATTACGTTAGCCTTCCTTGTTTGTAAAATGAGGATACATATCCTTATTTGGGAAATGGTTTGGAGCTGGCAGTGAGGATTTTATGTAAGTGCTAAAACCATTACTATTGCACTTGTATGGCTCAAATTTGTCTCACAACTTAAACTCAAAATGTGTTTTATTTGAAACCTCCAAGCACTTAGACTTCCATAAACAATAATAGTGACTACTTTCCTTAATAATTCATACCTTCAAGTACTCAATTGGTATCCTAAATGAATGTGTTTCCAGTACCTGATGAATAACTAATTTTCATACTAAGCTGAAATCAAAAAGTTTCTGGAAGATATGGGAGTTCATCTCTAGTCATACTTGAATTAAAAAATAACCTGAATATTAATTTTAAAAGCTTAGAGTAACTTTGGACATTTACATATTGTTTATTCAGATCTAGAACAAATTATAAATTAACTGAAAGGCCTGTTGAATTTGCCTAATCAACATCCTGAACTGAGAATTTTGAAATCCTGGCCATATCCCAAACAACTAAGTTACTTTTTTTTAGGGTTTTGTTTTGTTTTAATTTCTTTGCCTTCCCACACTGCTGCTTGCTAACCTAAAGTCTGACCATCGCTCTTTTTCCAAATGAACACATGTGGTGACATCCATCTCCCGTAACCATTGACCTCAGGAAGTTAAGAAAACAAACGGTTTCAAAACCACACTGTGAAATATGGGTGCTGAGATGGCCAGCACATTCTTCTAATTTTTCATTAGCCTCTCTTGTAGCTGTCGCAGGACAAATCATCCAGCAGGAAATGGCACCCAGCTCTCCATACAGCAAAGTCTGGTTAAGCTTAAATCAATGGATAGTCTTTTTCCATAAAATCTCATGGTAGGAGTATAAGACAGTGTGTTTGTCTTGGGCACATCCCAATCCTGGCATTCAGAGGAAAGTGAGTAGATTTGGGCCAATGGCTTCTGAAGGGTGTATCACCATCATCCCCCTGGGGTCCAAGAGCTACTCCCAGCACGAGGCTGGCATCCTGCACTGCTCATGCACACCCAGGAGCCCAGGAACCACCTGGCCAGTACCACCGTCAGCTCCTTACGCGTGTGTCATTTCCCTTGATTACCCCTAAGTGAAGTTTGATTTGACTTTTTTTTTGCCATTTCCCAGTCCCTAGGTCTGCACACGTATTACCATAGCATCAGGTGTCACTTCTGATACTATTTCTTCCTCCCCAGCTTGGTACTGGGGTCTAAAGTGTACAAATTCTTTCACTTGCTGTGATGCTCTCAAACTCACCATTTGAGCAGGCTGAAGTGCTAGCAGCCCTCAGCTTGCAGAGGGAGAAGTGAGATGCATCACCATCCCTGGAGTTATTTAAAAAACATGTAGACATGGCACTTAAGGCATGGCTTAGTGATGGAATTGGCATTGGTTAGATCTCAAGGGTCTTTTCGAACCTGAATTATTCTCTAACACTGTGAGAGGGAAGGAGCAGTTTCCTGGCATTTCCCCAGGAACACGTGCTGCAGCCAGCAAGGTGCACCACCAGCTAACACTCTGTCCGGGGGCCCAGGCAGGCAGCCAGGCACCACTGCAGAACAGATCTGGAGTCAGGCTAAATTACTCTGTAAGGAGATGAAGGAGCACTCTGCTTGCCTGCAACAGGAAGGCCTGCCTGTCCTGCACTGTTGGAGAAATGCAAAGCAACCCCCACAAACATGGATCATTTCAGCCACAAGGATACATGGGAGATACCTTGCCTTGCTCCAAATAAGGTAGCTTTTGTCTAGTGTGGCTCTGGGTACTTGTTAATTGAAGGCTTAACTGTGGCCTTAAGGTAAAAGCCTCATGTTTGGAGTTTCTTGTGGGAATGAATATCCATAGGGAATCTAGTGAGGTTTATTGGTTATTTTTTTTTTAAAAATCTGAAGAGAGTGGCATTGTTTTTAGGCGAGTCCCATAGGGAATATCAAGACAGCAAGAAAGGATGGATCAGGGCCAGCCACCATGGAAAATAATGGTTGTGAAGTTCACAGGCAGAATGGTTCCAGAAGCTGTACTTTTAATCCAATCCAAAACCTCAATGTAAGTGGTAGAAGGTAGGCAGGTGTTCAGATCCGTTTGAGGCCATCAGTTTATCTGTGGTCAGAATTGTCTTGTGCCTTGCTCAGAGTCAGGGATTAATATTCCCCTATTTGCCTGTGCTAACACTGGTGAGAGTCCTAGGTTATTAGAACTGCCACACAACTATACCTGTTCACAAGAAAATGTGCTGAGCACAACACCATCAATATTTTGAAGCATCTAACCTGAATAATGCTACTTCCACAGCAAAATCCCATTTCCAGAAACTACTGCTACCTTAGCTTGAATTGGAGAATTCATTTGACTGACATTAGGCTGCTCAGGACAATCAGGTGTCTGCCTTTGTTATTTATACCTATTTTACAAGACACGAAATGCATAAATGTGAATAATTCTGTGCAACCCCCCAGGAATAAAGCATATGTATTAGCCAACAGCGTGTCTTAATAATTAGAGGACAGCAACCAAGGAACAGCATAGTGGTATTCAGAATGTATCACAACCATTCTTTCATTCCTTTTTTCCTAAATCTCTCTTCCTCTCTCATTTCTGTTGCTGTCATGCTGCCTTTTCATGACAGAAAGGAAACATTTCTAAGCCTCTAACATTAGGTGCCTGAGAAAAGCTCATCTCCAGCTTCCAAACTGTGTTTCACCTCCCCAGGTGGGAATGAGGATTCCCATGAAATGAAGCAAAATCAAATCAGAGAGAAAACATAACAGGACCATTTCTGTGGGTTGGTGGGACTCCTGTTCCAGAGGCTTCTCAGAACCAGAGTAGAGGAAAGCCAAAGGACTCAAAAAAATGTTGAATCAGTCTTTAAAAATACAGGATGTTGGCCTAACTACTCCAATGTCTCTAAGAAACAAAGCAAAGCAACAACTCCTTCTAATTCTTTTATTTGCCTTCTAGTCTTTGAGCAATTTGTATTCACAAAGCACATTTAAGCTCTCCTCCTTAAGGTCTAGATGTACTTAAAAATAAAAACAATAATGAACAAAATAAATCATAAGAGAAGTTTCATGTAATTATATGTATCCAGAGTCTAAGATTTTAAAAAACAGGAGAACATACGGATAGCTTAATAAAATTGTGAGTTGGAAGTAACCAGCATATAATTGTGTGAAAAGAGAACGTAAGCATCATTTACTATTTATGTGGACTCATGGACAGAATATTGGCATGTCAACAGGAGAAATCAGAGTTCTTCTTTCCCTTCTGTTGCAAAGCCAGAAGAAAATCATATAATCTCTGCATGACTCATTATGCCCTTTCATTTTTTTTAGTTGCTTGTATTGCAAGCTTCCTTAGGGTATGGGCTATCTCACTTTCTGCCTTTATAACATCAGCACACCAGGAAATAATTTGGGATCAGATTTAGTGACACTTCTTCATATTGCAATTAAAGTACTCAGAATTTTTTTAAAAAAGGTAAAAACGAGCCAAACAAACAAACATAAAACAAGCCATACACACAAAAAAAAAACCCCAACAACAAAAACCCAATAGGAAAAAATCGTGACCAAAATATGGTCCTTAACTTCAAACGCTCCTTTTCCTCAGATGCCTGGCTAGGAGAAGCTAAGCGATAAGGAGGCCTGCACCACAAACTGCAAAAAGTTCAAACAGCAAGAGCCTGATGCAAAGCCATATTTACTGTAACTCTAATCTACTTCTAATCCACCTTGCTCTGAAGACCACTGTACAGCATAACACAGCCTTTAGATAACAAACAGTTACAAAAATCCATTGATTTTTTTGGAGCAACGTAAGCTGCCAAAAATGCATTCAGCCCCTGTGGAAAAGACCTTTACCTCTGGACAGAGCCCACTGGTGCACACCCTGTTAGCAATTGCCAGCTCTCAGAAAATTACTTTCATCTGTCTGTAGAAAACACAGATGTAGAAGCAAGCCTGGCAGCCCTTCTCAGAGTTTAATTCACTGCTGCTTAAATGAGATAGCCATCCTTCATTCCACAGCACGCACCAGCCCCAGGTCTCAATCACACACAGCACCTGCCATACATGAGAGGTGCTTTGAGTAGCCTACCCTTGCTACTACCTTTTTATTAACTTTCAGGCAAATACTCATGCCTGGAATTTATTTACTCCTTGCCACAGTCTCCCTGATAACTGAGAGGTTTTGTTTCCTATTTCTTTTTCTTTTATAGAATGGTACATAGTGAGTGGTCCTCAAAGTGTTCAGCTGTTACTCAGCCAGGAAATGTTTTCACTCATTAAAGATAAACCTCAAAAAATTTGAAATTCAGTTCTTAGCACATGAAAGTAAATATGAGAGGAGAGAAGAAAAGATGAAATTTTTGTTACAGCACTACAGTCCTGAACAGTCGTTTAATAGTATTTGTCCTTCATTTGGATGGCACCTGGGCAGCCCCTTGAAATAGGTGCCCTCAGTGGGGCACTTGTCTCTTTTTCCTGAGCTGCCTCCAACTCTATATCTCACTGCCAGTTCTCACTGGGCATCAGTGTTTCTTGCTCAAATAATTAAACGATTTGCCAGCTGTCTCTGATGCTTCCCTCAGGCTTTGCCCAGCATCACTAGTGAGAGAGTGCTCAGGGACAGAGCTGCAGAGCTTGCCTAAAAAACCTCAAACTGCCTCTTGATTACAGAGGTTGATGTCATTTAGTCAGTCTCAGACCTTATTCTTGAAGCTGAAAGGGCTGAGAAAAGGCCAGAAAAATACAGTTTTTTTACAACTACTTCCAACCTGGTAGGTAGGTAGGTGATAACAGCAAAGAGAACTTGCTCCAGTAGGTCCAATTTTCTTCATGACAAAGTCAATAATGTGGTCTTTGCCAAGCAGCCTGAAAAACACCCTTTCATGCCATGAACAGGCAAAACTATAAAATTGTACAATTCCGGACTTCTAATTTCTGCATAACGTTATCAGTGGAACCCTGCATTTGCTTAATGAAGCAACTCTATCATAAGTAGAAGCAATGAATGCTCAACTACTGGTTGTCATTTGTTAATTTCCTAATTGGCCTGAAATTGAATGGTAAGATCAAATCACACAGAGGAAACGGTCAGGATAGCAGCAAGAAATCTCTGAGTTCTGAGAAACTTTTCATACCAGTGTCTTGGGTATTGCCAGAGAAATTACTGGAACTTGTTTAAATCAGAACATGTTCAATAAACACACAAAATTCTCTTGCAGGTGTCAGTGCTTATGCTCCTTGTCACTATCCTGATGCAGACAGAGGAGTTATTAGCCCATGACAGACACCAGAAGATATTTGGTTCAGCAAATACCTACCTTGCCACTATGAGCAGCTATTTTGAAGTATATCTTTTGTTTTCCCTTTGGAGCATCAAGGGATTGTCCATGGTCCTGTATTCCAAATTTTAGGGGAGCCACTAGGAAGGTTTTTTCCATTCATCTTAATGTAATCTGTAGGTCACAAATAAATGCAGAGTAAATAACATATTCATAAGCCGCAAATACATATACTTTTGCTTCAACATTTGTAGAGGTAGATGAGCAGACATGAAAAGAATGCTATGGATGAATAAGAAGTATTTGAATTTGTGTGTGTGTGTGTGTGTATATATGTTCTGTCTTTGCAAGCTGATATTAACAGACATTTTCATTTTGCTGTCTAGGGAGATTGTTTTTGAGCAACCTAGGAAAGTAATCTGTCTTAAATAACCCCCTATTCATGAATGACTATTAGGACTCAGACATTATTCATTATACTTATCCTGGCCTGGAAAAAATATTAATATTCATATCTTCCTTCACACCATCCCATCCAAAAATTTATTCACCTGTACTTTATCAGAAAAGAAATATTCGTCTTACATGCACTAGTTCCTATGTTCATTTTCTACAACCAAGATCAATTTTCACCCATCCAGAGAATAAAGGGAGTCAAGGAATGAGCATTTGACCAAGCCATTTGGCAGTGAATCCACGGAGGAACAGCCTTTGGTGGGTAATAGTCTAATAATAAGGAATAAGGTTTCTCTTCATGTTATGGACTTTACACTCCCTGCCATTTTCTACCTCCTTAATCATACTTTAATCTTGCAGTCAGACACAATGATAACTAATCCCTCTGGAGTGATAATGGATTTACGGCTCACTCTGAAAGATATTGTGATGGAAAAGAACTAGGTACTCGTCTTGAGCATCCCATCTTGCATTAACAGGGAGAAGGGAGTATGGTAAAGTAGAGGCAGGTAGATTTCCAATCTTTGTTCCTGTTGCTTTCACCAGGTAATAATCATTGCAGTCATTACAAAGAAGGCAGGACCCACTGAAGGTACATGAGAATTAAGCTCATCATGAACTGGGAGTGAACAGTTCAGATTTCAAATTGAAGGTTTTCAATGCACAGCTACAGGTAAAGATCATAGCAAAATAGGATCAGTACACTTTAATATTGGCATACAAGATGAGCAAAGCTTTTGCTTGACAACAGGGTTTATGCATTACACAGCTTAATGTTTCACTGTGGACCAACACGGAAAGGGTCATGGACTTGCTTCCTGTCTTTAGCGTGTTGCCATAGTCAATGGATTGGGACACCAAAAAGAAGTTAAAAAAAATTTTTTTTAAAAAAGGAGTTTTCCTGGCAATGCTCAGATCCTTTAAAAACCATCCTTCCAAAATTCTCTTTGATCTTAAATGTTTTTGAAGGCTCTCCGATGTGACAAACCACTATTCTGTGCTTGCATCCAGTTACAGCTTTGCAAAGAAAAGCTTTGTTCTCCTTCAATATTGGAAGATTTGTGATTGCTGGTCTACCCCATTATTCATCTCTGAATGAAGTTATCAGACCTTATTCTTTCCTGGCTCCCTCTGATGTACATCAGGAATATTTCCAAAGATACAACACTCTAATATTGAACTAAGCAAAAGGAGTCCCAGACCTTGCATGTTTCCTTGAAGGTACTTCAAGATGAGGAAACTGCTTTTTCTTCAGTTTTGATTGTCCTTCTGCAATGAATCTAAAACAAAAAAAAAAAAAAATGTTTCCTGGGCAATTTTAGCTGGGGAGCTATAGGGGGAGCTATGGAGTGGGTAGGCAAGGTATTGTGTCACTGCGGCAGATAAAAGAGTAAGAACATAGTAATATTTTTTATATTGTTGGCTCTAAGATTTTACCAGTCTTAATGTACCAGTGATTCAAAATGTCTTACATGCTGACATTGCTCACTATAATGCTTTCTAACTCATTCCTGTTGAACCATGCAAAGCAGATGACTGGAAGTGATTAAAGTCTTCATCTGCCCTCCAGCCCCAGTGGTGTCGTGCAGGCAAGAGGTTCTGAGCCCTTTCAAGCCCACCACACATTCCCCAAATTAGAGATTTTTAAGGAATAAACTCTCATTTTTAGCACAAAGCCACTGGATGCCAAGAACTGCCATTGTGCAAATGACATGGTCCAAGACTCATTTCAGTATTCAGATCCCAAATCCCCCCTTTCCTGTTGACTCTCATTGCTTAAGCTAATATCATTCAGCCTACTCTTTCAACTGGTTAGAAGGGCTTAGTCAAAATTCTCTGCAGTCAGAGGAACACTGCACATGTGTAACAGTAGAAATTGTTGGCTCAGAGCATATTCATTTGTTGTGTGTAACACAGTAATAAAAAACAAATGCAGAGACTTCATTTTATATATAATAAAAAATACAGCAATATTTTATGTGTCTCATTTTAGCAGCCTGTTTTTAAATAACAACCTTATTTTTTTCCAATTGCAAATCCTCAAACAGAGGAGCAAAACATAAAAGTATTTTTAGTTTATGAGCTAAACATCCAGCCCAGAAGTTTGCTAGTAATATACGTATAATAATATATGTGTATATATATATATATACATATATGTATATATGTATATATATAATAACCACAACTAATAGCAGGGGATGCAATGCACCCTCAGTTATTTCTATCTGCTCTGCAAGACCATACTCCTCTCATTAAGAATTTAGATGTCAGCCAGGATTGCTAACTGCATTGGTTCACACTTCCCTGAAGAGAAGCAAAATGGTAGGTTGTTCTTTGAAATACCACAAAGCCTTTTTGAGTACCGCAGCTCAACCATTCAGGGAACTGAGGCACCAGCACTGAAAGTTTAAGAACAACTTTCTGAAGGAAAGAAATTAATCAAGAAGCAGGTTACTGTTGGAAATGTGTCATTTGGAAAAAGGTATAATTCTGAGCACATAGGATAGTTGGTCTTTATCCAGAGAATGGCAGCAATACCAAGGACCTCCTGAACTTGAAGAGATGACTGAGAGAGAACCTCATAAATGTCTGTCAGTGTCTGAAGGTGGATATGCCAAAAGGATGGACACTGCTCAGTGCTGCCAGGCGACAGGATAGGGACAATGGGCACAAACTGATGCACACGATGGTCCACCTGAACATGAAGAAGAATTTCTTTACTGTGCAGTGACCAAGCACTGGAACAGATTGTCCAGAGAGGTTGTGCAGTCTCTCTCACTGGAAATATTCAAGAACTGTCTGGGCACAATCCTGTGCTGTGTGCTCTGGGATGACTCTGCTTGAGCAGAGAGGTTGGACCAGATGACCAACTGTGGTCCCTTCCAACCTTTCTAGGACATTTGTTTTTATCTCCCAAGAGTCTACTTGTCCCTGCAGAGCCCAGTGTGGGTCTGACCCACAGCTGCCTGCTGCCAGCAGGAGTCCCTCCCAGCCTGCTCCAGGCAGAGCCAACACACAGGGTTCCTTGAGACATAGGCAGGCACATCCAGCACCACAGACAGGAAGGTAAAATGTCTGTTTTGCTTTAAGTAAAATGTTGAGGGTGCTGTGCAATGAATGTACCGTGAGTGAAGTGCCACTGGAGTTGTCAGCCCTGAGATGCCAAAAACTTAAGACAGTTTAGTGTTAAAGTGTGCCTCAACAACATTTATCTACTTTCAAACTGAATTTTCAATTTTTACTGACACTGTCCAAATCATCTTGGTATCATTCTGGCAAAATCTGTACTGAAATACAATATCTTTCCTGGAAGAAGATGAGCTTAACACCTTCAAAAATGAATTTTTCACCAGGGCCAGACTCCTTCTCTCCCTAGCTTACTCCTGAATCACATAAACTTGACATTACAATACCTTTATTCCTCACCCCTGCCCCCAGGTGTGTTTGCTGTATTTCAATTAGGATGCATTTTAGGATAACCATAAAAATTGGAAAGGGATAAGCATCATTCTCTAAAACAGCAGTTCCTAGAGAGGCTCAGTTGGGAGAATTGCAACTGGGCAGCCCTTTTGGGTTTTCCCCAGAGGGTCTGGGGACTGAGCAGGATGTATTGTTTCCCTCTGGTTTTTAGAGGAGAAGACAAATTAGCCTTTGCTTCTGACAAATTCACTTCTTGTTTTCAATAACAAAGTCTCCTAATTGAAAATGTAAACCCCAATTTGAAAATCACTTGGTTTTTTTCACATTCTGCTTCCGTCTTATTTGTGCGTCTTCATCATCTTTGAGAAGCATTTATGGAAGGAAAGCCTACAAGTCTCCCACTAAAGTAATGATAATCACCACTGAGACGCATGACTTTACAGGTGGTGACAGACAAATGTATTCAGAATAGCAGACAGAGAACAGTTTTTACCACCAGCCTGACTCTTTTCCCTATTGTGTATTTTTGGTAACAATTAAGTTGTCCTGTTTATACAGAGGGGAGTGTCCTGGAATAAAAGACTGGCTGGGAAAAGTGGGAAAACATTGGTGAATCTCTTACTAGGAAAAGTACCACACCATTCTTATTTTCCCTCACTTAAGTGTCAAAACCAACAGAGCCATGCACTACATGTTGAGGCAGAGCTGGGCAGCACTGCCAGGCTCAGCAGTCGCAGGGCTCACTGCCTTCTCTCCCCAGCACAATGCTAGCTCCAAGCCAGCTCCTGACTTCTGATTGTTGCTTCAGGAAAAGGGTCTGAGAAGGCTCTGCTGAAGTCTGGTTGGCCAATAAATGTCTGAGAAATCTTCCAAAAAGAGGAGCAAGAGAAGTGTGTGCTCTCCCCACAGTGGTTTGCTTGGTGTGGGGAGATCGGGTGCTCTGAGAGAGGAACTATGGCGCATCTTCTCTTCCTGTTTTATCTGGGCCGTGGAAAGCTCTCTCTAATTAAGCACTGCCCCTGAGAAACAATGAACAAACAAGCCAATTAGCCCCAATTCATTTCAAAGCTTGAAGTCCACCCACAACAGCACTTTTCAGAGCAAATTTCCTTGCTGCTGACTTTATTTTGTTACCATTTTTTACTGCCGTCTAATTGAAGCCACTGATGGCCAGTTGATTAATTTGTCATCAAGTTTACAGGCCACACACTGCAATACTAATTAGAGGCCAGACATTGTGCTTCAGACATTGTGCTTTCAGTTTGAAATACTGCTGGCATTTACATGTAATTCCAATTCATTATGTCTCAAAGAAACTGAGAGAGTGGGAATGAGATTTCTCAAAATCAGTACTGAGCTTAGGCAGGCCCAGATTCCACTCTAACAGAGCTATTTTAAGTTTATTGGCCAAGGGGGTGGAGGATAATTAGCAGTTTCCCTCCTCCCCCCGATTTCTGACACTACCAAGTGCAAACCCAAAACCCACATAATCAGTTTTGTATAAATGCCAGTAGTGAGCTCTGCTCCATATGCAGTTCTCACCCAGACTGATTTTCATAGGGAAGTGGTGAATTTTGCACTTGAGGTGAGAAATACTGCCCTAAGGATTTAAATCTGACAAGTGCCAAGGTCTTGTGGAGGTTCTTCTGTTTGGTGTGGAAAGAGGGGAAGGCAGACCTCAGCTTTCTTCGTGCATTGGCTGAACAATAAATCACCAGAAGCCTGCAGACATTTGGCAGAGCTGCAAAGAATTGTTGTTTTAACTGAAATCTGATAGATTTTCTACTTCTAAGGCATTTTCAGATAAATACCTCTGATTTGGAGCCAGCTTCACTCATCTTGCTAGGGTTTCTCTACCAGCTTCACTGGGGCTACCCTGGACTGAGGTATGCAGGACCCAGCTCTGGGCAAGAAAAAAAGCTTATTTTTCCTTGTTGTTTGATATTCTCATATTGCAACTATTCCTTTCCTTCCCCTTTTTAGGTCCCCTACATCCTGATGGGCTCATTTCTCCCTAAATAAACTTGAAGCACAGCAGCAAAATGCATTTGTTGCCTGGGAAACACACAATTCAGTATATGAGGTGGCCATCCTAAGAGAGCCATAGACCTCCAAAGAAGTTTTTGTATCAATAAGTGTAACCAACCAGAAGTACCAGGTTAGTATAACATTCCCTGCTACTTGGTTGTTACTTTTTGAAATGTTTGATGAGTCCCTCATTATAGTCCATGATTTATTTTTGTTTTATGCTCTTCATTTCAGAAATGTTTTACTATAACAGTGAGAGAATTTGACAGAATTTCAGGAGGGAGTAAAAATCACTGCTTAAGGATTACTGGTAAACTCCTCATTGTATCATCACTGTCTCATTAGCTCCACTTTTTCATTTTGATACACCGACTGTTTTCTATAACACTCTGCTCCTTTGAATCACTTATCTCCTCAGGCCTTCTAAATGCCAGTAAATATATTGCAAAAACATATGATATTCTGGCACTGACGGCAGGCTATCAACAACAACCCTCCTTTCTCTCAGGAAAAAATTCACACCTCTGTTTTCCTAGAACAACTACAGGGAGGGATGTGCTTCCTTGGGGAGACTGACTGAGCGTGCTCCAAGAAACACTCCAGCACTTCACATATGGGGTTATTTTCCAGTTAATTTATGATGACTCCTAAAGATCCCAGCGATGATCATTTTTCTTCTTGGCAAACAAGGAAACTATTATTAGCAGGGCAATAACATTATATATTTTCTCAGGTACAAATTTAGAGGCATACATTAAATTCAGTCATATATCAGTCCACTGTAGAACAAACTCTGCAAGTATCTTGTATAATGCATCAGGAAAGCAAACTGTGTATCAATACATCATTATTACATTTATCAAGGATTTCTTCCAGCTGGTTCACAGTGCTTGCTATAACAAAAGGAAAGCCAAAAAGGGACAACAGAAGAGGCAGTCACAATCCCTCAGACAACAGCACTAAAAACAAAAGAAAATGCTGAGAGGCTTGTCCTGGTGGTAGAGAACCTTGAAAAAGTCAAAGTCAGAAGCTAGGGTAATTGTACCAAGAACCAAATCCCAAAATAAATGTTACAATTTGTTTAAAAGCTGATCCAGATCTGTGGTTAAAGAATCTTATAGAAGGGCTTTGTCCTGGTTGAATGGGGCATTTTCTGAACCAGAAACAGGAGATCCTCAAGTGGTTTACCGGGCTACCTCCAGCTTTCTTTATCAGTGAGCAGCTTTTCTTCTCTCTTTTCTTCAAGTGAGAGCCAGCACTAATACTTTTGTATATTTTTGTGTCTGTGTGTTAGCATTACTGCCACAAGGCTTCAGAGAGAATCTATCTCAGCTGAAAGCACGGCTGAGGTGACATCTACATATAGATTCCAGCAGAGATAGGGAAAAAAGAAATCTTTAATGCTGTCCAGCACTCACAGATATACTGGCCAGCACAGGCAACACCACCTTTAAAACCCACAGTATTAGGGTTGTGATATAAAATAAGTCCTTGTGATATAAAATAAGTTTTCCCAAGAATCAACTGTCCCTTGATTTTTGGGATTATCTTTTCAACAGAGTTCATAAGGAAGTTTTAAAAGAAACAACTCATGGGCTTTATCAAGTGAGCAGAGACCTAGCCTTCCCTGTTTCCTTGAGCCTGAATGAGGTTACTGCTTTAGCATTCCTCCCCAGCATCCACCATGCTGTAATTTGATCCTTCCAGTGACAATAAGAAAAGCAGCCTACGTTGCTGCAGAAGAAAAATAAACCAGAAAAATAAACCAGCAATTAGCAAGTTCCTGTATGTTTCCTGTTTATATAATACAGCTCTTTTGCAGGGCAAAAGCCCGGAAGAAACTGATAGGCCTGGAAAAGATTTATAATTAAGGTTATTTGAAATATCCACCAATGCAACTAGACTTGTTGTTTCCTCCATTTAGTATGTAAAAGGATGGATTTAAGTGTGGAATTAAATAGCCATGACTAGCTAGAGATGGCAGTAGGGAGAGCTGTCTATAGCCGTCATCTGTGGCAAAGCTGTTTTGCACTATTAGGAGCGAGTAGAGATATTTCCCATCACAACTACTTTATTTGAGAAAGACTATGTGCAAAATCTATACATTTCATTATACATTAGAAATTACCATTTTTGAACATGAGAGTAGTGAAGGAAACTGTTGACTGGCTGCTGCTCATTTTTAAAGGATCCTCAAGGTAATACTCTACTCTGCCTGTCTTGCTGTATCCCCAAAATAAGAAGTTGTACTTATCTTCAGTGAACACTACCACACATTTTGCCTTTTGACTTCTGTGCTCAAGCACCTCATCAAACAAACAAAACTGTGCTTGTTCTTACACAGATCACTATGTTCCAAGGCCTTCAATGATACCCATTATCAATTATGGGTCTCAGATTTTGGGGTTCCCCCCCACTCTTTTTTTATGGAGTCTTAGACAAACTACTAACCTATTGAGGTACTCTCAGTATTAGGTCCTTTCCCCATTGTCCCAATCATGTTTGATGGTTTTAGTCCTCTCTCTGAGCAGAGTTGGAATTGAGAAAGCAAGTTTTTGTTTCAAGACACGTATGATCTGCAGGAGGAGCAGAGCGTGCATGGGCAGACTGCAGTCTGTCTCTGACAATAAACAGCACCAGCCAGGCACGGGTGTAACAGCTACCTCACCATGCAAGAGTTAGCTTTAGCCTCACTCCTGTCTTTAGTTTTCTGGATAACCTTCCCATCACATTGCACAATGATTTCTCATTTAACAGGAGCTTAGCATCACCAGTACTTTATGTAAAACGCTCAAAAAAAACCCCAAAAACACCTCTGTGGAAGATTATGGCACAATCTTTTTTGTTACAATCTTATTAGCAGGGGATATTAAAAGACCCTACTCCTGGAAATGCATTTAGTTCTGTTATTTCTGGCTTATCTGAGTTTCAGTTTTGTAGTAATGAACAAAGTTTGTCATTATTCCAGAAAATTTAACTACATATCAGAAGATTTAAAATGTTGGTTTGTGTTTTCCTTTTTCTTTTTTTTTCCTGAACTATTAACTCAAGAACCAAAAGGCCATAAAACCACCCAAAGTTTGAAAGAGCTACAAAGTTTCATTCTGATCCTTGCATTAAGATCAAGTGAGACATGCAAAAAATATTTTGGGCCAGTCCATTTATTTTTAAAACTTGAAAACCACACTGCTGGGACAAAATTTGAGGTACAATATCAAGCAGGAGAATAGTGCAAGTTCTGGTCAAAAAAACCAAAGCCCATGCTTGAAAATGTAGTTTAAATGTAATTCCCTGAACCTGGCCAGAGAGTGAGAAATTTAAGCTAAACTGACAGTCTGTTTCCCCAGATTTCATTGGGGATAGTATGAGAGGCCCCAGTTGCCTGAGGTTCCAGTTCCCCATAGCCCCCAGCTGTGGGGTCCTCCAGAGTTAGGACTGTCCAAGTGTGTTTGTTCCAGGACCATATAGCTCCATGCATCTACATTAAACCCCCTTTTCATCCACTTAATCTTTAAGCTTCAGTTTTTCATTAAATTGTTAAGCCTTACTTTGCAGATATGAATTCATGGACTGCCAGGTCGAGACAAAGAAGCTGCAAGTCTGAGGACAGTTCTAAGTTCATCATCCAGACTTTTCTGAAGAGATAAGTCCATGGTATTGCACAATAGTTAGCACTGAGTTCAGCATTGTTTCTTAACTTTCCAAAGATCTTTTATTCCACTAGCTGTCTATTGTATTTACTGTACATTAAGCCAGCAGTTTCTCCTCTTGCAGTTTGCTTGGAACTATTATTAGCAAATGTTTAACATATACAGACTCTTCTCAGATGGCCGAGCCAAGTTTGCAGACTGTGCATTAAGAAGCTTTCGAGTAAACTACTGTCAAGAAAAGGCTGGATAAATTAAAAATGGGAAGAAACACTGACTTCCATATTCTAGTTCAAAAAATGGTGGAGTAGATTTCATTCATATTTCCCTACTGAAGAGAATGGTTTCATGATTGCTTTATCTTAACTTAGATTTATGATATGAATGAGCTATAATCATCAGATTAAAGGGGTAAAATTTAGGAAAACTGTGGGTTGAGCAATCCTATATGGTCAGTCCTGTGATGTGAAGCGGGCTATGGAAAAAGAATAACATAATAACAACATACATTTTTAGTATCTTTCATCCACAAGAATTTCAAAATGCTTCCCAGACCAAACATGAAAGTCCAGGTTCTGATTTCTTCTCCCCTGGTGTAAATCCAGGGTGATTTGACTGAAGTTATTAGAGTTAACTCTTCATTTTCAAAATTGAATTTGAGATCAGATGTTTGGCCCTGTTGTAGACACACAGTAATGGCATTCATTTCTGCACTGGTCCCCTTCAAACAGTTATAGTTTGAAGCAAATTCATTTTCCAGCATCGGGAAAAACACAAATGATAAATCTGGCACTCAAATACATACGGCAAGAAAGAAGAAAAAAGCAGTAATGCATGTTTTTAATGTTCGTCTGGAGATGTAAAACAGGCAAGCATTCCAGTGAGTATAAAATATTATTCCTTTAATTCAGATCAGGCAAAAGTTCTCCAAGAAAACACTGAAGTAAAAGAGTAGGAGGAGGCAGAAAGAAGAATTATATAGAAACACGTTAAGTTAAACTACATGGATGCTATCTGTCCAGTCCACTCAAGAAATCTTTCTTTACAGCAAAATAAGCTTTGTTTTGGTGTAGTATCCCTCATTTCCAGCCACATTCAGATCTTTTCTGATATGCATGAGGACCTCTTTTCCTTAGTTCTACAATTACTGACTATGCTTCTACTGTGCTGTGAGAACTAGAAGCAAGTGACCCTTCATGAGTATCAATATTTTCAAAGCTGACTTGGGAGGACAGTGCAGCTGATCTGCAAGTTGTTGGGCTTGTTTGGTGGTTTTGTGTTTGGGGATTTTGTGTTTGATTGTTGGAGGGTTTTTTAAAAGCCTAAGCAATATCCTACATTTTTGCTTCCTGAACCTATCTGATACTTGCTGAAGCTTACTCAGTTTCTTTGGTAATTCCAGTGAAGCTATGACCACAGAACTGAAGTAGATTGGTTGAGACATCTTCACAAGAGAAAAGCTGCAGAAATGGTCCCTCAACCCTTTTTCCAGGGCAAAGAACAAGGGTCAATGTTATAGGTGTTCTGTATAATTTGCGTTTTATTTTATGGGTATAAAATTGTTATATATTAAATCAGCCAAATAAAATTTTAGCAAAGAATTTATTAACTCTGATACAATTGAATCGGAAAAAGCCACCACCAAAAATCAGGACCGAGCCTGGGAGTCGGCCTGGGTGAACCTGGGATCAGCCTCGCCTGCACTGATCCTCCGCAGGTTCACAATTTGCCAGTCCAAGCCATGGTTTTTTATACAGTTTTTCAGCCCGGAGGCTGAGGAACTCCCAGTTTATTATTGTAAAGTTTGTTTTCTGTAGATATGTTAAGAACATCTCGGAGTCAGTGAATGGGATGTCCACACCGCTGACAATAGTCTTGCTGCCTCCGAGGAATTATTCATGACTGGACAGGATGGTTCCACTCAAGCTCTGATGATATGTTCCCCTGGTTGCCAGTCCCATGATGACATCTTGGGACCGCTGCAGATGTCCTGATCGACATTACTGTAGAAATGCAGATGTATTCCCGGAGACAGGATTGAATGTAAATAGAGTTGCCAGGAATTCTCTATTCACATCCTCTATCCCAGTATCGAGGAGTCGATCAGAATCAGGTTTTTCTACAGCAAGGGGGTTTGGGGAGGTAGTCGGTTTCCTGGCATTTGTCCTGTCCAGGTGGTTATCAAGATAGACATTCCCTCCTTGGCAGCAACTCCCACACGAGGTAATCCTCTGGGGCTGTGTTTCTGAGAGGGTTTGATTTAGGTTTTCCCTAAACTTTATAATACATATATTACAACAGGCAGAAATGATACAAAAAAATACTAATTACACATTTCATATATAACAAAATAAAGCAAAAGCATTTCTGATCCAAGAGAAACCCAGCTGCCTGAGACTGCAAAACTGGATGCTGGAAACGGAGGAACAGGGTGATTTACAATTGAAACAGAAGGGTACAGAGCAGCCCCACCTGTCTCCCCAAGGACCCAGCAGTTAACACCAGATATCAATCTGATCTTGCCCATCAAGACTGTGAATCTGAATACCCAGGTTCCAGTAAACCTATTCATCCACCCTTCCCTTCTTGGAAAGCTCATCAGTGGACCGGCAGCTGAAAATTAATACTAAGGACTTCTTAGCGTTGGGGCTGAAGAACTGTATAAAGACTGGCTCTCTGAAGGCCAATTTGTGAACTTGGGGAGGTCAGTGGACCAGAGGCTGATCTCAGGTTCACCCAGCTCCAATCCCAGGCTCAGAGTTGTCCTTGATTGTGGCTGTTCCGAAATTTGATATTTACAAATTATCAATAAATTCCTTATTGATTTTTGTTATGCATGAAATGTATAATTTGTGTTTTATTGTACTATTTTTGTAAATACTATGTATAAAACTATAAATCCTACTTAATCAAACCAAGCAGGAAAACAGTTCTCTCCCAGAAAGAAAAAACCCAGCTGCAAGATTACCATAGAGGGGTGTCGCCCACGAAAGAAGAGCACAGATCTTGATAAGTCTCTAGAGAAGACAAAGACCAGGAAA
>WEIU01024047.1:0-12098 GCA_013389925.1 Aegithalos caudatus
TTTTTTTTTTAATTTTACTGTTTCATACCAAAGTAAAGTATTCATTGTTATAAAATTTGCTGTTAAAGACAAACATCAGGGCATGGTTTTATGAGATATTTTAAGTGTAGCATCATACAGCCATAGAACTCATTCTGACCAGCAAATATTGCAAGGGTTTCATGATAAAATTATGAGCCTAAAAGTTGCCCTCTGATTTCAAGCCTTTCAATAATTCAATAAAATATCACAATGTTTTGCAATTATAATATAATTTATTGCTCTCCTTTAAAACAAGATAGTGCTAATTTCTTAAAAGTATATTTTTAGTAGTAGGGTTTTATTTGTCTGGTTAACAGCAAAATTAGGAAGTTTTTCCCTTAAGAGTGTCATTATTTATTATCACAATGCTGTCATAGATATTTTTTACTTCCAAGTCTATTTTGAGCAGATGGGAGGAAGATATCATGTCAAACCCCAAATATTTGTGTATTTTTTTTTAACTAGTTATGCCTTAGAATGAGGTCTACTAGAATGAGGAGCAGAATTGCAAGCAAAGTTATTGATCATTGAAAATTCATCTAGCATCTATGATAATATTTTCCCATTGATTTCAAAGAGTTCTAACAGAATAAGACCCAAGTGAAAACTAAGTAATAAATTCTTAAATGTCATGATAATTTCCACTGTTTTTAGTTGGTAGCCATTTAAGGTCTTGCATTTTTTATATTTTCCCACACTCTTTTTGTGAGGTGATGCCTACCTCTTCTTAGACCTTACTCTGGCATTCTGATTGGTTCTTTCTTTACAATAAATTTTATAGTTACTTTNGTTACATGAAATTCAAATGGGGGATATATTGAAATTGCAATTGTCTTTGTGAACCTTTCCCACCATTATGAATGTAATACTAGAGGAACAATTTGCACTATGAGTTTCTTGTGCTTTGACCTAATTATTAATTTGAAATTTTTTGTTTGCAGTCATAGAAGTATACTATGACTCTGTTAATTTAAGATAATGCAGCTTTGCTACTCATTCAGCTAAACAAAAAATCAAGTTTAACAAGAAATTTTGGCAGACGTGTCTTTTTTTGTGGCAGTTTTCATGGAAGGAGAACATTGTCAAACATTACACTCTAAAAAGGAAATTCAGAATGTATTAGGTGGAAAAAGCTCACGTGTAAAAGAAGTTTTAAAGTTTTAATCTACATGAGTGGGTGATGTTTGTTCCTGAGAATTCTGGGAAGTCAAAAGAGAGATGATATTGTGTTACTAATAGCAAGAGATTGAGAGACAACCGGTGTTGTCCATCATGGCTGGGAAAGGGAGATTGGTTTTGACTGGAGAGGAAGACACAGGTCTTTGGCTGTGTCTCATGGGATTGCAACCACAGCAAGATACTGAAATATCTGGCAGGAGTTGGTTCTACCTGTAACCAACAGCTCAAGAAAGAGAAATCCAGAAATCTATTTGGAAAGAGAGTGGGGGGCAAGTAGACCTATAACTGCATGGTATAGCTGCATAAAGATGATTACTGAGTTTGTGTCAGTGAACGCTGTGGTCCATATTCTAAGCATACAGGAGTAAAATGAGAGAGTGAGATGGACATTTATTAAATTCTTCCAGAAGTTAGGACGAATACAATTTAGCTTGTAACAGTAAAAGAGTAATGAGCATAGTAAGAAAAGGAGTGGTTAGAAAAGCTAACTCACAAACACTGACAGGGAAAAAGAATTTTAAGGAATTGTGGTGTTGATTGGGACTGGCAAGTTAAAATGGTTTAGAAGAGAGTGTTGGGTCTATGACTTGGCAGGAAGGTGGGTGGAAAGTAGTGTGAATCACTTCAGTGTGGTTCATATGTAAGACTGTGGTTTGGAAAGTGTCAGAGGAAATTTTAGGCAAAAATTTTGCCTAAGTTGTTCACTGATCTCAGATGTGAAATAGAGACATGAGATGGAGCAGTTCTGGGAAAGGGAAGTGGGGTCAAGTGTTAAAATCCTCCAACACAAACAAGGAGGCGAACATTATAAAAATTAAAATTAAACATACATTCTCAACAATGTAGTTATCTTCTTTCATCCTTACTTCATCTGTAAGGGTTTTACAATTTCATCTCATTCCTCTTTGGAGTACCTTCCTTCAAAACATAATCAAAGTATTCTTTTCTTATTACTTCAGCATAATGCAACATCTATTCCCAGGACAACTAAAACCCCATGTACCATTTAAGAAATCATTGTAAAGAAAGGGTGTCTTTGTGTGTGATAATTTTCATGGAAAGAAAATGTTAGATATATGCTGAAATTGTGAACTTTGTGACATCCTGAGGTCTCTGAGAATTCTGACATCTCCAGCAAGTGGCAGACACAATATTCAAGTGCCTGTAATTGACCAATGCAGCACTTGACACCTGACACGGAGTTGACTGCATGGCCTGTAAGGTTAGATGGGTAGGTAGTACATGAAATCCTTATTTAAAGCTTTCTCTAGCTGGAATGACTGTGACATGAGGCTAAATCACAGATAACTGACTTCTTTAAAAATACATCCAGAAATCTAACCCTCTAGAAAGGTCTGTATTGTGTACAGTATTACCCATTAACTTCAAGATGTGCCTTGCTTTTGTTCAGAGTATTGTGTGATTAGATTTTCTTTTAAGTTACAAATACATGATTGGAATTGTATTTCACAGCTACATCTTGCTGCATGGATGAATGACAAGATGGGTTGAACCTTACTCTTTTTTTTTTCCCTCCATTTTTTCCTTCTGGATTGAGATGATGCATTGCTATACAGAATGCCTCCCTGAATGCCACTCTGCAGTTACAACATGAAATAGAACTGCTAATAGAAGTATGAGAAATTAGAGGTAGAAAAAACAGATTACTTCATCATCTCCATGCACCTGACAGTACATCAGGGTCCTAAATTGTTCAGGAAGAAAGTTATTCTGAAAGGATTAGATAGTATGTAATGAATTACAAAAAAAATGAGTGAACACAGCTTTTATAGCTTAAAATTGTAGGAAGCCTGTATCTAATTTTAATACTGATACAGGAAAAAATAGGTTGGATCAGCTTTATGAATAACCCTGGTATTTCATTAGCATGATCTCCCATAGTTCTTATACACATTATACTGACTATATTTGAGTTTCTGAGAACTCTAACATTACTAAATGTTATTAATTTCTTCCCTTTTTACCAGGAAATATTTCTAAGCTGGCATTCAGGCCACTGACTGCAAACTTTTAGAATTGTACCATGTATACCAAAACCTTAAATAACCTCAAATATTTTAATCTTTTGGAAGTTTACACTTCAGCCAATAATTTTGCTTAAGATTTGCTCCTTTGAAGCTGTGTCTTCTTGCAGTCATTAAAGAAGGAATTTGTGAAAACTACTTAAAATTATTTCTTTTCCCCCAGTCCTGTAAATTCACCACGATAGAAGTGGTACCTACCTTCATAAACTGTAACTCTTCCCTGTACTTTATGCTTCAGATTTTATTCTAGTCCACACAGGTCAACGGCATCTGTATAGGGATCTCTTGAAGGGATGACAAATTAAAGTTGGTTCATTTCACTTGATTTCCTTAACTTGCTGAAACTTCATTATCGTTTTGGGAGTCAATACTAATCTACATTCCTTTTGATCTTGCTCTTAATTTACAGTAGAATTGAAATCAGAATAGGACTAATTTCAGTGCCTACTTTTTAAGAGAAAGAAAGCAAAAAGATTTTACAGCTCTAGCTACTTTAATTTTCTTTTTGTGATGTTTTACATTTAGTTAAGTTCAAGCTTCATTTTCATGTAAATCCAAACCTCCAAATTTCATTATCATTATTAAAGGCTGTTTATTCAGTTTCTGAAAAAAAAATTGTCTCATTTCTGTCACCATAATATGAATGATCAAAGAAGAGTAATTGTAGCATTTCTTTTAGGAATCCTGCCCTCAGTAAGCCCATAGGATTTGTTTACCCTCTCTTACCAACCAACATTTGTACCCATATGTTGAGATGGCAGCATGCCTCCCTCATGATGTACTATGCCAGTTTCAATGGGATATAGATGCCAAACACTATTTAAATAAGGAACTAGCATAATGCTGAAAATACCATCTGTTCTGTAAAATTTTTCTTACTCTGTGACAGGATCGCCGTACTGAACTTCCATGTGTTAATCACATTTTTGATACACAATAATGAAATTTGAATACCTGAACAGCTGAAATGTCTGAGCATCCATGATATCTACAGTTTTACCAGGAATTGTGGAAGATTTACAATGTATGTATGGAAGCCATTTTTTAAAATGTGGGACACCAAGATGCATTGGTGAATGTGGTGCACCCATGAAGCAACTCGTGCATGACAGTGGCTGTGTCATGCGAAAATCAGCCTTCAAGGACAAGTATTTACTACTATCATGCCCCTTCTCTTGGGCAAATCTACAGAAACCAGTATGTGGAAAACTTCTATACTGATTCTTTCAGTGAGTTCACATGTGTCAGCTCGAGAAGCAAGGTCTGTTCTCTCTGGATTCCTTACTTATGGATTGCATTAATCTTAAATTTTTCAGGTGGCTAAGGTTCAATTCCAGTGCAAGCTACTGATTAGAAATCTTCCTAATCAATCAGCCAATTGATTTGAAGTCTCCATTTCTCACTCCTCTGTTAAAGTATCCAACCATTCCCATCTATTTGGCTATATTAATGAACAAATTATTTTTTACTGTGTTGTAATTCCATTTGATGATATCTGAAAAATTACAGGTTTCCTAACAAACAAATATGTATAAAGTATGTATAAAGATGAATATGAATACAGCAACAGAGCATTTTCTAAAAAATACTGACTTTTGTGAATGATGACAGCTGTCTGTATTAAAACAGGTTGTATGTGATTGATCCCAAAATGAAAATAGCTGCTTTGAAAAATGCATATTTCTTCTGAAAAGCATAGTGTCAAAGAACATTTCTTCTAACATTTTGGGTGCTAGAGACATAGGTCATCTTCGTTTCAGAAAGGGGAGAAAGGTACTTGTTCTAACATAGTTTTGCATGAAGTTCAGTGATATTTTTTATAACTATAAATCCCATTGAAAAAGTAGGTTTCTGAGGGATCTATTACATTATTCTTAACAAATAAAATATTGTGGATAATATTGCTAAAATTAATTTGTTTTTGTGTTTTAAATTATATAATATGAGCCAAAAATATAAAATCAGATTAAATTTTAATTGAGCAGGTTTAAATACATCTTTTCTGTTCCACTCAGATGAATTCTATGATCTCTGTTTTCAGTATGAAAAAGCCCATTTTTTACATTTGTTTTTTCCCCTGTTTTCTTCTTGCTTGCTGAATTCTACTACTAGATCTTCATCCAAGAAAACAGGTTTGCATATGCATGAAGTTTTCAAGTATCCATAGTCTGGAATACTTGTTGCTCTACAGAGGTAGATTAGGAAATTATTTTGCATTTTGTTGTGGGGTTTTGTTTTGTTTGATTTTCACTGAGGCCTAGACAGTAAAACAAATGAAGGGGAAAGGTCCCTTGAGACATTATAGATGTCACTAAAAAACATTTCTGTGTTCCACTGTTCCAAATTTTTGCCTCCTATATCTTCCTGCTTCATTCTATCATTTTAGCCAGCCTTTAATTTTGCCTTTTTCTTTGTTCTGCTCCTGGTGCTGAGCTTTTTCCAAGGACCAGCACAGATAAAGGAATCTCTTTTCTGCTGAGCTTGATGGAGGAGTTGGTACCTTTACACTGTCTCTGTAAATTACCTGTGGTGGTTGTAATTAGCTGTAGTTATCTGCATCCAACAGAAAGGTGTACGAAGGCAGTAATGTTGGCAGGACAACACTCTCACTCTATCCTGCTTCTCTGTGTCTAAAAAACACTCAATGAGTTTCTCACTTCATCATTTTCCACGAAACCATGAGTTTTTCTATGTTGAAGGTTGTGTATATGTTTTGAATATGAATTTACATATGTATATTTAAAACATTTAAAAGTGAAAGGAATGTGACTCTTACCTGCAGAGCAGGGTATCTCTAAGTGCCATATAATAGTTTTCATGTGGGAGGAGATATGGTCCTTCAGTTTTCATGTGGGAGGAGATATGGTCCTTCTTGGGTGGGAGGAAATGTGTGAGATCAGTTAAAATATTCTGTTTGTTTCACTATTGCATACTTAAGATTCCCAGTTCTTTAGTCTATCCAGATCTCTCTGTAAGGCCTCTCTACTCTCAAAGAAGTCCACAGCTCTTCCTAATTGAGTATTGTTGGCAAACTTAATTAATGTACATTTGATTCCTGTGTCCAGTTCATTTGTAAAACCATTTAAGAGCACTGGGCCTAAAATTGGGCCTGGGAATCCCCACTGGTACTGACTGCCAGCCTGATGTAACCCCATTTATTCCACTCTTTGAGCCAGACCTCTCAGACAGTCATTCACTTGTCTGGGCAACCTAGAGCCAGTTGCCAATGGACCATGACCAGATGGCTTTTGAGTATGTCCAAGGAGGACTCCACAGCCTCCCTGGCACCTTTTCCATTGCTCGGCCTCTCTCACATTAAAAAAGTGTTCCCTGGTGTTCAATTGGCACACACTGCCTCTTGGTCTGTTACTGGGCACCACTGAAAAGAGCCTGGTTCCATCTGCTTTGCGCCCTCCTTTGAGATGTTTGTAACAATTGATGAGATTCCACCACTTCATGCCTTTTTTTCTCCAGGCTAAATATTCCTACCTCTCTGCTTTTCCTCACGGGAGAGATGCACCAGTCCCTTAATGGTCTTAGTGGCCTTTTGCTGGACTTTCTCCAGTATGGCCTTTTCTTTCTCATACTGGGAGTCTTCAGAACAGCCATAAAAGATCTTGAAAACCTTCCTAGGTAGCTTGAGTGTTTGGTAAGAATAAATCTAAAATTTAGAATTGGTTTTTTTCCCCATAATTTCTGTTAGATGTTTGGCTGTTCTCTTTTCATGTAACACTATAAAGGTAACAGGGACTGCGACCGTTGTCTACGCAGTATGCAAATACCAATCAGTTTCATTCTGCAAACTCAAATGCATTGCTAGAAGGGAATTACTACTTAAAGAAAGGAAGCAAAAGAAGTTTTAAAAACAGCTAAATTTAAATAAAAAGATAAATTAAGGAAATATCCTAGTTCATAGCTGTACAAGGCTACCACATAATTGGTAATTTTTGTCTTTGCTCACTGAATTTCTCTGTGTAATGAAAAGTTTTTTTTTTATTATAGGTCACTGTTTATCTGAGGATTTTACTTTGTTCAGGATTAATCCTTTATAAAGTATTAATTCTGATGGACTATGCTGTAAAATAGAGACCACGGAGATGCTTCATGGTTATTTTTTTAACTGGATTATTCCCATATCAAGTATTTGGTATTTGTATTTAGAAGCAAGTATCGGCCTTATAAGTAATATTTGCTTCCCCAGTAATGAAGCCCACTTAAATAAATACCTGATATAAAAATAATCCTGTTAAAACTGAACAAATAAACTCCACACCAGCCTCTCAGAGTTCTGGGAGACCCTGACTGGTAAATACTTGATTAATGAATAATCCTTTTAAATGAATAAAATTTGTGTGCCAAATGGAGAAGTAAATTACAATCATAGTAAGACTTGTTATAGGAAAGTTACAGATGAATAAATCTAGCCTGATAATTTATGAGAAAGTATGATGACATTCTCTTTTCTTTGACAACAATAAGCCTTTTATAAGTATAGGTTCAATTACTTTTTTCAAAAATATATTAAAAGGATTTATATCCATGCCATGTAATATTGGAAATATTCACAAGAAAAAGGTGGACATAGATGTACAGTAGTAAAGCACTAATATGTTAAAATGGAATGTTTTCTTATTTCCATTTCATTGCATCTGACTTTGAAGAAATTTGATACCTTTTTTGTTCTATGTCATCCTAAAAGAAATTATCCTAGAAGTTAACCTTTTACCCAATATAGGTCATACAAAGTTAGATCATTTAAATTGAAATTCTTTAGGGAGCAATAGGTGTTTTAATGAAAATTAGAAATCTCGTTTTCTCATTTAAGGAAATATTGTAGTGTTTTCCGTCCTTTTGGAATTTAGTCTGGGAGTTTTTCCTATCAAAATCAAAAGAGAATATATATATTTTAAAAATCTATTTCATATATATGAATGAGTCCTTGAAAAAGCTAATGAATAGTTGGTTGTGAAGACTCATTAAAACATATCAAATCAAAATAAACTAATAAACAAAGAGCCTGTGCCAGTAAGAACATATGACTGTAAATACCTTTTTCCTCAAAACTCCTACTAGTGTCTGGACAGCAGCATTCCTCACAGTTTTCACAGAAAGGAATGAAATTAATTCAGTCAAAATGAATAAAACATAATGGCGTGGTCAGGTTGTGTTTGGTAAGGGAAGTGAGAAGGGATGAGAAGGTTTTGCATGCCTTTGGACTATCTGTGAGTTCCCTTATTCGACAAGCAGTTAGACTATGAGCCTCTGGAGATCTAGAGCTAGCAAGGGCCCACGTGACTTCAGATTTAAGAACAGAAAAAAAAAGGTTAAAGCTTTGGTTGCATCTCCCTTTTGTTTCTTGGCTGCATTGGAATGACCATATTGTCCTGTCCGAAGACCAGTTTTAAGATTTAAAATCATTAGTGTCTTTTACGTATGTAAAAGTCTTAAGAGATAATATCTGAAGGAGTAGAAAGGTGGATTTGCATAATGATGGAAAACTGCCATTTGATTTACTTTTAAAGGTGTCTTCATTAACGAGGCTTTGAAAGTAGAAAAAAGTGCAAAGAGAGGTGGTTTTATCTGCAAGGAAGTGATCAAAATACGTGTTCAGATAGAAATGCTTATAGTTAGGCTTATTAAAATTATAGTTTTAACACGTAATTGTTTCTTTCTCACATAGAGATTTCCCTTTCTTTTATTTTTTGAAAGCTGTTTCTATTTCTACTTTAATCTTCTATTTTTTCTAAACAAACAAAAAAATTCTTGCAGGATACATAGAGCATAATTTCAGCCCTATATTCGTTATTTTTGTTAGTACAAAAACTCACAGGACTTTGAGAATAAGCTAGCTTCAGGGTAAGTTAGGGTTTAAGAGTGATTTGATTTTTGTAAACAAAGTAGTATAGATTTGAAGTCTGAAGGTCATCATAACTAAGTGGAAATTACACAAAGGGCATAATTTCTGCCATCTGTATGTGGGAATGGAAAAAGACTTTTCTATAACTCTGGCTAAAAATAGCTGTCTCATTGGCTAGAGGAAATTTGCTGCTGGTTGATTCATAGACTTAATTAATTTCTCCTGGTTTTCATCTCAACTTTTCTTCTATTTGGCCTATTTGATGTCATCCCATTCATGAATGATAGGAGACCAGGATGGTTTGGTTTATTACATATATCTTATACTGTTTGTTGTGTGAAAGGAAAAAACACAAGCAAGGAAATTAATTCTGATTGTGCCTAGGACTAATGGAAAAATTATTTTCTTATTAACTTCCACTTCATTTCTGGAATTATGTGGAAATTTTCCACTGTCCATTTTGATACTTGCTGTTTGAACCTGATACCAGATCAGTATAGTATGCCAGGTATTTGTTACATTGTTATTATTTACAGGAATGAATGTATTCACAAGCCTAGTAACTAGAACTGGAATTTTTAAGAGACTTTGAAAAAGTAGTGATATTTATAACCTTGAGCTGCTTCTGAAAATCTTGTCATATAAGTGATTTAACTTAGTAATCTTCAATAATCTTTTCATTTACTACTGACAAAGGAAGGTTTAGAAGGTAATATTAATTTATCTGATTAATGGAGGGTAGCATTGTCAAAAGCTTGTCCCATCAAGTATAAACTGTTACTACAATTATGAAGTTAATTTGAAAGTGTTTTAGTTGTCACACTAATTTAGCAAGAAATCCCGTGGCTATTAATACATTAACTAGGCCTGCTGAAACTATTTTATTTTAATCTTTAAATGCAGAACTGTTTCTGAGTTTGTCAACTCGCTCATTTTATACAGTCATTGAGACTACTGCCTCTTGGCTTTTTAAGTTCATTCTGTAGGTCTATATTGTTTGTTCTAGCAATGGAGAGTTTTACTGACTTGATTGACATTGCGAATGCTGACCAAAAAATCAGCGATCATAGAAAATGGTGCCGAAAGGGATCTGAAGACATCCTGTTAAGATGAACCCAAGGAGATTTAAATCTTTGCAAATTATTCCTGGCAGGTATCTTTCTTACCTGTTCTGAAAGTTCTGTATTGATGGACATTCTCCAGTTAACATATTCCAGTAATATTCCAGTCCTTCCCCATCTTCATCACTAGAAGTGCTTTCCTGATTTTTGTCTGATTCTCCCTTGCACTACTTTAAGATCACTTGGTGTGTTGTTCCTAGTGAACAAATGTGCACGGATCTGTTTGACTTTCCTATGATTTTTTAATGTATTTTTATATCATAATCTACACCTTGACCTGACTTCTGTGGAAAAGGCATTACCAAATCAGTCAGTCATTCCCCACAGACCATGAGAAATCTAGGTCAGCATTTAGGAGGAAACATCCATGGCTGAGAACTCACTTTGGCTGTTTAATAGACTCTTGAGCTGTCTGAAAGAATTCCCTTTGGTTCATTTCTGGTGGCCTAGCCAACCAGCTGATATTTAAGCATTTCCTACATAAATGAGACTTCTGACTAGGGATCATCTAGTAGAGTGTGCTGTAAGGCAGTTTTACCTCTAAAATGGATCACATTGCAGACCTACAATTGCAACCATATAAACTGTGCAATTGAGTTTGCTCCAAGGATTAGGCACTCTTCCCTTGGTGCTTCTATTGTTTTCTATTGCTATATGCTAGGTCACCAATCAGTCTGACTATGTAAATTACAGTTTTAAATAAAGTAATTTTGAAACAGCATGGTTTGAGGGGTCCATGATACTTCAGAGTTGTTGCAATTNGTCCGAATAAAGACATTTACACATAAAAAATAAGGCTTAATCTTAAATTTAATGTCAGTAATGGAAGTTTACAGAATTGGAGAATTTTTAATTGTTTCACAAGTAAGCAGTGAAAATTCTGGGAAACTCTTTTAGAATATTCTGCACATATCATGGAATTTGTTTCAAATGCCATGGACTACCATAAAGAGAGAAAATGAAACAATCCAATGTATCTATAAAAAATAGTTTTCACCTAAATTGTAAGAATATGTATAAAAAATAAGTATTATCATTCATTCTGAACATTGTCTTCTTAAAGGGGAAAAATGTAAAATATCTCTTTTCTTGTCAGCTCTCATGCTTTTTGTCTCACCCCTGAAGGGATTTATGTGATAGTCCACCCAGTGGTTCTACTGGAAGAATTTTTGTAGTGTTAATTGGCATGATTAGAAGCAGACCTTGTGTCCTAAACTCAGGATGAAGGATTGCTGCACATCCCACTAAACAGCTGAGTTTTCATTTCTGCCATGCTGTGCTGTACAGGCATTGGACAAAATTACAGTGCTCAGGAAAGACTTTTCTACCTGCATTTCCAGATGCAAGGAAGGTGCTGTGATGGCAAGAGCTGCCATAAAATGGTGAAAAAGCTTATTGAGAAAGTCAGCTAACTATGGTATTGGAATTCCATTCTATGATGGAAGATCAAAGGATATGGAGAAGTGTACTCATCCCTGTTTACATGAGTAGGAGGCCAAACAAACTTCTTTTGCTTTCTGCAAATCAAATTGAGAGAATGATAGCTAAAATCAGATCTGTTAATCGACTAACAAAAAGAGTCAAGTATGATGACTATTAACTCCTTGGTGCTGTAATTTGACAATATTTGTTTGTCAACAGCTATGTTATATCAGACAGTCTAGAAGTCTTATGTCAATTTTTATGTATTTTTTTCCAACACAAAGAAAATTAAATTTGGTATTATGCCTGAAGTGGTTCAGAAATGGAAATGACACTGAAAGCTGTAGTGTTAGAACTAATTCTCATTTCTTCAGTGTGATATTTCTGTGCTGTCACTCCTGTATTTTTTTTTCCTTTTTTTTTTTTTTTTTTTTTTTTTTTTTTTAAAAAATT
>WEIU01024048.1:9572-30561 GCA_013389925.1 Aegithalos caudatus
AGCCCGAGGCGGATGAGGGCGAGGCTGGCGGTGCGCGGCTCTGGCGGTCCCTGAGTTGTTCCCGGGAAGAGTGAGAGGCTCAGGATGTCGAGGAACGTAAGTGCCGTTCGCCCTCTCAAGTGCCCGGGCTGTGGCCAGGGCCCTGTGCCGGTCACAGCCCGCCGGGCATCTCCAGAGGGGAAAGATGTGTGCTAATGTCTTTACAAATAATTCGATGGGTGAAGGTGTGGGTGTTCATGTCTTTGAAGTGGGTCTTAATATCTCTACTGACTTTGTGCAGCGGGTTGGTTGCAGAGGTGAGACCGCTTGGCTCCTGAAACAGAAAGTGGGTCTGCACAAGGCTGAGTTTCTGAACTTTGGGGTAAAGCAGTAGGTTCCAGCGGGGAATACGTGGAAGGCGGTTCGGGAAGGCTGAACCTTCCTAGTGCCTCAGCCAATGGGGAAAGGATGAAGGCATCGTGCGGCCCGGAGTTTCGGATGGGAGGAGGCTGCACCCTCCGAAACCGAGAGAGAGAAAACCGCACGGGCGTGTGCCCCATGGACTCTTTCCCTTTATTTGAATAAAGTTGCAGGACTCCTCTGTCTCCTTTATGGACAGTGGCTTTTCATAGCGTGATTTTCCGTACCCAGAGAAGTGCCATGCCCTGCCTTTGTTGTGTGTGTGCGCTCTGAATTCGTTAAGTCCCCACAAGCCGTGTACGCACAGATGAACCCCCGGGCTCTCCTGTTAGTCCTGTGCCTTGTTTTAAGTTTTTGTTACCCTGGCTATAATTATTTTAGAGTGCTCAGGCACTCTTTTTACTGGTGAGGTGAATCATAATTTGTTATTTATAGCTGTGTTTTAGCTGGTCAGGAATTCAGGCCTATTACTCAATTTGTCGTGGCCTGAATGCAGGGTGTGGACTCCAAATACAGAACCTGGAGGCAGACCAAAGAAAGCTTGAACATATAGAACCACTGTAATAGATACTGGATGGGTATTTTTTTTCTATCAGGCTGGAGTTTTATTTATTGAATGCGTTTCTGGTATTAAGAGTATGATAAAGCATTTAAGCAGTGTGGGAAAGTTTTGGTCCAAGGCAAGAGGTTCTGCTCTGTAGGGCAGCAGTGCTAACGAACATAAGACTTGTTTTGAAACTAAATGCTTTCCCTTTTCACACCAATAGTGCAGTTTTGGTTTATTTTCAACAGTTCTCTGACACAGGCAGCAGAAGAGAGCATGTTAAAATCACAAGTGAGCCCAAACCAGGGTTCCTGGAGCGGCTCAGTGAGACGTCTGCAGGCATGTTGATTGGATTCGTGACATTTCTTCTGGCTTTCTACGTTCTTTTTACCAATGAAGTAAGTGCAATCCTGTCAGTGTTTGTACACAGCTTTATTGCTTGATCCACAAGAAGAGGAGGTTTTGTCTGGGGACCTGGTTCTTATGCTCGGGATATAACAGAAAAGTGCAGTCACAGGCCACAGGTAGTATTTCTCTGGAACTAGGTGTAGTAGAGACAGTAGCAGTGTGTGATGAGAAATAAGATCCAAAGCTTGTAAACTGATGATGAAACAGCCTGTGGTAAGAGGGTTGCATGAGCCAGCCATGTTCCAGCTTTTTCTTTTTTTTTAGGTAACAAAAGGTCCTCATTTCTAGTGTTGTTGTAATTGCTTTGAAGAAATTCATACCACACGTTGCAAAATTGCGGGTGTTATTTATTCATTTTTTCTCAGTATTATTTTTCGGGTTTAGATTAAATAAATAAAAAAAAAAAAGTGAGCCAGGAATCTTAACACACTGCAATAGAAAACGTACTTGTTTGGGCAATTTTGGAGTGGAGAACAGAATTCTGTGGATTTTCACTTAGAGACTTGTTTTCATATCTCTACAAGAGGAAAAATATCTACTCCAAATTTTGATGACCTTGCATAAAAAAGCACATCAGGATATAATGGTAAGGTAGGGAAAACTTTTGCCAAGGAGTCAATATAGGTGTGTGGGAAAAATGAACCATCTGTATTGTTTTTGCAGTTACTCAGGAATGATGAACAAGGTAAGAGGTGAAGAGAAGGAAATTTGGACCCTTGTAGGAAGAATTTGGGTCTGTTTGAGAACCTTAGTCAATGTTAATGGTCCTTCTCCCTGGGTGAGAAGTACTGCCCCAAACTGGCTCAGACACAGAGAATGGAGAAGTACAAGTGTATTTCACAAATATGCCTTGGGCTGAATATACAAGCTTTCCTTTCGGTCATCAGTGCACTTGTCTGCTAGCCTTGTTCACAAATTACTGCTGTGATGCTGATGCTCCACAACTTGATTTCTGTTTTCTTCATTGCAGGGACGAGCTTTAAGGACAGCCAAGTCTCTGGATGAGGGGCTTTCTCTTGTTGTCCCTCTTGATAACATCCACAGTATCTCTCAGCAGAATGAGGGGACACTGGTGCACTTGTCTGGAGCTCTCAGTACATCTAAGGTACATGAAATAGTGTCTTGACAATATGAGTATTTCAAGCTTGGAGGAAAGGAAAAGTCTTTGCCTATTAAAGTTTTGTTTGATATCCAGGAAAAGATACATGGTTTTTCTCTTCCTCTGAGCATTGCCAGCTACCATTTAAGCTCTGGTTCTTGGCCTGGAATCAGGGAGATGCTGAATGTCCTTGCACTCCCTTCTCCAAGCCAATGCCAAGTCTAGCTGTGTTTACCCCCAAGCTGCCTTTTGTGGATAATTTCAATTGCCATTTGTGGAGGAACCTGTTGTGTGTTCATGATATTGTTAAGTCTTCAGGCTCTTGCAGCACAGGAGCTCTGCATGTTCTGACTTTTCAGTAGTGGTGACATTTTCCATGGTCCACCCACATTGCAGAAGGTGACACAGCACCTTCCAGTAAAACAGAATCTCCAGGTTTAAACACTGAAACCTGAAAAACCCATGGTCAGCAGTTCTGGTTTCATTCTTCACTATGGCAACAGCTTTTGAGGATGATTCTGCAGGTCAGATTTCCCAGAGACATTCCTTTTTGTCTTTCATAACATTTATACCATGTTCACCTGTGTGTAAGATAGTGCTGGCTGTACAGTGAGGTATGCAAACAACTTCAGTAGCAAAAATACAGTGTTTGAGGTGGTGAGGTACAGCATTTAGACTGACTTGTATTTTCCTTAATTTTTGCACAGCCTTTGTTTGACCCCAGCTATGGGCTCTCCATCCAAGCTGTCAAACTTAAGCGTCATGTGGAAATGTACCAGTGGGTAGAATATGAAGATTCCAAGTAAGTGAAAGTACTCTTTAAAAGTAGTTTATGAGGCTGTTGTGTTACCAGGATCCTATGACATTTTTTTTCTTTCCTTATACTTTAGGAAAAAAAAAAAATTTAAAAACTCTTTATAGCAAAAGAATTCTAGAGCTCTTGGATTTTTTTCCTTTAGAGAATCACTTTAATTTCCTTGAGAGATGTTAACTGCTTTCTTAGTTGCAACCCAAGTAGGGAAAACATTTTTGCTATTGCTAATAATCCCACTGATGGTACTATAATGTTATTAGCTATTATGTAGGTGTGACTGCACAGAATTCATGTTCCAAATGTCTTTCATGTCAAAGCACAAAAAAAGAGGTTGTGAAGGTGTGAAAAAAATTTTCTCAGTTTTAGCATGCCTATGGGGCAGCATCTGTTAGAAACTTGATTTGGACCAGCTTGTCTCACTGTATTTAATTCTGGTTGTTCCCTATCAGTCTAGTCAACACCTCCTTATTCAAAGCATGGGAATAAAAAGGTTGTGGCTGTTGAGCATCTGTGTTTGGTTTTCTTCTGGTACAAAAAATCTCTGTCTTCAGAACAGGTAGTTCAGAGAAGAGTTAGGTTCTATATAAAATAAGTCTCTGTTGCCAGAGAATCTGTCTGTGCATTTCACTGGTGAAGTGTATTTTGCCTTCTGCAGGGGTGTGTATGCACTGTTTTGATTCTCATCCCAGCCCTTTTTCTCTGCAGGGAATATGAGGAGAATGGTGAGATTAAGAAAGAGACAAAGTATTCATACAGTAAGTTGATCAACAAAAAGTCCCTTCCCTTTTATGCATGTAACTTTGGATTTCTATGTCTGTGTGTATTCTGATTTTTGTGGTAAAACCTGTGTTTTCTTCCTGGGAAAGAAAGGAAAGGAATGTGAAGAAATAAGCAAAAATTCTCTTTCCTGAACAAATGAGAGAACCTCTCTGTCATGAGGTAACTGAGGTGAAAGGAGATATGCTGTTAGCAAGCAAGAGCTATAGAAAATCTGAGTCTCATTTTGAAACTCCTAAAAGTTCAAGGGAACATCCAGGGACAGGATGCTCCAGAAATAGGGCCTATAAGGTCCTCAATGATCAGAGGTGGGAGTGTGTTTGAAGCTACACTTGAGATTACACTTCACACATGGAGTAATTGGGAATATGTCAGCTGTGAGTAGAAGAATAATAGAAGAATAGACAGGGAAAACAGGGTAGCTCCAGCCTGTAAGGGAGCTTGTTAAGAACCTGTTCAGATGTTGATACCAGCCAGTGAAAACCAGCAGCACCTTCTGATGTGCACTGTCGCTATTGCCAAGTGTTTTTTTGGCAGGAGCAGAACTGGGTGCATTATTCTGATCTACCCAGTGGCAGAAAAGTACTCTGAGTCATCATGGAGATTGGTGTCTGCTTCATTTACCTCTGATCAAAGCACGTGCATGTGTAACGTGGGCGTGCAGCTGTTTCTGGGTGTGATCATGTAAAAAATCTCAGCTGAGTGAAGCATGGGGACCCTGTATCATAGAGGTACTTAAGGGGCAAAGCTGGTGGTTGTGAGCCATGAAAAACAGGCTCACAGTGACAGGGAACAAAAAGAAATGCCATCTAAAACAACAGCTGTCCTCTCGAGATTGATGGGTTCTGTCCTGTAAATGTCTGTGCATGCCAGCCATGGACCCATACGGCTGCTGGATCATTCTCCCCTCAGCAGGACTGGGGAAGAAATTGGGAACAACAGGAGTGAAGGACAGGTTGAAAGAAAGATAGGGAGATGGCTTTCCAGTTGTCATCATGGGCAAAACAGTCTCACCCTAAGGAAAGTTTATTGTCAGTTAAAATAAATGTTTAATTACTGACTTTGTGTTGGCAAAATACATTTGGACTCAACCTTTCCTGGGCTCGAGTTCACTCCAGACTCCTCTCTGCCCCCTGCTCTTTGTTATCACAAAACTAGCTTATTCCCAAAGAGTGGAGCCAGGAATCAAAGCCTGATCATGGGAGATGCTAACAGCAAAGCCGAGCAAAGTTGAGTTACAATTTTCTCCCAAAAATACCTTTTTTCACCCTAAATCCTGCCATTCCCTGTTAATATGCTAGGAGGATGGATCTAAGTATCAGTACAGACTGTCACAGACATTGATGCAGACAGTATTACTAGAAGTGTAACCTAGAATTGGTTGATTGAGCGGTGTCTTCAGTAACTGAGATCTGAGTGTCTTTTACTCAACCTTCTTATCCTTCTGTTTAGATACAGAGTGGAAATCAGAAGTTGTGAACAGCAGAAACTTTGATCGAGAAATTGGACACAAAAACCCGAGGTGAGGAACCATCTGGCACAGTCCCTCTGAATTCTGTCACTGGATCTGATCAAAGATGAAAGCTGAATGACTGATCTCATAACAGAGTGCAGCAGATGGAAACTGCTGTTCTTTTGGTAGTTGGGAGAATGAAGGCATAAAGAAATTAGAGCAGCCCAGAGCAGCAGTGCCTTAACTTATTTTAATGTCTCCAACAGTATGCAGTCTGGATGGTCTCTTGATGGATATTTTTTCACATCAGGACAGTCTCTTTGAGTTTCTCCTGATGTTCACTATGGTACCCTTTCTGTGCTATACATTACATGCTGCAAATCAAGAGTTTGATCACAATTCTGGGACTAATCAGGGACTCTCTCTCTGTTCCTCAGTGCCATGGCTGTGGAGTCTTTCACTGCTGTTTCTCCTAATGTCCAGGTTGGCAGCTTTGTTCTTTCCAAGGGTAAGGATTGTTTTGTCCTGGCTTTGTGTCTGCTGTTGCATCAGCAATGGACTGGTTCTTTCCACAATAGCTGTCATGTCAAGTGATAATCAGGAAGCCAGCCAGCAAATTGGCTGTTCCAGGTTAGACACTGAGCCTCAGCTTGATGCTTTATTCTGCTTAGGTCTTGTGGATAGAATTGATGATTTCAAGCAGCTGAGTTTGTCACACCTGGAGGATCCCCATGCTGATGTTACCCGTGGAGGAGATTACTTCTATCACAGTGACAACCCCAGGCGTCCAGAAGTAAGATGGGAAAGATAAACTAAAGCAGGGATTGCTTGTGTGTGAAAAAGGAATTGGGGCATATCCCATTTCTATTTAATGTATAGAAAATGGAGTGCAGACCATCTCATAGGATCATTCCTTCAGAGTGACTGCTTCTCTTGCAGAAAGCTTCCAATCCCAGTTCTTTGTTCTCTGGTTTCTCAAGTCTGCTGTGCTTTTAAATGGAAAGGGATGGTGCTGGGAGGTGGGTTCCACCTCTGCCTTGCTGTATTAAGGTGGACAATCAAATAGCTTGTTGTCAGATTGTGCTGCCTGCCCTGTTTTGCCAAAATATGTAATGATGAGGGATGAACAAAGCATATCATGTGCTCGGCAGCTTAATGAGAGGAGATATTACAAAACAGCATTTGAGCTCTCCTCTTTCAGCTGCCAACTAACCCTGAAAAAAGGACAGCTTAGAAATCATTCTGGCTATCTCTTGCTTGACATAAATGTTCAAAAAAAGTGTTGATAAATAAAAGATGTTCCTCTGATGTCTTTCCTGTGATTCCCTTTTGTAAAACAATCTTCCTTAACTTCCAATCTTATCTTGTTTGTAGGTGGGAGACCTTCGTGTCTCCTTCTTCTATGCAGGTCTGAGTGGAGATGATCCTCATTTAGGCACTGCTGCTACAGTGAGTATTCAGATGTTTCTGTATTTTGCAGGCTCTCTTCCCGGCTCAGTAAGCAGTAAAAATTTTTCCCTCTCTTCCAAGGTGACTGTGATTGCTCGGCAGCGAGGTGATCAGCTGGTTCCATATCACACCAAGTCTGGAGATGTTCTGGAGATTCTGTTCCCTGGGGACCTCTCTGTGGAGGTGAGATACCACTCTCTGCTAGTGAAGGGTTAAAACCAAAGGTGCTAGTGCAGAAGCAGCAGAAGAGGAAGCTCTTACTCTCCTTCAGACCTGCTCTAGAGGAGGACATACTTATACAGACACTGACTTTTCTCTCTCCTTTTTGGACAATAGGTTATAGCCTGTGTTTGTGTCCAGGTTTCTGCACGTTCTGCCTGTTTGCTGTTAAGATTGTTCCTATGCCTTCTCATTTTATTTTTATTTGCTCCTTGGTTGTTTCCCACTTAAACATGCAAGCACATGCTTTTGAACAGGTCACATGTAAAAATAGTAAAAATCAGGGTTTAATTAAATAAACCATAAGAGTTATTCTCTCTTTAGCTCCCAATAACAGGAGTTTAGGCTTGTTTGAAATGTTTATTACTGTTCTGGTTGAGAAAGAACCTTCAGGCGGAGCCTTATGCTTCAATAAATCCTGCATGCTCCAGCAATTTGGTGATTCATTTACTCCTTTTAGTAGGTTTGTTTCCATTAATGATTGTTTCAGGCCCTGCTGCAAAGAAAAGCAGATGTCAAGAGTTTACAGGTGCTCCCAGAAGCAGTTAAAAAGACTTTGTTTTGACTTGAAAGAGTAGCAGTAGAATCAACTCTCTGCTGTAAGCTCTGAATCTTCATTAGATAGGATTTTGTTTCATTGAATTTTAACTGGTTACAAATAGATAATGTATTGAGTCCTTGTATGTGCAAGTAATCAATCAGTCTTGCACATCTCTTACCATTTAGTGCTTTCTAATGTCCCAGACATCTTCATGTGAATGTTTCGGTGTGCCAGAGGGTCACACAACCCATTTAGAAAAAAAAAAAATTTCTCAGAATTCTTGCAGAGATGCTTTGCTTTGCCTGATGAAATGCACACATACCTTTTAGCTTTTCTTCCTTGCATCCAGCTTGCTCTGTCACACACCTTTTCTTCAGCCATCAGTGGATATTGTTGCATTTTCTCTTTCATAGTGAAGTGAAACTCTTCCTTCTTTATCACAGTTACTTATTAGTGTCTTATTTTCCACAGTAATGTTGAATGTATCCAATTGCAGCAAAACCTATGTGCTTTCTGCCTGTGGGTAGTGTTGAGTGGTGCTTTTTAGGTTGCTTTAATTAAGAAAAGTGCCAGTTTCCCCCATGCTGCATTCTTCAATCTGTTGCAGTGTACTACCATACTGCACAGACCCTGCAGAATGAGTGGCAAAGTATCTTCTGCAAGAGAAATTGTACTCCTTAAATAGTCTTGGCTCTGATTTGCTCATAATATACTGGAATTAAGAGGATCTTGAAAAAGAGCAAGAAACAGGCTGCATGTGATGGTGTTTGCTTTCAGGAGGTGTTTCAGAAGGAACATGAGAGCAACACCATGAAGACCTGGGCCCTCCGTGCAGCTGGCTGGCTCTCAATGTTTGTGGGCATCAGCCTGATGACCCGAATCTTTTACACATTAGGTAAGTTTTTCACAGAAAGGTAAAATGATCTAGAAATAAGATCCTAACCTCTGAAGAGTTCATTCATTTGGAGACTGAGAGAAATCTAATTTGAACTCAGATTTGATCTGAAAAGTATCTGTGGGCAACTGTAGGTTAACAGGATGCCAAAACCAACTGGTTGCTTTGTGAACATTAAAAAACCCCACACAAATACCTTTTGCCAGTCTCAGAAGATCCCAGCCCAGTGCTTGCCAAAATAAAAAGCTGAAGCACATGTTGGGCTGGTTCTTTCAAATCTAAATCAAGGTGCTCTAATACAATTACTGTCTGTATCCACACACAGCTGGTCCCCCCAGCAGGTCCTAATCAGCAGTTGTACAAAAATACGATTTTGTCTGGTTATTCTACTGTAAACAAACAGTGAAGAAAGTTTTTGTTTATTCTTTTAATATAGAAAAAAGCTGGAGTAAAAATAGTAAAACAGGACACCACCTCAAACTTGCATAAACTTCAGACATCAAAGATATCATTCACTTTGTTGCTGTGAACTTTTTTCTTCTGGTTTATTTATCCATATACATGCTGCTGCAAGATGTATTGTTGCCAGAAAGAGATTCCTGTGCTAGCAGCTTGTATCAGTTGTATAACTTGTTCCATAGCTGCAGGGCTATCTGTCTCATGTCTTTCAAGCCACAGACAAATCTTCAGACTTCATTTTGGATTTCTTTCTTTTGTGAAGAGATGAGGATAGCATTGCCTTTTGTGTTTTAGCTGTTGCTTAGTGATCAGATGTCTTGACGATGCTCTGCTGAAATGCCTAACCCAGTGCTCTTGATAAATAGTTTGAGTCTGTGTTGTGATTGCAGTCGATAGGGTGCAGATCCTAGGCATGAATCAGACTTTTTTATTTAAACTGTGATCTTGCCAACGACTTGATGCTGTGCTTACCTCTGTGCAGTGGACTGGTTTCCTGTTGTGAGGGACCTGGTGAACATTGGCTTGAAGGCGTTTGCGGTGTGCGTGGCCAGCTCGCTGTCCCTGCTGACCATCGCCCTGGGCTGGCTCTTCTACCGCCCGCTCTGGGCCCTGCTCCTGGCGCTGCTCGCCGTTGTCCCCATCCTGGTGGCCAGGTCCCGTGTTCCACCCAAGAAGCAGCAGTGACCACGAGGTGCTGGGGTCTTGAGCTGAGTCCTGCTTAGAACCAAGTGCCCAGTTCCTGCAGCAAGCTTACAGCAAATCACAGCTCAGCAGCGAGCACTGAAAGCTGGGGAGGGGGCTTGAATGGGATTATTGGTACACATTATCCTATCATGGGACTGTAGGATGCCGTTTGTGTGAAGTGACACCAGCTTTGGGGAAAAAAAGGCATTTTGGGTGTGTGTGTTGATGGTAAGTGAGTGAACAAGCAGATTTGTGCCTCTTACTGCCTAGAAATTCCCCCTGATTTGAGAACTGACAAGTCCTTGCTGGGTGGGGCACCTTGTGTGTTTTGGAGGAAGTGCCAGCTGTATCCCATGGACCCTAGTTAGATGTCCTTAGGAAATGCGTGTGCCTGCCTGTCTCTGACAAACCCTCCCTCTGCTGCTTTTTCTTGTTTGCAGTCAGGAGCACTCCTTTGGCTGATGTGTTTGGCAGTGTATGTGTTTAAAGGGAAAACATAGCTTAGGTGAATTCCACACAATACTCATGTAAACCCTCTGCTTTTGGACTGAGGATTTTCAAAGTCGTGGGTGTAATGAGTGGCCTGGTTAGCAGTGCTCTGGGGTTGGGCAGATTTATCAGGACACATTGATTTACCCCAGGTTTTGAAAGTGTCTGAAGTTGTTCCTGGTTAAGCATACCAAATGATAGCCTGGACTTTTTCACTGCAGAACTGTTTCAAAAATTTCACTTCAAATTGCACAAATCGGTACTCAGAGGTCATTCACCTGTAAATATAAAACCTACTGCCTTGAAACAACATTGACCTTTTATAACTGTGTAGTCTTTAAAATAGTTGGGGTTTTTTCCTCTGTATACTGTTCCTTTTCTTTAATTTCCTTTAGTATGGAAAATGAACATACTCTGTGAAATTAAGTAATGAAAACATTTTTGCCTGATTAGTTTTCATATATTTTAGTAGCCTAAATGGTTAGTTTTGTATCATATTAGAGGAATGCCTTGTAGTGTTGTGATGGCTCATGTTTATGTACTGTAACTAGTACTTAAGGTTAGAGACACCCTTAAGTCTCTCCCCCAAGCTAGAGTCTGGCTTCCAGATGGGCCTTCCTACACTACTGTGTTTCAGGGGTTTTTGTAAGTATACACAGTTCAGTACAAAAATAAAATTTTCAATTATGCAATGTTTATGTCCATCAGAGAGTGTTCTCTGTACCAAAGGAACCTGAACATATAGAGGAGCAAACGTTTGCTAGAAATGATACTGAAATAGAAATATGAGTTAGAAATCATGAATGTTTTGAGAATTTGTAATTACGTTATTAGTCCTAATTAGTTTCATTCTTTTGGTATTTGAATATTGTCAGTTTGATCTCACAGCTGTCCTGCTGGTGAAGGCAGGAGCAGTGACAGGGCACAGGACATGTGCATGCACTGGTACTGGCAGTGGTGCTGCAGCCTTCCTGCTGCTCTGCAACCCCAGCCCACACTGGCAGGAATTGTGCTCCAAGGGGAGAGAAACTGGGTTTGAACTGCTGCTGTTTTGTCTGTGTTGCAAACACTAATCACCATTACTTATTGGAAATGAAGTGACAATTTTCTACAGAAGTGCTAAGCTTTTGTATATTTAATAAAACAGTTTTCAAAAGGTTGGTCTTGAATTTTTATTAAATTCAAGTATTGCATGTTTTATAGGAATGTCCAGGTAGTTGGTGGGTTAGTTTGTAGCTTCCACAAGACGTAGTTTCCTATTGTTGGGGTTTGTCCTGCAAATATTTCCCTGTTTTGGGAAGCTGCTCTCTGGTTTGTGTACGGTTCCTCCCCATTCTGACCAAAGAAGTCATTCACTTCCTTGCCTCTCTAAGATTATTTGAAAAATATGATGGTTCAACCTGACTGCTACAGCCTCTTTATTTTAAGGAGACTGTGGGTTACCTGTGCCTTCTGAAAAGAGACAACGTACTCTTTTTTCCAAACTTTATTTTGATCTACAAATACGGTACAAAAATAAATTTTTTTCTGAACATAATTACATGAAAGCCATCTTCTTACATTTCAATCTCTGTGACAATGCTCAGCAATGACTAAATTGCTTTCCCGTCCATTTTTGAAGAGACTGTTCCAGTGGAATTTAGATACATAATACTGCCAAAGACAGATCAGTATTTCTACTACAAAAGTGCAGGAAAAGCTTATATACATTTAACATTCCTCTCCCAACAGTTTCTTAATGCTATGGTACTGGATAACAAGAATTCTGTGGTTTTAGTGAATTTTGCTCCAGCAGTGAGATTTAGCCAGTTTTACATGTTTAGCTCCAGAACAGGAACTTGATAACTAACAGAAGCAAGTATGTATATATTCAAATTGCTTAAGAAGGCATACTGAACCTTAAGTTTGCAATAAGGACAGGCCTTCCCCCTTCCACAGCACAGGATTTCTGAGAGTAAAGGAAGATGGTAGGGTGAAAAGCCAAACTAACATCACAAAATGCAAGTATTTAGAAAGTATGAATTCTTCCATATTCTGAATGGAGGGGGTTTTTTACACTTTAAAAGAAGTATTTCCCCTTGAGACAGAAAGGCCAGAACTCTACCTCACCACTGATTTGGGTATGCTATGGATCAAAGCAAGCATCAGCATTCCTCTCTGCAGAGAGGTAAAAAGCAGCTGGATCCTTTAGTTCTGAGCAGGCAGGGAAAAAATGAAAACAAAAAAAAAAAGGGAAAAGACTGCTGAGGACAGGACTGCCTCAGGAAACTCAACTATTACTGCTGAGTGATACAAAAGAGAGCAAAAACCTCAACAAAGCAAAGTGATCTCAGAAGGTGCAGCTCTTCTCCCAAGTCCAAGGACAAAAGGAAGATTCTAACTGATACCTGTGATCTCAAAGGAAACTGGATACTGAATTATGTTGGTCCCTGACAGCTCGGAAGCACAAGTGCACAGGAAGACCCTATGGCCCTAGCTGGTAAAGGATACTTTTATCATGACTCTTTCCTGCATCTGAAAACAGCAAAGAAAAGCTTGTCATCACAATTTCTCAAAAGGGAACAACTGAGCTGCTTCTCCTCTCTTTTCTCGCTTGCTCTTTTTGGTTGTTTTCTCTTCTTGTTTCTCTAGCTGGCGATTTTGGGGCCAATAAATGGCCGTGCTCTCCACTGCGCTCTCTGAGCTCGGAGCTCCTTCCTCATCAGAAGAGAATCCCCCTCCTTTCTCTGTCTCAGCTGCTGAGGGCTCAGTCTGCAAAAAACAAGTGTGAAAATCAGTCACTCTACTTGTAACTGCCCCTTTCTAAAAGGGCTTGTCTTTGGTTACAGTGATGCTGAGTGACCTCACAGAAGTTGGTTGCTCTGGTTTGGGCTTCCCACCCAAAGTGTTTCTATTTCTAAAGATCAAACATTCTTGCAACACAAGCATTTTTGACAATGGAAGAATAAAAAAACCTTGTTTTAAAAAGATCAGGCTTTTCACCTTTCTCCTTGCAGAAAAAATCAGGAATGAAAACATCTAGCTAAAAGAAAAAGTGCCCCACTATCATCCTGTTAGCTACATGCTTGCCTTGGAGGAATAAATTAAAGAATGGATATGACAAAACAGAAAACAGCCATAAAATTAAAAACATTCATTCCTTGTTAAACAGTAAAAAGTCTTTGATAAACATGACCAACACTGAATGTCTGGAGGAGTTTTTTTGACTAGCTGAAGACTTTTGAGGAACTACACTCTGGAAATTTTATTCTACAATTAAAATAACCTCCAGAAAAAAGAAAAGACTAATAGAAATGCAGGATACCTTGATGGAGTAGCGTTGCTTCAGTCTCTCTCTGATGAGAAGTCCTTTTGTCAGCAGCTTCCAGTTCCCTAGAGCTCTTTTTTCACGCTTCTGTGGGGGATTATTATGGGAAAGAGAAAAACTTACTGTTGTGAGTTTCAATGTATTTATGTATTTATGCACATAAAGTTTTAAGATTTTTAAGTTGTCATCAAAAGAGCCTCATGCTTGTTGCTTATACAGCCTGCCCTGTTTGATTGTTCAGTTTCAATGAAATTTACTTTGTAAATGTAAGAGTAAGGAAGCTGAAAAAATAATTCTCACCTCCTTCTCCTTCTTTTCTATTTCTGCTTGTTCGTTCTCCCAAGCAGCAACAAGGACCTCTTTATACTCCTCACACACCACATACCCATCAGTACTAGGAAGGAGAACACAATCCTCTGTCAGCTACAAGAAGGCAAAAGAAACGGAGCAAATTCCTGCTGACCCAGCCCAAAAGCTACAGAGTACTGACAGAATTGTCTGTCTCAAAGGATCAAAAAGTGTGTAACTTTACAGATTTACAACTTCTGCAGGACATCAACATCTGACAGGTACAACAAAGCAGCTTTTACATACACTGGGTGTGAGTAGCCACCATGAAAATCAAATCCAGTGATGGCTTGAGCACAGTCAATGTTCAACTTCCGTGCCACTCTGTTGAGGTTTGGAAGGTTCAGCTGCACGCAGCCAACAGGTAACATCGATGGCAAGAAGAGATAGACATTTCCATATTCATTCCTGGGAACCTGTCATGGCAAGATTAAAGAGAGATGGTGATAATCCTGCTTTCTGGAGAGAGGTGAAAATACCTGCTGCAGCTCAGGGACTCTCCCCTCCTGACCTGCTACATTCCACTCCAGTATTCAATTAATATTCACATGACAAGGTGTACAAGCCTAGATTTTAGCTGCATGGTTATCCCCTAGCTATGTCCTCTGCCCAAGCTTTGTTATTCAGGCTGTAATGCAGAGAATCAACAAGGCAAAATATGGGCTAGGAAGATCAGATCAACAAGATTTTGACTTTAGCAGTCTGCACTCACTACCTGTACTTGTGAAAGAAAGGGCTCAGTGGAGTTTTGACTATTTTCTCCTGTGAACATTTACCTCTGAACTCCTAATCCTGAATCCAGATATTACTGACTGATCTCATGTCTGAAACGTGCAGCTTCTGGAAAAAGAAAGCCCAGAGCTCCACACAAGCCACTTCCTTTAGCAGCAGCCCTCTGGAGTAGTTTTTTTGGCTAGCTCAAGACTTTTGAGAAACTACATTCTGGAAATTTTATTCTACAGTTAAAATAACCTCCAGAAAAAGAGAAGACTAATAGAATGAAACCAGCTACCTTTCCATCCACTGCGATGGGAGGCTGATACTCCTCTGTCTGCCAGCGGCCAAAGAGCGCCAGGTCCTCCCGGTCCCGGCTCGCCGGCTCTGCCAGCCGCGCCTTCCTCGCTCGGTTGGAAAATCCTTTCACCATCTGCAAGTACAGCAAAAACCAGGCCTGGAACATCACAAGAAGCTGACAGTGGTTTCAGGTTTTCCTAAGACACTGAAGGAAAAGGTTCCGGGAGAGCAGAAATGCTGTTTCCTAGCTTCCATATCCATTGCCTATAAATGACAACCCATGGCACCTGTATGCAACAGGCAGAGATCCAGCTGTGCATGTAGAACACTGGGATGCCTTTGGAGAAGGTGAAAAGGGAGCAGTTCTGCCAGACATCATTAGGGTGGGAAAAAAACACTGGGCTTTGGGCAGCATGTAGGAACTACAGGCACAGCAGGTGGACACAACTACCACAAACCATGCAAGTGTGTGTGAAATCAACATCTGCTGACAAGACAGAAGACAAAAACCAAAACAGAGCTGAGCTTGAGCTTTAGAGGGCAGATGGACTGCACAGGAGGAAACTGAACCCTCTTACCTTGTAAGGCACTTCTCCAACCCTCACCACTCGAGCCTGCTTCAGCCAGGTGTCCCTGGAGTGCAGCGTGTGTATGCAGTCTCTGAAAAGGCCAGAAAGAAGCAAATGTAAGAGTTTTCAAGTCATCCATAACAGATCCATGATAAACTTATCACATTAGGAATAATAAAAAAGCTGTATTTTAGTGATACACAAATGCTGTCAGAGCAGCTAAATGCCTCACCTGTTTATGCCTGTGGTCCGAGACTATTCCTGATCATGCAAATTAGCTCTCCAATTTGTTCTAAAGATCTCAGATGCAGGTGACAATAGGTGCACAACTCACCTGGAGTAGACAGCCTCTCCCCTGCAGTACCCCAAGATAGCAGCTGACTCAGGATAGATGGCCTGGTATTTCAAGAGGTGCCTCTTCAGTGCATAGAGTGGGTGGTTTTTGTACTCTCCAATTGCTGTTGGTAGAGGTTGATCTTGGAGCTTCACTTGAAACTGTAAGAATTATACAGAAAAGGGTAATTTCACAACTTTTTCACTATACTTTGTAAGAAAATAAGAATGAATGATATGAACCAAAGAAAAAAAACACCAGAAACTTATCAGATGAGCCAACAGACCAAAACATTCTTGCTGCAAATAAGTACTTAGATGTGTACCCTGACCTATGTATTTTAAAAACTCTCCAAGAAGAGTAATACTAAACCTCACTAGTCAGTTTCCAGCACAAGCTGTGCAGCACTTCTGCTATGGAAACTTGTCTGAACAACCTCCACCATTCAATATTATTTAAATTTATCACTGTATATTCTCTTTAAAACATGTTCAATCTCAACATTTCAAGTTCAAATACAAGCCTCCTCAAGGACAGGCTTTTTGCCTAAATGAGAATCCAGGGAGTGGACTCCTTACATATCCTGAACAACCTACTGCCATTTACCTCATTTTCTTCCTTCCTGTCTCTCTCCACATAGGGACTTTCATATGGCTGCAGTGTCTCTTGCCACCACTCCGGGTCCACACGGCTCTTCCTTGTGGAGGTCATCCAGGCTGGGTCATACCTTTGTGTCACATCCCTGACACTCCCATCGTTGTCAAATCCCACAACATAGAAAAGTGGCTTAGTGGCATGTGCAAAGCACAGCTGGGGCTGGCCCACGTTGCCATGAACACAGTCGACACAAACCCACTTGTCCTCAGTCTCAAGGAAAACCTCCAGCCACTGGTCTGTGCCCACTGCTTTCCTCACTTCCTGCTGTCCATCATCCTCATCACTAGAAATGATTTTATTTCTCTTCTTCTGTGCTTGAGGCAAGGCTGGAGCTGTACTTTTTGTTTGCTTAGTCTCAGCTCCATCTTTTGATAGCCTTGTTTCTGAAGTCTCAGTTTTTGACCTTTTTACAGTTGTTGGCTTTGAATTCTGGGAGGCCTGTGAGCTCCTCCGCCTTTTAGGGAGAGTTTCAAAATCCTCATCAGAGAGATCACTGTCCTCCTCTGAAACCTCAAAGTCTGAAGCACTGCCCTCATCACTTCCACTCTCCTCCTTGTAACACACTTTGGAGGCCACTCTTCTCCGGCGCTCGTTCTTGGGCCTGACTGGCACATCTTTTTCTGCTGAACCTGTCTCATTACTTGCTTCCTTCTGTTCCTGGCTGCCTTTAGTCAGCTTTGACTTGTGTGTCCTTTCTGTCTGGGAAGTTTTGGGTTTCTTTGGCTCCTTGTTGTTTTCTTTGCTCTCTGAGGATTTCTCATCCTGCTTGGCTGTTTTGCAGGGGCATTTTTTTGCTTTGGGTGTTGTGGCAGAACTCTCCTGCCCCTCAGAGGTGCTGCTGTGAGACAGCCTCTTGGATGAGCTCTTTCCCTGCAGAGAAACAGGCCAGGTCACTTTTATCACTACAGCTAAGAATATGGTAAAAAAAAAATAACTACTGAAATCAGCCCAAGGTTCATGCAGACCAAAGGTTGGCAGGCACAGCCAATTCACTTGGAAACTTCAGGCAACTGGCTGAAGAGAGGTGTATTCATGCAGCAAGAGTTACCATCTAAGTTTTAAAGAAACATTAACCCACTAAGACATTAAGAAATCTTTGCTGAAACACAAAAATGAGTGGCTTTTTTAAAGAAGAAAATTAAAAATTAAGGGTGTGCATTTTCTGCAATGTAGACAGAACCCTGGTTCATGCAGTAAGCTATTCACTATAAGCTGTAATAGCCAGAAAGTTTTTTTAATCCTACTAAATCAGTGACTTATTCCTTATTCCATACAAACAACAAAAACTACCTTTGGTCTTGTCTCTTTGAGAGGAATGGGCTGAAAAGACAGCACAAGGCGACACAGCAGCTGTAATGCTCGCAGAATAATTAAAAATATCTGCAAAACAGTTCAAATTGAGTAATTTAATCACAGGAGGCCTCAAGATAAAAATACAAGAAAATAAAAAGCTACAGAATCACTTAAGTCACTGATGTTTTCTTCAAATCCACCCCTCCCACCACTTTGTCTATGACTTGACACACAGCATCCAAAATCACCAACCAACCCTGCACTTCCCAGTCTCTTACATGAACAAGCTCCTCATCATCCTGTGCAGCATAGATGGCAAACCTCCTCTCCAGTGTTGACTGAAGGGGCTCTCCTTTTTCAGTGGAAAGCTCATCATTGACAGTGAAGGTTCCAACAAACCTGAAATACAAGATACCTGCTTATTATCCAGTGTTTGTGACTGTATTTTTAAACTTCTGAGTCCACCCTCTCCCTCTCTAAAAAGTAGAGCCCCTCTCATCCTCATATATAAAATTTTAAAACCCCACAGAAAATTATTAGTTAGTTCCCCCTCTCCCTGAGCCCTGGCTCTGCATTTTATGTGACAGCACAATCAGAAGAGAGTTTTACCATTTCACCAAGTTGGAAAGGTAGACAAGGCCCACTTGTCCTGCGGGCACTTGTGTGAAGCGGGTGGGGACGATGGACAGACCGATGGCGAGGAGATCTGGCTGGCTGCAGATCCTGTTCCTGTAGAAACCGTTTGCTAATAAACACAGCAAGTGAACCTGAGAGAGAGAAGTTTCACAACTGAGTTCACAAGACACTTTCCTTATTGGAACTGTCCATGGTAAATACAAGGACTCACTGCTCCTTTTAACAGAGAGGTGACAATGAAGCCTCCCAAGCATTCACAGTGCTGTCTTCAGAGGACAGTAAAGCACTGAAGTCTTTGCAAGTGTTTTCTGCTATACACACACTGCTATACAGTTTAATCCCAATAGAATGAGAAGACATCCCTCCATGGAGAAATATACATCCTACTCACATATGCTTTGAGTTACAATTTTACTAACGCAGGCACTGGTGTTTCTAATTGGCAGTTTAGGAGGAACCTTAACAAACATCTGTCAGGACTACAGCATCTATTTTTTCTCTTCTAGCTGTGGCCCTTGTTATTTGATAAAAATTACTTTCTTCTGATTACAAATCAGTTTAGACACCTTTATGCTCAATTTCTTCTCTGCCATTGTTCTCTGTGACAAATACCTTATGTGTGTCCTCACGAACCTCCTTGCTGAAACGTTTCATCATTCTCCGAAGGTACATCTCAAACTCAGCTTTTCTTCTTTCTCTGCAGAAGATTACAAAAGAAATGGATGTTGTGGAATTTCCGTGACCCTGCTTTTCTAGATTCCTGAACTGGGTCTGTTCACAAAGAGAATCCATCCCACTGTACACACCTAAGGAAAGGTTTTGTGACTGACTGTGTGAACAGGCTGTTAAGATTTTGCAGTAGCACAATGCCATTCACCCACAGCTCTCCCTGAAGAGATCTCCTGCTCTCCCTTCACTGGAAATGGAGACACTAAAACACAATGAAGTTACACGCTTGATTTTCAAGGAAGCTTAAAAGCCTCCTCCATTCCTGCCAACTTCCACTGAAGATTTTTGGTAGAATTGTCAGTGTGTAAACCATTCTTCATCCCACAACCCTGCACCATTCTAACTCAACAGTCTGCACCAAGTGGGGATTTTCACCCAGAACACAGCAAGTCAGAGACAACCAAGACTTAGGGTATTTTTAATTTCAGCCTTTATCACCCTCCACATCCTTGTTCTTACCTCCTCTCTCTTTTCTTCACCTGCTCTGGGGTTTCAATCTCTATCTCAACAGGATTGCTTGGCAGCCCCACTGATGGAAGAACAGCAGCTTCTTCTAATTTATCTGTAGCAGGTTCCTGAAGTTCTGTAAAAATAAAATACCAAATTGTAAGTAAACACCAAATAGATTCCCAGGGAAGACTTATGATGGGATAAGAACCTACATTTTCTTTCTTAAGTGTTAAAACAACCTTTAATCTTCCATAACTGTGTGTGCTAAGTTGTTTCAAATAGCTGTGGGATGCTGGTCACCTGCTGTTGAAGAATCACTGTGATACACACAGTCTTAAAAAGTGCTTAACAGGACAAAATATGCAATTGTTACCTTCCACATCCTCCCATTCATCTTCACTTTCATCATCATCATCATTGTCAGTATTGTCTTCATCCATCTCTTTTTTAACAGGAGATTCTGTCTTTAACTTCATCTCCTGAGCACACTTCAGTGAGTCACTGTTAAAATCATCAAAACAGTGATAGCATCAGGAAATGTAGGTGCTTGTTTATCAAAGACTAAAAATAGGGAAATAAATCAAGCATGACCTCTGCATCAGTAACAGACTGAGTATTTGACAATCAAACCAAAGAAAGAAGATGAAGAAAAAAAACTATAGACTTGAATAATAAATTTACCTGCATGTTTCCTCTTTGATACAATTCTCTTTATTTCTAGCATTCTTTTTACTTTCTTTTATTTGAGATTTTGCATCTTCCCGTTTTGAAGGTTTGGAAGTTTTTGCTGAGTTGGAAACTTCAGTATCACAATCTTCTTCCTTTTTCCTAGCTGGACCTTTTGAGGTTTTTTTTATACTGGGCTTTTTCTCTTCAAAATCGTCTGCATGTAACAAAAGAAATGAAGATTAATGTTAGAGGATGGAGTTTCATCTCCATGGCAATCTGAAACAACATCTCATTAGAGGCAGCTACAGAAGAACCTGAGCACTCACAATGCTGAGCGTGTCATTGTTTATTTATAAACAGGCAGGATTTGAACAGTGAGACCTGCTGGAGGAAAACACTTACGTAACTCCCAAGAAGTACCTAAAGGCTCCTATAGTCCTACCGACAGAATCGGTGAAAACCAAGCATCGTGCTTGCAACTCACAACAATTTATCACCACGCGACGCTGCTCTGGAGAGCGCGGCCGAGACAGAACGACCCTTCACGGGCTCGCCCAGCCTCTGCCAGCGTGCGGGACCCGCGGCACACACGGGTTTAACACCCGGGATCTGGGGCACTGCTCCCACCGCCGATAACACAGCCGATAACACATCCGATAACACATCCGATAACACATCCGATAACACAGCCGATAACACAGCCGATAACACAGCCGATAACACAGCCGATAACCACCGCCGTGCAGCCCGGCG
>WEIU01024048.1:30851-67612 GCA_013389925.1 Aegithalos caudatus
CCGGAGTTTGTGCCGCTGGCGGGGCTCGCTGCGGGCCGCTGACCGCGGGTGCTGCCCGAGGAGGGAAAGCTGCGGAAGGCAGTACCCTTGGCTCTGAAGGAAGAGGGTAGCTAGAACGGAAATATGGGATATATATGAGATATGGAGGATGTGGGATATGCAGGGACGTCTTCATCCTTTTTTTAGTTGCCATGCTCGAGGTGCGGCTTTCTCACAGAAAAGGCCCTGAGGCCGGTGTGTGCTGAGGTTTCACGCCAACCTCGGGGCCTGGCCTGGCTGCTCTGTGGCACAGCAAGGGCTCGGGGGCGGTGCGTGCCCGGGGGGACACCCGAGTGTGTGCCCGGGGGGGTATCCGAGTGTGTGCCCGGGTCCCCGGGGGTACTCCCTGTGCTGGCAGCGCTGGCAGCGTGGGTTCGGCTGTCTCAGCCCGCCCCGTGGCACAGGTGCGCTGCTGGCTCACGCAGTGTGTGCTCTCTGCTGCAGTGTAAAATGTGGCTGCTGGTAAGAAAAACAGTTCACAGAGTTATAAAATGGCTTGTGTTAGAAAGAACCCTAAAGATCGTCTAGTTCCAATCCCCCTGTGTGAAGAAAGATTTGCTGCAGACTACATTGAAATCTTTTGACTCACACTGCTCTGGGCTGGTGAGTATCACTGGAGTGGTAAATCAGCAGCACTCAGGTTCACCAGGATGTGAAGGAATGATTTGAAGTGTTTGCGTCTGTGTTTTCACTCCTTTGTTTTTTGTCTCACAGAACACTGAGGAATGGAAAAGTTCACAGGCTTCTTCTGTACAAGTAATAATTTTATTTTGTTTTTTAGCAACAAACAACAAATACTGTGGAGGAGCCACTTGATCTCATCAGACTCAGTCTAGATGAGCGAATCTATGTCAAAATGAGGAATGACAGAGAGCTTAGAGGCAGATTACATGTAAGTAAAACTTTCAGAACATTGTTGTGCTCATTCATCTAAGCACTGGGCAGCCTTTCTTTATGTACAATAGTCTGTTAAACAAGTTTACCTGTAATATTCCACTGGTTGTTGAAAAAATTAGTTTTAAAACATGAGTAATTACATTTCATGGTTGAAAGTGCAGATGTTGAGTGGAGAAAGTAGATAAGAATTGTCTTAGTTACCAGAACTTTAATGTGATTGATGGAAAAATCTGATCTCCTCAGTACTGCAGCTATTAACTGCTTCCCTAGAAAGCTAAGGAATGTATTTTGTTTTTCTTGTCTCTTGAATGATACCAAGCAACTATAATTTCACTGCTTTTGGTTTACATTTCTCTGTCTGTGAAAAAAGCAATAATGCTGCAGGCCTCTTCCTATGATGTACCCTGAGGCCTCTTCTGGACTAAGGTCATCCTTATCAAACAAGCATCCCTTAAGGCACACCCTGGGAGGTGTGATGGGATATGTACCCAGCTGGGTTCTCAGATGTTTTCTTTTTGTTAAGTCAGCCTCCCTGAGTGCTGTGCTCTGCTGGAGGAGAGAACCAGTTTCTCCATGAGTTAACTGGGCCTCAACTATTTTGGAAACACAGAGATAATGGGAAGTCCATGAGGGACACGTGTTGTTTGCAACGTGCTTTTGTAAGGTTTTTGGAACGTGTGTTTAAGGTTTTGTAGCACTGTGTGAGAAGCAGCTTTCATATCCTTTATCCTCCAGGCAGTCAATTCCAGGAGGCTGGACAGGCAGCAGTGCATAACTGTTAAAGTGTGTCTATCTCTGAGGTCTTGTGAGACCCCTGATGCACATCACAGAATGCATCAGAGCTATTCCCTGCAAGTGTTTGAGTAAATGTGAATGCCTTCTTTTTCCTGCTGCAGAGTTCTCATTTGTTTATGTTTCTGTTGAGTTGTAGCTAGAACTGATAGAACTTTGTTTTGGTCAAAATCAGACTAAACTATTTATGTCTGAAAGTCTTGCTAAAAATTCTCATTTTAATAAACTCATGTTTGAATTTTGGAAAACATAATATACTAAACTTAATTTCCACAGGCATATGATCAGCACTTAAATATGATTTTGGGTGATGTGGAAGAAACTGTGACTACAATAGAGATTGATGAAGAAACCTATGAAGAGATTTATAAAGTAAGGACTAAAAAAGGAGTTCATTTATCCTCAAAGATTTTTTTATTTAAAACTACACTGTTATATTAAAGTATATGTTAAAGTAGTAACTACTTATGTTAAAGTAGTTTTATTGCTGGCTGTTTTTTGAACCAAGCTCTAACAAAGATTTGGACAAACTGTTAGGAAAGTACACAGGATATCTAGAGACTCTGTGTGAGTTGTATTGATCTCTTCAGCATGCCAGAACACTGGCTGTTTGTTGGAGTTGTTTAGGTGTGTTTTTATGATTGAAATGAATGTTTTGTAAATGTTTCTTTGTTTCTTCACAGTCTACCAAGAGAAATATTCCAATGCTCTTTGTCAGAGGGGATGGCGTTGTGCTTGTAGCTCCCCCGTTGAGGGTTGGTTGAAGCAACAAAGGACTTAATCTTCTTGGAAAGTTCCAGACTTTTGGACAGTGGTTCATGTTTCAATCATGTCTCAAAATTCTGTATATGTTTTTTATAGGGTATTTTTGTCGGTTCTTTTGCAAAGGGGAGGGAAGGGGAGCCAGTTTGTCTCACAAAAAGTACATGTAGTCAATTAAAGCAGTGTAAAACCCAGCCTGATCTCAGAATTAATGTAAACTGCTGTAAATTGGCTGCCTTGTCACATTCAGAGAAAGAATCCTTAGTTTTTTCTATCTTGGCAGTAGCACTGTCTTATTTTTGTTGTTTTAAATAAATTTTGGTTTATCTTTGAGCTTTGACTTGTTTTTTGTGTTGATGGTATATGTTCTTCCATAGAGCTAGTGTTTTATGAAGTTAGAGTATCAGCCTTCTGTCAGAAAGCAGTATCTCTGGTGTGTTGTTGTAACTTCTGTCCTCACTAATACCCAAGTCTTGCAGATTACTGTTTTTGGGGCAACACTACACCCATCAATGGTGCTGTAATATATGGCTCTCTGTTCAAATTTGTGATGCATATCCTCATTGTAGGGAAATAGTGTTTATATGAATCTTCCACCTAAGATGAACAAGATGGGCTTCAGTGCATTGTTTTCAGATATTTTAATTGTTTCATTGGCTTTAACAGTCACAGTTTGCAGGGCCATAAGTAGAGACTGAGGTTGTTGCTCACATGCTATTCAGTTCCCTGCTGCATTAATTTCCTGCTGTTTGTAGCATGTTGCAGTTCTTGAATACATGGAATTCTGCTGGATGCCTTAAGATGCTTATAAATTACCTGTAGAGAAAGTGCACTAGAACCTGAACAAAGCTCCTTTTAAATATGTGCTTTTTCAGGCCCACCTTGTTTGCAATTTACTTCCTGTGTGCAAAAAAAGATACTTCTACTATAATTATGTTTTAGAGTCATATGAGAGATGTAGGTCAGCACTTCCTACATAGTTTGACTTTGACTTAATAAACTTCTAATTATCTAGGTTCTCTATAGGGTTAGCAAAAGCAGCTTGCTCTGACACTTTCTTCTACAATTAAAAATCTTCATAATAGTCCATAGGTGGAGACAGTGGTGTGGATGTCAATCACTTTTTTTTCCTCTTTGTACTTGGATTTTTGTATTGGAGGACTGACATGATGCTCAAAATGCTGGAAAAATCAGGAATTTCTACCTTGATAAATTTTAGAATTCATATCTGTTAATAACAATTGTAGACTGAGAATGACAATGGATGTCACTCCCACCTACTCTTTACTTGAGCCATATTTGCCAGCATAACACATCTGTATGTACAGTATTTTTATATCACAGGGTATCAGGACAGTGGAAAGAGGCCATCTCACCTGACATAGTTTACCTACATAAATCCCTGGAAAACTCATTAAAAATTGTCTCATTTGTCACCTGCTTCTTTTTAAGTTTTAAATGAGAGATTATTGTGGTGGTTGGTAGCTCAATTATTATCTAATTGATTTCTTGGGTATTTAGTGTCTAATTATAAAGATCTGTTATTTTTTGTGTGTGTCACTGAAATGGCCAGTAACATCCTTGATCCTCTGATTTGAAATCAGCTGTCTGGAGTAGGAGCCAGTCTAAGGCTCTCCATGATGAATGTGGATTTAAAAGAAAAAAAGACCAAACAGAAACATCCCCTCCCAAACAAACCAACCCCCCAACAAAACAAACAACAAAAGAACATCAGTGTAAATGAACTCCCAAAGAAAACCAAACAACAAACTGCCCCCTCCAAAAAAAAAAAAAAAAAAAATCCTAAACAAAGCAAACCCCAAAACATTTGAAAAGTTTTTTGCAGTCTTGTCTCCTTCATACTGTTCTTTCTACTTTCTGACCATATGTTTGCTATACTAACCAGTTGTCAAGATTTCTGTTCCTGATGAGTTTGAAAAATAATTTATTAAATTTCCTCATATATTTTCTCAAGGTTTCTCAAATGCCTCTTCATATTGTCTTATGTTTTCTGTCTGCTAGAACTTTTAATATTGTTGAACTTCTTGAAACTTGGCTTTTTATTTCTAGTAGCTTTTTATAGACAGTAGTAGCCTTCTTGTAAGTTACAGCCTTTGGACTGTATCTTTTTTATAGATGGCGGAATAATTTCTTAGTTTATCTTTAAAGAATTTCTGTTTTGCCTGAAAACATCTCACTCTCAGGAGCTCATTTTTAACACGACTATTATGCAATTCCCTTTATCAGAAGTGCTGATAGAGTTAAACCTCTGGTGTCCTACTGTTTGTGTGAGTGTTTGCTATCTTGAAATTTCTGTGTGGGCTTGTGAAATTGATTTTTGGATCTGACTACTGTAGGGCACTAGGTGGTGCTGCTTTTCCTCAGATTCAAGCTTTGTTGGCTTTGATGTATGTAGCCTGTGTCAACAGGCCCTGTACTTGTACAATTAGTCATTTGTTTTTAATTAGGATGGCACTTGCCGACAGTTTTAGATTAACTCTACTGCTCACCCATAAGTAAAAATCAAAATATGTTTTGATGTTTATGTAGGCGCAGAGCAAGTCCCCACAAGAGTTAAAGTGAAGCAGTGTTAGGTGCCTCGCTTTGTTGGAGGTTAAGATGCACAAGGTCCAGGCTGGCAGCTTTTCTCAGGGAAGAATTATCTCAAGAATTGCACCCTATAGAATAAATTGAGGTTGTGCTGTGCTGCTGAGCCCTGCTGGGTGAACACAGCTTTTGTTGTGTTGGTTCACAAGGCTGCTGTTGCTGCACCCACTGATTCAAGTGCTGCCCGCTGCCTTCACCAGAGAACTTCACTGCACTTCAGATTCAGCAGAGGGGAACAGCCTGCACTCAGGTGTTTCTTTACATTAAACTCCTGAAAAGACAAATATTTCAGCTTATTTCAAGTCACCGGTACTACTGCCTTTTTTTTTTTTTTAATCCATATAAATAGATTTTTGAATCCATCCTACATATTTGAACAAGATATAATTTTGTTCTAGGCCATGTAGGCTTTGGGGGGGGATGTGTTTCATTTGGGCTTTTTTTTTAAGTTGAACAGGGATTACATTACATGTTTCATTCCTATTCCCTAGCACAGGACAAACCCAGGATTTGGACAATATAGTTACAGTAAGCCTTGAGCAGTGTGAACATTGGCAGGCTGCTGCAGGGATTTGGGCTGGAAAAGCAGGACAGTATTGATCATGTTGGAAGTTTCTGCAACAGCACTTTCTCCTCTTGCTGCTTCTGTTCTGTAGATTTCATTGGAAATCTATCCTTTGAAATACTTAAGGAAACTTGTAAGCCTTCTTACTAGATTTTCCTTACTAGAGCAATAGGACTGGGAAGGGAGCTGATTCAGTGCAAGATGACAGATGCTGTGCATTGTTTTTTGAACTGATGATGATGGTGACATGTACAGAAAATCCCATCAGACTTATTAAGGGTTTAAGGCATTCATGCCAAGATCATTGATGGGCTGAATACATCATTACTGAGGGTGTAGGACTCCCATGTTTCTAAACAGGAAACTCCTTTCATATGCTAAACAAAAAGAATGGCAAAGAAAAATAGAAAGTTCTACAGAAAAATGAAGCACAGTGTCCAAGCCAGCCTTTTTTGGGGGGAAGAATGGGTGGAAGGAAGAGAATAGATGATGTGGGTTGGAGCGGAAAACAAGAACCACTGACGGAAAAAGATGTAGTCAGAAACTCTGTTCATGGGTGATTTTTTTCATTGTTGCCCAAATTAGTTTGAATGTAATAAAGGCCCACTCCCAAATTTTGGAAACTTAGTCCAAAAACCCTATTGAGTTGTACAATGGCATTTGATCAGTTTATGATGTGATTGCCTGCACCAGCAGGGGACGAGGCAGGCGTGCTCACTGTCTGGGTGAGTGGACAGGCTGTTGCAGAAATCACTGCACAAGCCTTAGGAAGAGCTGGGTAATGACTGTTCACAAAGAGGGGTTTTAGCAAAGTTTTCTACTGGGTGGCATGTGGTAAACGTGGATATTTCCTTCCTCAAGGTGCATGTGAAAGGCATCAGGATTTTCAAATGTAGGCATATATTGCGACTTTCTCTTTGGTTTTAATAATGAAAATTGCTTTAGATTTTTAGAACCAGTTGTTTAATTATCTGATAAGGATGAATGTTTTACACACCTCGGCTGGCTAAACATGGTGCTCTTGGGTCTCAGTCTGTTGGTTCATGTCACCCAAAGCCCACATCAGTACCTGCAGTAGATGATGCAGTTCTCTACCCTGTTTCTCAGTGATTTGAGCAAGGAATTTTCACCAGGGGCTTTAAACTGTTTGATGAGTCAAAGCCAGAATTTCCAAAACTCTTCTGCAACAGTGGATCAGCCTCTAAAGGAAACCTTAGTGCTGCAGGCAACTTACTCCTGTTCCTTTCTCACAGCACTCAGCTATGGCATAGAAAAGTTACCATCTTTGTGGGTAAGGGTATCTGCAAATGCCTTGCTATCAATAGCACAGTTTATGTGATTCATAGTGTAATTGCTGTCTAACAGAACTCCCATTTGTGGCACTTCTGCTACAGTAAATTTTCATTTGTTCTTCTTGAATCCACTAAAGTGTTGGGCAGTAAAACCTCCAGTCTGATGCACATCATGGCATCGTGTGTGTGTCACTTGTCACTTAATGCTGGTCAGGGTGAAATGCTGTGTAAAACTCGGACCAAGCAACTCATATAATTCCTTCCCCAGTCTATTCTTTGAACATCACAAGAGCTTTCAGGTAGACAAAGTGTTTCCATTTAAAAAGAATGGTGCTCTAAATTTATGTTAAAGTATGTAGAATATTAAGGATAAAGCCTGTATTTTTCTTCATGGTATGCACTACTGAATTCTTCAGGAGCCTTCAAATTTCAGTGGCAGGGAAAATTTGAAACAAGTAAATGGTGCTCCAAATCTTGAGTTATTTAAATAACTGCTGCCCTTTGTCACTCATCCTTAGCACATAATTGCAATGATTAAGTTGCCTTTTTATGCTATAATGGTGACACATTAGCTAGACTGAATTAACCTTTTTCACAGCAGGTAACTCTTCCTGGTTCATCCTGTGCTGTAGGTGGTGTGGCAATGCAGCATGTTGTAATTTGTTCTATAGCAACTATATTTAGTACTTTTTAGTAAAACAGTTGCCTCCCCCAACTGCCCAGATGTTGTGTTCCAGTGGTTAGAAGTCTAAGGAAGAAATGAGATATCAACAGATAACATCTGAGAGCTAATTTGATTTGTTCTACATTTGTAATGCATTCCTCCAAGCTAAATTCTTGTTGACTGACGTGCTGCTTATAAAAGGCAAGAAATCCAGAGCTCCACTGCAACCCATGAGGATACACTGTAGTTAAATTGAGCACAATTCTCAATAGCTTTCTTATACCAAACCTTCGGATCGTTATTGCTGCCTGTGGGTGTAATTCAAATATTCAGAATTGTTTCTGAATTAATGTGGTCCTATCCATAAAGCACAGGGTCTGATCTCAGTGGAGATTTCTAATGTAATGGACACTATTTTTGTGTTTAAATGTTAAGCCTTTATATTTTACTTGCCCTGCACTCATCCCCTGAAAACCAATCTAAACCCATCAGTGCTGTTTGCCTGCAGCTTCCAGGTTTGCAACATCCTGTGGGTAACACAAGACCTCTGTCCTCTGTATTTAATCCTAAACCCAGCTGCTGGTGCTATTTTTGCTTTCTTAAAGCACTGTGATGTCCATACAGTGATTTTTTTCCCCCTCTCTCATGTGCAGTCTCATGAGTTAAGGAGAAATATTTTACATTATTGGTGTTTCAGGTGCCGAATATGAAGTTCATTTTAAATTTCTATTACTTTTGTTTTCCTCTGGATTTTCTTTTAGTGCTGTTGTCCTATAAACAGGGTAAAAGGTTTTATTCTTATGAAGGGCTCTGACATAGCTGGAATGAAGCTTCCCCAATGGATATTTCTGCATCTCACTCTGGTGCCAACCTTGATACACAGCTCTGAAAAGCAGGGGAAAACTGTTCTTCAACTGGCTCAGCTGCACAGAGAGAAGTCACACAGAGAAACAATCCCATCATCACACTTTCTACAGGCATCTGATGGTTCTTGATCAAGCAGGAATACATGCAAGGAGTTAAGAAGAACTGAATGTGGTGTGATTTGTGGTCTCAAAAAATAATTCCCAGGAGTTATATGGAAGTATCCCCACTCATCATAATTAGCCTAATAATGAAGACCCTTCCTTAAACATGAGACACTTAAAAGACTTTCAGTTGAAATTTGACGTGAACATTCAATAAGTTGTTTATTTCTTACTTTATCAAGAGCTATTCACCCACAACTTATACAGCAGAATTGTGAGATGCCTACACAGAGAGGTTGTAAACAGAGCATGAAAATATATGATATAAGCAGCCAATTGGCCTCAAGCAGGTTTTTCTCTTCCATGGGCTGTGTTGCATAACTGTTCTCTCCAGCCTGGCTCTGGTGTTTATGGGTTGGATGGTTATGTGAGAAACTAATCAGGGCAGTTTCTACTTCTAAGGACAAGGAATTTTTTGAGAATTATGAAAGTTCTGAATGTAGTAAATAGCATCCAGAGAAGGAAGGGTTAATTTCCACAGGATTCCTTCCCAGAGTTTCCTCCAAATAAATGCTCTATAAGTTAGGAATGAACTTAGTGTGTCCTTTTTGTGTCCTTTGAGCTGTAAGCTTGGGACAAGAGTCTTTATGTTAACTTTTTTCTATTTTTCTTTTTTTTTTTTTACTCTTCTGATGGTTGAGGGAGTTGTGTAGGGTGACTGCTAATCCTTGGTGTGTGGCTGAGAGGAGCAGAATTACTGCAGGTCATGCTGTCCTAGTGCTAGATTCCTTTTGGGTTTAGATTGCTTATTAGTTACTCTTCTAACACGATATCCTTTGTTTCCAACAGAAAGCCATCACAGGAATGCAGTAGCAAGGGAAGGAGTATTGCTTCATTCATAAATCTGAGAGCATTTTAAAAGGAGTCTATAAATTATTGTCTAATTTCTTTCATCTGAAGAAAAGCAGGATATTGCAATTAAACATTTTGTCCAAGATTGCATGCTGAGCCCATGGCAGAACTGCAAACAGGGTACACCCCTGTCCTCTGTAAAGGGTCTCTTAAACCCTAGAGCCCAGGAATGCAGCCTGGGCCATGAGGACATGGATCATTGTTTCCACTGTTATAATGCTAACATGGAGAATGCTGGAACCTCCAATACTGAAGGCATTTAAGGAGGAATTTGACTGAACCTACAGGATAAAATATAGTTTCCTTCCACACATAAAGCAAACAAATGTGGTTAATGTTAGAAGAGTGTTAGTTTCAGTTTCCATGTGGGTTTAATACTAAAAAGGTGAAAAGATATTTTTGAGTGTGATACTTAAAAAAAACAAACAAACAAAAAAAAATAAGGATCAATCTTGAATTACTCAATCTCTAATTTCTTTCTCTAGAGAGGGCTGATGGTTGATCAGGTTGCTATAAAATTCAACTCAACAGAACTCAAAGGATAGAATAGAATCCTAGGCAAAGAAACAAGATGTGATCCTCAGACTTGGTCCAAGATCTGCAAATGGAAAATTACGGATTTATTCTAGTCCTTTCTTATTCTGTTACCACAGCTAAATACTTCTGATGTCATGAGCACAACTGCTACTTCTAGGAGGGTTTTTGCATGGGTAGCTTTGGAGTTACTCTAGGCAGTCATCTGACCTGACTGAAGCTCTTGGCAAGCAAACCCTGTGTGTAGCCATTTCACAGGTGTATGGAGATATTGCCTGCAACATTTTTTATTAGTAAGACACCATATCTGTATTAATCATAGTTATAACTTTGCACTGCCAATCTGGGAAAGTAGATTATGATGCCAGATCTCTTCATTACAGTTATACCATGAAGCCCTGTAAAGGTATTACAGAGATATAGCTGCTGCTTTGTTTATCCAAGCTTCATTTTTCTGATAGTCCTCCTTATTTAACATTGGGTCAGGAGATATAAATTATCTACCATGAACATTCCATTGTTTATGTGAATTTTTGCATGACCATATTCCTTCAGATGTCTTCACAACCAAGCAGATACTCGATTTCTGTATGAATTTGGAGAGATAGGGACATGCAGGAGTGAAACACGCTTGGTTTGTATTTTTTAGTGACTTGTAAATATTAGCATGGGACATACATCACATGAGAATGCAGCTTATGAGGAATCAGCAAACTGATGGGTGAATATGTTCACTATTCATTCATAACTCCTGAATAAGGAGCAGGCCTTTGGGAACTGTGCTGGTTACAGGACTTGCACCTTGGTCTCATCCTCTTGAAATCCAAGTGAAGCCCCTCACCTCCTGAATGTTTGCATAGTGAGCTGTCAGCCTCTTCAGTTGTGGTGTGACAGTGCAGCTCATGGGAGATGCAGGTCCTGGCATGTGGAATGCATTAGGTTGGAGCAAGATGGAGCACTGCCTCTTGAGATCCTGTAGTCTCTGTGGGCTGTACCTTGGGTTGCTGAAGATGAAAGCTTCAACAGTGTGAAGCTCTGCGTGGGCTGTGTTTGGCCCACAGGCTATGTTCACCATCCCTTATGTTCACTGGAATGTAGAACTTTCCAGCCTAGTGCAGATTATGTTTGGTTTTTTAACTGTTTAACAAAACAGAACTTGTAATTTTCTTACCCTAAGTGGGAGTCACTTAAAATGCATTAGTCAAGGCGAAAGGAATTTCCATTTCACCCATGGTTCACACTAACCTCATTCTAGGCTCTTTTTTGTTGAGAAACTGTCAACTCAACTACAGATGGACCATCTTAACTACTCATGGTGTTACCAGGCATTTTTCACTTTAGACTTAGGCTGTTACACAGGAACTCTGCATATCCCTTGGGTGTATTTTTACTCAAGTGTGGACTCCCCACTTAGCTTTGTGCCTTCTTTGATATATCACAGCACTCCAGCTTATTCTTTGTGGCTTCACCAAAGAGACTTAAATAAATTCTGAATGAGTTTTACGTTTTAGAGAAATGTGGCAAGCAATTGAGGAGAATCTCACAGCTGGATAAAATAACCCCTCTTAAATAAACCATAACACACACAGGATTACAGTGTCAAATAATTTTCAACAAGGCTTCAGCCCATGAAGTATATCTCTGGTTAATTCCAGCTTTTTCAGCACACTGATAGTAGCTTCATCCTTCTCTCCTACTCTCTGTAGATCTCTCTCCATATTTAAGTCTCTTTGAGGGTAAATGGACATTCATTTTTAAAAGTCAGCATTTGATCATCAAAATTTCTACTGGTTTTGGCAGCATATCCTGTCTCAGTCCAAATGTTCTATTTAGACATGTAGAGGACAATGTACAGTGTGGGTTTATTGGAATATAAGCATATTCTCATCTCCTCACCTTCCAGACCAAGGAAATACAAGTGGACTTGCTCTTATCCTTACAGACAGCATCTACAAAGACCATGAGGCACAAAGAGCAATCATAACAGAAAATATTCTTAATTGGGGATTGTGTGAATGACCAGATACCACGGAGGAGGGAAAACTGTCTGTGCACAGCAGTTCTGCCTTGTACAGCTTTGTGGCCTTTACAACCTGATGATCCATGGAAGTGGAATATTTTTCTTGTTTTTCTCCTAGAACTTCTCTGATCAATAGAGTTTCCAATAGTTACATGATGGAATGACAAAAATGGTCCTGTTTCCTAAAAAATGTCTCTGGTGGCAAAGTTTTTAAAGGTCTGGGAGTTTCCCTATTGTATTTAATGGGGCTTTTGGCTCATAAACACATTAAACAAAGAAACAATAGATCCCTAGGGGAATTTTAAAAGCTGAAGTGTAGGAGCTTTAATAATATTATGAGGACCTAACATGTCTGATGTGGGAACTTAAATCTGAGGCAAGAATTATGAAAAGAATGTTCAAAGTGAAGATTTAATTACATGATTTATTGTTAATAGTTTATTATTATATATACAGTGCCAGGGGCACTCCTGGTGCTTTACAGATGATTACAGAATAGCAATTCCCAGATCAAAAATCTTGATCATGCAATCTTTATTCATGTAAGTATTCCCCATGGTGCCTGATCTTGTTCCCTGTTCAAACTCAGTAGTGTCTCCCAACACAGACCATCACAGACAATTAAAGGACTTCAGCAAGAGAACACTGAATAATTATTCTCCCCAGAACACTGCATATTTTGGTGCCATATATTGTATGGAAAAAATACATCTATTGTGTTTTAGCAAACCTCACATTTTTCTGCAGCTTTAATTCTTAATTACAGTGTCAGCAAACATTATTTCCATGATAGAAGCAGCTTATTTCTGGAAGAAAAAAGTCCACTGGCGTGTCCCCATATGTTTTAGACCCCATTGAGTTAATGGTGTCAATTTATTTGCATGTAATTGTTCCCTCAGTGACCAGTATAGAAAATTTCACCTTCAAAGACAGATGCTGAATGCGAAATACTTCTGTGAGCTGAGCAGATGCTGAAATTTGTTTGCAGAAGGTTTTGCTTTTCTTTGTTTCATCCTGTGCTGCTCTGCACTCTCCTGGAAATGCCACCAATGAGAAATGCACTTAGATGATTTTCCTAATTCCTCAGCTGAAATGGCTGTTGTTTATCCACTGGGTTGCTGCAGGCAGCCACAGAAGTGAGCACAGCTTGTGCAACCATCTTTTGGCTTCTGTCTTTGAGACATGACAGTTCTGGTGGGGAGAGTTTGAGGCAGTGGTGTGCAGAAGGCAAAGGAGGCTTTTCCCCCTCCATCTGTCACAGGATTTTAATATAACTTTTTGCAGCAGGCTGTCCTATTGCTCTCAGAGCAGTGGCATGTAGCACAGAGAGAGGTATTCTGGCTCGGGATGTGTGATGGTCTACGTGCCTAAGATTCCAGTACAGTCATCAGCATTCAGATTCTTATCTGAATATTCTTGGTCTAGACAGTGGGTAGGGAGCATTGCTAGAGGAGGAACTTTGGATGATACCCAACATTGCCTGCTCTTGAAAATACCTTTTTTTTCCCCTTCCAAGGCTGTGTTAAATCATTATTATTTAAAAACATTCTAAGGTGTCATAATTACCCAGGATGTTAACAAAGTCTGGTACTTTGTGCTGAAATGAACATTGCTCTGACCATTAGCTACATGGCACTAAACAGTTTTGTGTTTACAGCTGATAACACAGAAGCACAATTTTGTGCAACTCCTAGTTTTGTGCAGGTCAGAAGTCAATGTAGGTTAAAAATGGGATTAGTATAATTTATGGAGGATTGGTCTGTTTCTGACTGTTAAATCCAATAATTCTGGTGTGATCTCTCAGTGATAAACTGTTGGTTGCTAGAGAGTAGGAGGTTGTCCCTGGAGAAGAATTGCTCTATACACACACCTTGTTTCTTATATTCTTTACCTTATATTGAAAACAATGCACTGGGCTAAAGGGAGCTGTCAGCTGGCTCAGTGTGATTGCTCTTACATTCTCACATGCTACAGGTTCTTGGAAAATTTTCATTTCAGGCTCTAATTGTGTGGCTCATAGCATTATTAGTCCTCCTTGTATTGTATTCATAGCCACACAACCCTTCCTAAACTCCCTCACCCCTGTCTCAGCATGTCTAGGGCTGAATTCTTGAGAAAGGCTGGTTTGTAGTTGCTATCAGTTCTGCACACAACATTCTGGCCCCCCTGAATCAACCACAAACCTTCAGAGGGACTGGATATTCATTCACTGCAGCCATGGATTGCTTGGAGATTGCTCAGCTTCAGCAACAAATGAATGTTGACTGACCTTCACATCTCCCTCCCAGCTCTCCCCTAAATGTTTTGTCAATGAGGAATTTCAATGTGCAAAGTTGAAGTCTGGGTATTAAGTGATTTATTTAAGGTACAAATGAAGACATTGTGAACCAGAATTATTATTACCTGGGTACACAGTGTTTAGCTTCTGGCCACTTTTGGAAGCTTCTAAGCTCTGTAACGTATCAAGAATCAGCTTTACAGTCACAGGCAGAATTGTCTGCATATCCTTGCCCTTTTCTTTTCTTGCACTATCACAATTTCCAGGCTAATATATTAGCAAATGTATGGTGCAAAATAATTTGGGACTGGGACAGATTCATCCCATAGGTGAGATATGGTCTGTAGGCTGTCACTCTAGACAGCTGTGGTATTCAGGTTTAGTCAGAAGGCCCCTAAACATGATTACTTTTTGTTAAGTATTCCTGTGCATATTTTGGTAGTGCTTGAAAGCCCAAACTGAGATTGGGATGCCATTGTGTTAGGTGCTGTGCTAACACACTCACCATGTTTCTGTCCTCAGTCTGTCTTGAGTTCAGCAAGGAGCATCAAAACAAAATTGGAAATTAAATGTAAGGGATTGTCACAGCTTCACCAAAAACAGTGGACATTCTCAAGTTCAGCTTTTTCCCAAAGATATGTTTTCTTAAAGACTGAAGACATTCTCTTTACTTTATGAAACAACTTTAGACATGGTTGTTGGGGTTTTTTTAATCTGTAATGCCTGATATTGGTATAAAGCCCCACCACTGAACCTGAAACTAGAAAACTGACCCTCACATGACTGCAAAAAAATTTCAACAGAAAGTAGGAGAATTGAGATCCACTTTATCCAGAGCTATATGTTTTCTAAGTTTACTGGAAATGGATATTCAAGAAGCAAGTGACCTCCTGAAGACCTCAGGATTCAAAGAATTACTCAGAAGTGTCCATACAAGTTAATGTGATCCACAAAACATCCATTACTCATTTCTCTTTCTGTGAAACAGCAATGCCTTTGTTTCTTTCTCTCTTTTCTTTTAACTTGAAGGCAATAACAGGACCTGTGGCTTTGCTTCATGCAAGTCACTACCTGCCAGGAGCAGCAGGCAAATGAGTAATACTGTTCCTCCCTTTAAATTCTTTCCTTGAAGTGAAATTAATGAAGATCTTTACCATGAAAGAGAAGAATCTGATTTTGTGGAGAGCCAAAGGCAGGCATTTAGACTTAGATTGGTTTTCCCCATTTTCAATTGTTTTTAAAATAGAGGTGGTGGAAATAGCTACAGAAACAATGAGAAAAAGGAAAAGAATTATTTAAGTATCAAAAAAACCCCTTATCATCTGGCAACTGGCTAGTTAGAAGCTAGTGAAGTGAACTTAGGAGAACCATTGTGCTCCAAATGGGAAATCCAGTCAGGACAAAAATACCTTTGCAGTCTCTGATGCTGCATTAGTCATTGTTACCTATTTTTGCACCAAGATCTGGGAGCTTGAGGACAGAACTTTCTAAAGGCCATCAGCTGAAAGAACAAAAATCTGTTCACCACCAAGTAAGCCTGCTGATTCTTCAAGGCCAGAAGGTAAACACAGAGACAGTGTCAGGAACAGCAGAGGAGATGAATGGTGAAAGGGTTTGCTTTCTCTTTCTTGTGTCTAAACATAGTGCTCACCAGATTTTGGTGTTGTTATCATCAGACAAGCATTCTCTAGTAAAATTGATACCTCCCAGTCCACTACTTACCAGTAATCTAATAGCCAATGGTCTGGAATGGAGGCTGAGCACTCAGAGGGAGAGGAGATCTTTTATTAGGTATTTGTATGTACACTGCCTTCCCTGAGAGACCTTAAGGACTCACAAATTTCTAACATAAGCTGATGAATAAAAGGGATGCTTTCTCATCCTTAAACTTGTTCTCTCTGGTCATGGTACAAGAATGATGGCAGGGTAATGTAAAGAAGCAGCTTCCACTATTGTTGTCTGTGCTGTTTGCTGTGTGAATGAACAAAGGGCTTCAATCTCCAGCACTGTTTCTGCTATGATGAATGCTTTGTAAATGCTGATGGATGGATCAGGAGAGGATAGAAAGATAAAAGCCTGACATATCTTGCCAATACTGAATTCATATATGGATTGAAAGTGAAGTGTAATTACCACCCAGATCAAATTCTTTCAAGAGCCAGAACTGTCTACACCAACAGAAGATATTTATTTTTACAGTTGATCTTTGTGGGTTTTATTAGCAATGCTTCCTTCCCTGGGGTAAAAGCAGGGGAGGGAAGAACACAAAATCCTCTTGAGCTTCCATTGTTAAAAAAAAAAGCTATGTAAAGCCTACAGGAGAAATCTAAATACTGAGAGCATATTGTATTTTTGTGATGTTCCTTCTCAGATATCCTCTGCTTTAAACTGACTTGAGAAATCAGTGTAATAAAACTGGCATTTGAAAAGTATATTATGTATTTAGAGAAAAAGGAACTTTGTAACAGAAACAAGGAATGTGATAATGAAGCTTTCTCTTCACTTGAGAGAATCCTGGATGGTTAATTATACCAGGAGTCACAAGGTTTGTATACTGAGGTTTGGAGGTTAGCACAAACCTAGCTATGGCTCTGTTCACTATAGCAACAAAGAAGGAAGAAATCAGACCCATTCTGCCAATAGTGCCACTTTTTTAGCAAATTGATGAGTCATTGCTGGGTGCTGATATGCATTGCTTTTATATTTCAGGTTTGCCCCCATGAAACTCCAGCACACAAATCTCTCAAATGTAGCAAGCACCAAATTCTTTATTATGTTCAGCTGGGTTGGAAAATGAGCAATCTGAAGGTGTGTTATGGAATTTTTCAAGTGGGCTACTCAAATCAGAAAGCAGAAGAGACAAACTTGGATGTGTTGTTATACAACAAATCTGAGGAAGCTGGAGTGGGATCCAAGCAACAGCATTTCACCACCTCTAAGTGGGTGCTAATATTCCTTTTTGTCATCTGGGGAGAAGACAGATCTGCTTCAGACTTTCAAAATGTTCCACTGGTCCCACATAGATTGAGGGAGGTGATTCTGCCCCTCTGGTCTGCTCTGCTCTGGTGAGACCCCACCTGCAGTGCTGCATCAGCTCTGGGGTCCCCAGCAAGGGGCAATAGATCCAAACTGACAGAAAGTAGCTTTAGATTAGATATTAGGAAGAATTTATTCTCTGAGGGTGGTGAGTCCCTGGCACAGGTTGCCCAGAGAAGCTGTGGCTGCCCCTGGATCCCTGGAAGTGTCCAAGGCCAGGTTGGACAGGGCTTGGAGCAGCCTGGGACAGTGAAAGGTGTCCCTGCCATGGCAGGGGGTGGGACTGAATGATCTTTAAGGTCACCTCCAACCCAAACCGTTTTATGATCTTCACACAAAATCAGGTTTTATTTCTGCAGAGTTTGTCTGAACAGGACTCTTCTGCCCAGCAAAGCCTGCTCACAATGTACCAAATTCCAGCACTTACTGGAAAGTGTTTGTGCTCAAACATGTTGAATCACAGACCTCTAGCACAGGCTTTGAAGAACTTTCCAGTGAGGCAGCAGTAAACACATTTCTTTCCAGCCCCCTTTTCAAAATGGATTTTCTGGGGAGGATGAGAACAAGAAAGAATGAACAGCAGAGGATTCCAGTTTGATAGTAGCAGCAGTTCATAAGTGAGAAGAGCAGGCTGATGCTCAGTTGGAGGTGGGTGACTCCTTAGGAAGGATGTTGGGACGCTTGAGCGTGTCCAGAGGAGGGCAACAAGGTTGGGGAAGGACTTGGAAAACAAGCCATATGAAGAATGACTGAGGGAGCTGGAGAAAAGGAGACTCAGAGGTGACCTTGTCACTCTCTACAACTCCCTGAAGGGTGGCTGTAGTCAGCTGGGGTTGGTCTCTTTCTCCAGGCAGCAGCTGACAGAAGGAGAGGACACAGCCTCAGGCTGCATCAAGGGAAATATAGGTTGGATATTAGGAAGAAGTTTTTCACAGAAAGAGTGATTAAGTACTGGAATAGTCTGCCCGGGGAGGTGTTGGAGTCACCATTCCTGGACGTGTTTAAATAAAGACTGGATGTGGCACTCGATGCCATGATCTAGTTGAGGTGTTAGGGCTGGGCTGGACTCGATGATCTCGAAGCTCTCTTCCAACCCAGTGATTCTGTGATTCTGTGATTCCCACACCTCCTGCAGGTCCGCGGCTCGGGCTGTGCACCACTAGATGCCGGTGTTGTACCGGGTTAGCCGGGGAAAGCCCGTGCCCGTCCCGCCGCAGCCTCGGGCGCTGCGCTCGGACGCGGAGCTGAAGCGGCCCTTGGGCACCTGACAGGTCCGAGGTTGGATTTGCTGTGTAACTGCGTAGCCAAAAGCTGAGAGCGAAAAGACACCGAGAAATGCTGCAGAAGTGCTGGCTGGCTGATGTGGGGTTACAGACAGGACCATGGAAAGGTCTCTATGATGAGGGGGCAGTGTCACCTTTGCTGTGACACCTGCACTAGTGGGTCAGGGTGCAGGGCTGGGTGATTCTTGACATCCCTGTGCACATGGATAATGAGATTATTGCATGCTCATGCTTCAGACACCAGCGGGAGTTGTCTGTAGTTTTGAAAACAGAAATTTTCTTCCTTGGAACAGGAAAGCAGTATTGCCCATGTTCTTATATGAGAAATGGGATTCAGTAGCCAGGGTTAGAATATCAAACATTCTGACTGCCAATCCAGTGTCAAGAAGGATAGATTAGAATTGATTTTGTTGGTGGGTAGGGTTTCTTGTTTTGCTTTGGTGTTTTTTGTTGGGTTTTTTCTTTTTTTGGTTTTTGTTGTTTTTTGGTTTTTTGTTGGTTTTTTTTTGTTTGTTTGTTTGTTTGTTTGTTTGTTTGTTTTGTTTGGTTTGGTTGGTTTTTTTTTTCCCAGTTACGTCAATAGTTTTGTCCTCTGATGTGCTGTTTCTATAATTTCTGGACAGACAATGTAGGTTTTATGTAATAGTGAATAAACCAGGAGAAGTGGATCAAGAACTTCTAACCTCTTTCTCAGGACTTAAAAGCAAACATCCATATAATTTCCTGACTGTTGATAAGTTCATACTGGATAAAAGCAAATGTTCCCAGCCACCATAAAACAAAGTTCTTTATTATACAGTGTTGCAACTGATCATTCTTGTTGACAGATTCTTTTCAAGAGGTTTGGGATAAATTATTGTAGAAAAGAAAATTTTACAGCTGCTTTACATTTTGTTTAAGTCTTTAAGAATAAAGACTGTAAAAGCAGTCCTTCAGGAGCATGTATATGTGGAATGGTGTGATTCTGTGTCTGAAATGAGCCCTTTCTGACCTCTGTGTAACTCCAGGGGCACGAGTGTGGGTTCTGTTGTTTGTGTACCTGTAAATTCACAAGTCAGCAGCTGGAGGACAGGACAAATATAAATGCTTTGTTTAGTGAAATGGCACATGGTCTCTTGTTTGTCTGTGGGTTCATGTGGTAGAGCTGAAGCAAATTTCAGGGTGGTGCTGCAGGCTGTAGTAGCAGGTGCACCTGGAGGATTTTTCTGCCTTGGAAATGAGAAATTCTATGTGCATTGTCTGATTTGTTACTCTTTGAGCCTCTGCTTTTCCAGAGGGCAGTTGGATGGCAGTTTATGACACAGCTTCTCAAGACCAAGCCCAGAATACATTTTTATGATACTCCTGTACCTTTCCCTGTGGCACAGATGCTCTCAATGCTCTTTTCAGGGTTTCCTCTTGTCCACTTTTCAGATGGCTAGAGAGTTCCAGGAGGTGTGATGTGAGAATGCTTACAAGGCTTCAGAAATTTCCAGTTCCAACAAGGCTGCATCCATTCCTGCTCCATCCTGACCCTATTGGGATGCCCTGTGCCCCTGATGTTGTAGCCACTCTGTCCTGTCCTTTGTAATCTCACAGTGAACAATGCATTTTTTGTCCTGCATCACCTCAGTTACTCAGGAAGACCTACAAAATCTCACATTCTTGTAATGATATTGCTAAGCAAGACTGTCTATACGTACCAAGAATAAGTAGAATTTATTGTCAGGATTAGTACTGCAATATTACTGGAGGCCAAGATAATGAAGAGGTCCACAGAAACTCTCCCATCTCAGGGAGGACAAATCAGTACAGAGGACGCCAAAGCAGAATCAAGTCTTGTTTAGTCTTGAAATTTGAGGACATCTGGATCAAGAAAAAAAGCTGTGGTCAGCTTCTCTAATATGAACTGAATCCAGACACCCTTGGACTTTGTGCTGAACCAGTTTTGGAACCCACCCCCAGTTCTAATATTTATTGATCTATGTACCTTTTTTCATGGGGGGCTAAATGAAGAGGATTTGGCATTCTCAAAAAGTGGTCAAGACAAACACTCAAACTAGGGGAATGCAGGAACTTAAGTTGCTACAAATTCACTAGAACCTTTGTGTCATATTCATTAGGGCATTGTCTTTAATCACAAGCTCACATACTATTAAATCTCTGCTCTGTTTAAAGTGCAGGATGGACATTGCTCACTTAATGAGCAGCTATTTAATATTTTCTTTTATCTGCATTGTTCAGTGTGTACCCCATGGATTATTTACTGCACACCATTCAAAGCCTGTTCTGAATACAGAATTCTTAATTTCCTCAGGACGTTTTCTTCAGCAGTCATTGTTATTGTATCTGGGTGCTTTACAGACATGAAATAATCTATTTTCACAATGCCTCAATGAAATGAGGGGATACTGCACCTCTATTTGGACAGATGGAAAATAGAGATATGAAGATGAAGAGAAAACATTGCCAAAGGTTTTTGATTGTCTGGGGTTTGATTTTTTGGCACTCTGACTTCATGGCACCACAGAATATTTTATATATTTAAAGAACAGTTCCTTCCAATTTCAGTTCTTGATGTGAATATCCAACAGTTTTGCCGATCAGACTCTAGGGTCTCCTGTTGGATCCCTAAGAGGACAACTGACAAGATGTGGAAATGTGGATTAATCCATTTTCTTAGCAACACACAGAAACACTGCAGTGGAGGGCTAGGTGAAATCTAGTCCTGCAGGAGCAGCACTCACACATCTATAGGGGACACCTGGACTGATAAGTAGGAGAACAAACTCAATTTCTCTGCTCCCAAATGAATTCCCAAAATCCTCTCTCTAGCTGAAACCTGGCAGTGAATCTTCTCATCCCTTTGCCTTTGTCACAGCTTCTCATTTACACCCTAACTTTCCCCTCTGAAGGCTCATTTCCCCAGTGAGAAATGTTTCTCCAGAAGACAATTCAAACTAGGAGTTTAATTTGATCACCATTACCCGCAACCTAGTGGCACAAGTTCTTTCCCCATCAACCTCAGAGGTACTGGAAGGACACCATCCTCACTAGGCTGAACATACTCATTGTCAATGACCTCCAAGTCCATGTCTGCCAGCTGCCCTTCAGCCCCACTCAGGGCATTTCCAAGCTCCCAGTCCCAACAGCTGTTTTGTCTTCTTCCCCCTCCCTCCATCCACACTCATCCTGAACAGCCCTGTACTCACTTTTTGACCATCCTCTACTTCTTGCCTCGCCAAAGAGTTTCAGCCACCTTCTTTCCCTTCCTCCTCATGCTGGAATTTTTCCCTCCTGTGTCAGGACAGTTTCCCCATCAGTGCTGCAGGCTCAGCAGTGAGGTGGTCATTGGAAGCACAGGGCAGCTGAGGATCTTCCTCTGCCTTTTAATGCCAGGATGGGATAGGAATGAGTGAGCAGGGGAGAGAAAATCAGGTCCAGCCACACAGTCCTGAATTCTGCAGGCTCATTGAGGGGTTTCAGTGTGCTGGCACACACATACACCCCTTTCCCATGTAGGTGCTGCAAAGGAAAAAAGATCTGCAGTGAAAACAGATATTGGGTTTTTCACAAACCTTTACCGAGTATTGAAGGTATTTTCCTCTTCAAGGAGTATTGATTAAAGTCTGTGCAACACAATTTCTGAGTTTCACAGGAACAGCACAAGACATTCAATGATAAAACTCTCTTCTCCTTCAGGATCTTTTCTGAAGAATATGGATTTCCAGAACAGTTTCTTTTTTTAAATGTGGTTAAAATGATGTATTCTTATCCAGTTTCCTTCTTGGTAAAGGCTGACTGTTGTGGCTAAAATTTTCCTTTAGATACATAAATCAGCCTAAGAGAGAGACTCAGCATGGAAAATTTCAAACTGCCTAGCTAAAGGTTGGCAGTGTTTGCAGCAATTGAAAAGAGGATTTTATAATGAATGGAAAGTGTCAAGCAACCTTTGCAATAATTGATTCTACCAACCCTTGCTTATAGTAACTACAATTATCAAATGTTTCAGTAAAATCATGTCTGTCCCAGAAAGAAATCCCATTTTAGTGCCAAATCCTTCAGGCTTAATATCTTCCTTACTAAAAAAGCCTCTCAATTGCCAACCTCTAAGTACTTAGGAAGGAATGTTCTACTTAATTCTCATTCATAGGTGTAATTCATGACTACTCTGAATTTTGAGTGCACCTGTAAATATTTGTGTGTATTGTATTGTTGGTAACAACCATGGAATAGATGGTACAGTTAACACATTTTCCTAGGATTATAGGAATATATTCATGAATTAGAGCAATCCAATCAAGATCAAAATCAGTAGAGATGGTAGGGGGATGAGGTAACTGGCATTGGTCTTGCCTGTGCAGTGTTTTCTACAGAAACAGAAAATATCACTCTCCAGTCTTAAATAACACTGATCTGGAGTTGAGAATATCAGCAGTGAAAAAGAACACAGTCTATCTGTGGGTAAAAGTTAGTGAAAGCTGAGCCTATCTTAATTGTGAGGGTGTGTTTGTGTAGGTGATGATGAGTTCTGAGATTGGTTTTTCAGATATAATTCACAGACCAACTGCAAGGACTCACGAGTTAGAGGCAGGAGCTCTGTTTGATCAAAATGCAGCTTTGTCTTGCAAAGGGATTTGTCAGAAAGGGACCTTCCCCCTCAACTGATTTCTGGACATAAATATAGATTCAAGTCAAACTTTTCTTCAGATTTAAGGAAAATTCACACTTCAAACTCAGATCTGAAATTTAAGGTCTATTTCAGTACATACTTGAAATCAAACTTTTATCTGACAAGTTCAGGATTTGTAGAAATGAATACAGGAATTCATTTCATGGCTCAGATTAATCTTTAGATGGCATAAACCCTTCTTTACAGTTCAATTTATGATTGATGTAAGATTTTAATAATAATGACTAGCCAATATAGAATAGAATACCTTCTGGTTTTCCCTGTGAGCAGCCAATTTTCCTTTTTCCTTTTCTTTTTTTCTTCTTTTTATTTTTAAATAGTAGCAGTGGACAACAGGGGTTCTGGGGTGGGGAATGATTTCAGGGAGTAAGAGGAGTGTTCTCCTAAATAACTTTCTGTTTTCAACATTGTTTGCTAGCAGTTGGCAGGAAGATTCCATGTAAATATTGCTTTAAACTGATTTAAACTCTGCAAATGGTGCTTTTTTTTTTGTCTCTACCTGCCAATTTCATGTGATCTTAACAAAATATTGACTTCAAACACTATCCTTGTCCCTGAGTTGTACCCCCCAGGCATTTTGTTCATGACTCCTGCATTTTAAGTGTACTGTCTCAAAGAATTTATTCAGCTTCTTTTCACCATATAGCCATGATGATTATTTCAACCTAGGGAAATAATAATTAAAAAAAAAATCACTATAAATTTCAGGACTTCATAGATTAAATAAGAATCATGAATGTCCCTCTGTAAAAGTGTTCCTGTTCAAAAGATTTCTCTTCTCTCACATAGATCATACCTGGAATGACTTTTCACTCACTGATCTTCAGCCACTCCTTACAGGGGTGTAGAGCGGAGGGTTCCTGACCCTTCTTTAGTCCCTTTTCCATTTGGCTGTGCTGGCTCTCTGTTGGTCAGTAAAAATGTCCAAAGGTTACATTTTGTAGGAGATGACATCTCCTTTTCAGTGGTGCAAAGCATTCAGGGCCAATTCCATTCTCCCAGAGTACAATGGTAGCAATCCCAATGAGGGGCATCAGTCCTGGGAAGCATTTGCTTCCCCAAGTCTGTTCAGTTTGCTCTCTGATGCCTCCAGATATATCCTTCATTTTCCTCACACTGTTTCTTCTGGTGCCTCAGTACACAGGGTATTGCAGGGACAGTGCCAAATCCTCTAAAATACTTGTGATCTCACTGCAGGCCTGTGCTAATGTTTGTTCTCTTTGGATAGCAGAGACAGCACATGCTTTTACTGGATATGTTCTGTATCATATTCATCTATTTGTAATATACCTCTGCCCTGTTGTTTTATCTTCTTCACTTGTCTACATTCTGAAGCATCCACGTGTTCTTAAATATATGTTATATCTCTTTGATTTCTCTATTTGATTGGCATAAGACACAACATTTGAGCTGTCAGCAAGCTCCTGGTGGGTATGACCCTGTTACAGTCCAATTTTTACATGTTTTATGTCAGAAAAAGTATTTGGTATTTGAACCCAAGCACATCCACAAGCAGGAGAAGGACTTATGCAACTGAAATATGTAACTTTCCTCATTCATTTCTACATTTTCCAAAAAGTAATATTCTTTTTGTTAAAGAAGATCAGAAAATTCTTAACAAGGAGGAAAAGAAAGTGCTAATGTTCTTCCTCTGTGACTGAAAGACTGAGTTCTTGAGTGGTAGATCTTGCAGATACTACAATTAAGTACATTTAGGGGCAGCCCAAGCTATACATACCCTTATTTTTAAAACAGACAAACACTATATTTTCTTCCTCTAAACTGATTTTTGCTTGCAGTCTGTGGGACACTTTTAATGTTTAAATTTCTTCATGGCCATGAACAACCTTGGAGTTGTGATTCTTTCCCTACATATGTCACTCTCATGCTTTCTAATATCCTCCCCAAGCCATCAGCTGCAGAATTTGGGCTTGGACACTTGACACTGTGCAGTGTTATGTCATGTTTACACTATGCCTGATTTCACCCTAAACTGCAGCCACAGTATAATGTCACCTGGAAACATGTTGCTGGGAAGGGTTTGAGAGTAGTATTTAGCTTCTGTTACTAAATTTTGGGTTGGTTTGGTTTAAATTTTCTGCTTTGGATGGCTTTGAGGGGTTTGTTTGTCTCACTTCAAGAACAAATAAATGATACACCTTTCTAGGTGGAAAGTGAAGGTAGCAAATAGCCCACTTATAACCAGTTTTAATAAGTGAGGAACAGGGTCTAAGCCTGGAGAGTTTTCCAGGAGTGCAAGTGTGAGAACTGAGTCCTGTAGCTGCTGAGGGATACATGTGCATCACTTGCAGCTTGTATACACTTGTATACTCAGCCTGCCCACATTTGAGCTGTGTCTCCACAGAAATAATAATCCTGATGACTTTCAGAGACTTATGGCTTTGAGACGCTCACTGTAAACAAAAGAAAAACACAGCCAGTCTAGAATGGCCTAAGCCGGATGAAATAAAACAAAGACATCATCAACAGAACAGTACTTTAAAAAATCATTTTGAATAGACTGGAGTGTTAGCCCAGATTTATGGTGATTGTGCCCCTTGAAGCACTTACCAAGTTTATATGCAGTTTGTGTGTGGTTTGTGAATACTCAGCACAAAATGAGATTGAGAGGGGTTTTTTCACATGCTCTGCTTCTCCTGTTAATTCATGCTCCCTGGGGCTTCTCATAGAATAATTTCAGATACTCTTAGCTAATATGTTCATCTGCATAACATTATCTTTAGGATTTCTCCCTGCTAAGTGTGTGATCACTGTGAGTTTTTGGGAAGGTCATTATCTGAACTAGGATCTCAATGAAGGGGACCAGGCATTCATGTGCACATCTTGAAGAGCTCTCTGCAGTGGTGTGATATTTTAGAATTGCCTAAGGTGCACTTTGTGCCAAGAGACAAATTGAATGCCTGAAGGAAGAAAGGGCAAATCAAAGGGTCCAACTGCTGCATTCAATGCATGGGTCAGGCTGTAATAAAAGGTTACCTACAGCACATCTATTGGATTTGGAAAACTGACTCACGTCTTTGAATGCAAAAGTGTTTCTCCCACCAGATGATTATTGCTTTTTAAAATAAGACCTGCCTTGATTTATCAAAATCCAAGCCTGAGCTGCACTCTTGCTGTGATGGCTGACAGAAATCAACCAGCTTATGATGCTGAGTTGAGCAGCATTTGGAGATGAGATGACTCAGAGACATTAAGGTGGACAGTAGCTTAACTGTTGGTTGTGCAGGCTTAGCATTAAGGGATGCATCAGGAGCTTTTTGACAAATACTTTTTCTCGTAAAATGCTAGTTTATCAAGAATCAGCTGGACCAGGTGTGGAAGTCAGCACTACACAAGCTTTGCTGGTAGCAAAAGTGCTGCAGAACCAACCTGCAAGAGGGCTGAGATAGAATTCAAATCAAAAACTTCAGCTTTTTTCTGCCAGGCTGTCAGTCGGTGCTCTCACATGTACACACATGCTATCATAATTTGGGCTCAAATTGCTTTAATTTAATCATACAAAATAGAAATTCCCAAATAGAAAGACTGGGTCAGGACCTGATGTATAAAACAACAGGTGGGGTATCTAAGTTGGATGACCCAGGGACAAGTCCAAGGCCTGACTCAGGCAGGAAAAGGGCTGAGTTTGTGTTTTCCCTATTCTCTGTGAGCTCACAGAACTCTGAGCAGGTGGAAGTCTCTACTCATTGGTGTTTTTCTTCTCTTGGCCCTTAGCCCTGGCTTTTACAGCTTGTTTTTTTTACAGACTAGGCTTTTGGAGGCAATGGCTTTGCTCTGCTCACTTTGTAGGGTGCCAGGTACAGTGAGACCCTGAACCTGACCAGGACCAGGCTGGAAATGAAGCTCGTTGGCAAAATGTCTCATTGCCCTCTGGAACCACTTGCCAGCAAACAGCTCCCTGCCATCAGTGAGGGACTGGCACCTGTACTTTCAGTGCCATGGATTTGGTGGCATCTGGGGAAGGATTTGAGTGTGGACCCAAACACCACCCTTAGGAGCTGACACAGCAAGAGGCTGACAAAGCCCTGTGTGACATAATTGTGCAGGTTTCAGAGCTCACAGGATGTGTGCTCAATACAGGAGCCCCTGTAGTAGTAACTGTACAGCTGAGTCCATGGGAAGTTTTTCTGTCCAAAGGAACCCCAAAGAACATCAGCCTTAAGGGCAGGGTAACATCCTGAAATACATGTCAGACAGTGCAGCCAAGGGAAACCTGTTGATTCTAGAGAAGAAGAGCAGGTTTTCTTAGACTTTTCACCTCTCTGACATATACTTCATATTTTGAGCCATTCTGCTGCTTTGTGCTCTCCAGGAATCTGAGGCTTTTTTCCTAGTACAGGATTATTAAGTCCAGGGATTCATGAAATTGTAGATAAGAGGTAGCAATACTGGAGCCAGTCCAATGATTGATGTGCTCTTTGGTTTTGAAACAGATGGAAACTTCCTAACCATGCCTGTTATGGTCTCTGCATAGTCACTTCTCATGATGTATTCAGGCTGCACAGCCCCCCAGCTCATGTGATTTCTGTCATTAGACTTCCATAAAAATAAGGTTTCTAGGCTCTAGTTCACCTAGAGAAAAGTCTAGAAATTAAATCTCCTCAATGGCTCAGGTAACAGCAGATTAAGAGGAGGAAGAAACAAACACAAAGCATGCAAGCAAATCTGAGAGTTCCTGATTTCTAACCCACACGATTAGTTTTGACAGGTGAGAATTGATTGTACTACAGGATAGGCTGTGAATTTGAGCCTTCCTTTTGAAAGGCAAGAGGCCAAAGAGGCAAATGAGAAGGCCATCAGCAAGTGTCTTTAAAATTACATTACAGTAGAGAAATGGAAAACCGCAGTCTGAGAAAGCACCAGCTGTAAACAGCACAGGAGGGAGAAGAATGAGGGACCAAAGACTTCATAGTGAGGGAAAGGATTTGAGAAAGCTGAAAGAATAACAACATAAAAAGGAGGGCAAATTCTAGCACGGTAAAAAAATGAGATCATTTGGAGTTAACAACCTGACATTACTATACTATCAGTGAGGTTGTTGCAGCTCTATTGTGTAAGCTACGTGCCATATCATTTTGAATGTTGTTCTCTAATGGCAGTGTTTTGCCCATTTGGATGGGCACTCAAATAGGGCACAAGCTTCTGAATGGCAATTTCTAGTCATAGGAGTGTAAATTCCCTGCAGTATTAATGTAACACCAACTAAAACATCTCCTTTGCAATGTTGTTAGGGTGGGAAATGGATTGTAAACGCAAGTCTGGAGGGAACAGAAGTGATGCTGTTTGAATGTGTAATTTTAGGGGGGAACAACGTTGTGCTAGACTGAGGTTATTGATTATAGCATTTTAAATGTGAAATTCTGTGGAAAGCTATTCTGAAGAGAGGTGGCCTATGGACATCAACAGCACTATGATATGTGAGATGTAACAAGAAAATGATTTCAAGTCTGCAGGGAGAAGGAACAATGTCCCTTAACATGGAAAAGTAATTTCAGTGCAAGTCCACAGAGACCTGTAACAATACTGTCTGGGTGTGAGATTCTATGGGAAATGAATTTCAGTACCACTTTGTTAGGTGGAATAAGGTCATTAGATTACGATGAGAAAATTATTTGTTGAAGGCTCAAACAATAGCCACAGAACAGATCATCAGCATCAGTGAGCTTCCATTTGAGGCAGCAAAGATACCCAGCCTTTCCTGTTCCTTAAGAAATGGAGGCTCAGCTTCAGCTCCCAGAGAAAGTGAGCAGTTTTTTATTTTTTGGTGATCTCACTGGGCCTCTGGGCTGGCTGAGGAGCAGGTACAGCACTGGACATTGTCTTTTACTTCTTCTCCCCTGGCCTGCCCACTCCCCAAGCTCTGCCACTGTGGTGAGGAGTCCAAGGGCCAATTCCAAGGATTCACAACTGTGCTCTTAGGCAGTGACTGATCTGTTTTGCTCTACAAAGCTCAGCCTGAAACAGTCCCAAACAAGGGCACAGGAGCAAGCACCACGTCAGGGAAACTGTTTTCTCTTACTCCCTTCCTGCAGGTACAGTTGTAGCAGGCCCAGGGGGTCCTGCTCAATCCAGATTTGTTTCAACAGCTCCTGCTCTTATTACACAAGTCTGTTACTCTCCCTGTGTCCAAACATAATCACTGTCAATTAACCTTGGGATTTCAACAGCTTGTAATGTAGTTGAGGTTTGCATTCAAATCTAAATTTCACAGTTCCAGCCAAACTATCTCAGCTTAAGAGTGCACCAAAACAAGATTCCCATTTTAAGAAAAAGAGGACAATTTCCAGGCAAATGATTCACCTTGAGTCCCATAAAAACAGATTCTTGGAATATTGCATTAACTAATATCTTCAGAAGATGAGGTTATGATGACACAACTTGAACATGCTTCTGTTTCCTATGTATTATGCATATAGAAATAGCTTTTAACTGCCAAGGTCGTCAGCATCTAAGAAATACCATAGATAGGTGGGAAGAGGAGGTGTGAATGAGTTGCCTGATTCAGTTATATGTTTTGAGAATATGATAAGCCATATTTATATAACTTATAGGCAATAATTTCCATGATACAACTGTAAGAAGCTGTTGGAAAATGTAGTAATTATTGTACTAATATGAAGAAAATAGTTACTAATAGAACAATGATCTAAAGCATTACTGGCTTGCTAGTCAAAGTAGAACCTTTTCTGAAATTACAGCTCTGTGTGGTCCCACTGTATTCACCGAACCATGGTTGGTCTCTCTGATTGATGCAATCTTCTTCTTGGCAATTAATTTTTTCTCCATTTCTTTCTGCTGTCATTCCAGAGAGGGACCTAAACTACTTCCCATTTGTCATGAATTTCTGAAAACAATTAGCCATATTCTGGGCAAATGTGATGTGTTCTTCTAAGTCTTCACAGCAAAGATAAGGAATTGTTGTGACAGGGTCCAGAAAGCTATTTGTCTGAAAGGCAGAAATCAGCATTTCTGAGCCAATCTGCCCCTCTCTTCAGGTCTGTGTCACAACCTGTCTCCCACATTTCTCTTGTAGCTCAGGAAAATGTGTGCAGCAAATATAAAGGGAGATTAATATCAGAGGGATGTTCAGATTCAAAAATCAGTTTGTGTCCATCTCTAGTTCCCAGGATATGTTGGTATGAAATTTAAGGAAGGCTCTGTGCACTGGTTTGTGGGTTTTTTCTGTAATGAACTGCAGAAGCAGTAAATCATATCCAGAAGCATGTAGTCATGGCAAATGACTCAGTTCTTTCTACTAATAAAAGCAGAGGCTTCAATTCCTGTCTTACAGGGTAGCTGATTGATTTACAATATAACAGCTTCTCTTTCAGGTTTCCTAGTATTTGTGTTCAAATAGATTTGGAAATCGAACTGATAAAACCTGAAGATAGGGACCAGATTGTGATCTTAATTGCTTCTGAGAATGGATCTGTTCAGATTTTCTAGATTGTAAAGGACGAAAAGCCAATTTATAAAAGCTTGTAACAATCCAGTGGAATTTTTTATCGTTGTTTGAATTAATCATCTGCCTATTATTAATCTTAATCCTTTGGAGAACACAGACAGCCTGTGTCATATTATCTTCCAGCAGAGCTCCATGGGCTTTCAAACTTTCTCTTAAAAGGGCAAAGGAAATCTTATCTGTTGCATTTCCTCACAGCCACGTTGGCAAAGGATCTTGGGGATGGTCACAGCATGGTTGGAAGCAACATAAAAGCAGAACCCCTTATTATTATAGATGTTTTGGGTTTGGATGTATCTTCCCAAAATCTTGGAGCAGCCACAGCTTATTCTTGCTTTGATCAGCTTTGAGCTGATTTTTGCTTCTTGTGTATGGGACAGCAGCAGCAAATCTGCTTTCCTTGGGGATGTATTTGGTGGATACTGCATGTGAGAACCCTGGGAGACTTTCCTCTCATGTGCTATGAGCCACTGAACTTCATTTACACAAAGGGTCCTTCTACACAGAGAAACTACAGAGACTTAAGAAAATTATTTCCCAAATCCCTGCTGTAGATGGGTATATCTCTGTTATATGGATGTATTTAAACTCATTCAGCTTAACTGAATAGCAGACCAACTGCAGTGGGTAGAAACTTGCTGAAGAAACAAAGCTTAATTGAAAAAAAAATCTCTGTATTTTTTACGACAGCGTAGACTGCAATTCAGTTTCTCAGCCTGGCAAATCTTCACCAGAGATTTCTTTGTAATTAATGGAGTCACTCTGAATTCACATTCAGAGAAAGGCAGAAACAGTATATAGTTCTTTTGGAATTCCTGAGTCTCTCTTGCTTGGTTTCCCAGTCTTTGCAGTGCACTAATTTAATTGCTTATCTTAAATTGTTTATTGCTCTTTATTTTAATACCAAGCCCATCATGTTACAACACAGTATATTGGGAAACAGTTTATGCAACCTTCTATTACTGCTGAGAGAAGGAAATGAAGCATCAGTTATATCTGCTGGCCAGAGAAGAGGGAACAGAAGTAAATCAGCTTGGGCTCTAGCAAGGTAATTTAAGCAAAAGGTAAACTTTTATGTAGTGTACTCTAGCTGTGTATCAAGATGCCCAGGACCATTATGGAATCAGCATATCAGAACAACAGAACTTGACCAGACAGCTGCATCTCAGGGAATAGTTGGAAACAGAGAAATCAGTTGTGTTCTTGATGAAATACTTTGGATTAGAGGACAAGCTAATATTTCAGTTCCCTTTAAATGACCTTATGTCCATTTCTCTGTGAAATAGAGTATCCTTGGGTTAAAAATGCAATGGATACAGAGGAAATCACACCCACAGGAAGTCAGGTGAACAGCAGAAATTACCAGGTCTTCTCAGTGCTGGAAATGTCTCATTTCTCTTTCCCCCAAAGCAGACACATAAGAGCATCAGAGATATACATTTCCATGTGAACTCAGGTCTGTACATTCTATTGCACACTCACAAATCCAATAATCCTTTGTGCTGCTGGAACACAGATTCCTTCTCATTTCCCAGCGGTAGAACAAAGAACCTTGATGGATGTCAGGGACCCATCACAATGGACCCTGCAGATCAGACTTGTGCTGTTCACTGGATACCACACACAGGCCATCACACTGGGAGCACATGCAGCCATTTCTTTCCTTTAAAAAGCCAGCATTATTTTATTATTTCAGAGTCTTACATAACTGCGTGGTGAAAATGAGAACACAGATCTGGGCCACAAAACATTCCAACAATTCTCATTGCAAAAGAAACAAAAACTTCAGCATCCATCAAACAATTCTCCCTGCAAATGAATAGTGAACATACAAACCCACCATCTCAGCTTGAGTTCCTTTGCAAAAGAAAGCCCTCTGGAGTTATTAAAAATAATAATAAAGTAATCCAGGCTCCCAACAGACAGCATTTGAACATCATGTCAAGTTCCTATAAAGTAGTGCAGCAACACCTCCTTTTACTAATTTCCCTGAATCCCCAGTGGCTTCCCACTGCCACAAATTAAGCTTACATTCCTTTCTGTAAGCCTAGCAAAAATTGCAGACCCGGTGTCCCCTGTGCACAGCTCTTTGAGGTCGGATGCTTTGGGTTGTCTGGTTGTTACTCATGCCCCCCACTGTGAGGCCCAATATTTCCCTGCCCCATCATTTTCCTTTCACCCCCCAGCATGTTACAAATCACTGTTCCTCTGCAGGGTGTCCCGGAGAAGGACTTTGCCGGGACAATGCCGGGTCAGTGACAGCATCAGGCGCGTGTTGAGTGATCTCACAGGGAGCAGTGCTCTGCTCAAGGCACCAGGCTTCTGCCTTTCATTTTATCTGGATCTCCACTCTGATGCCTTGGCAAAGCCCAGTGATGTGCCTAGTGCAGATGTGGCCATCTGTGCCCAGTTTCTCTTGGTGTCTGTCGTTCTCCTTCCTTTTAATCTCAGTTTTATTTTCCTACTGTGTTTAGAACTCCCTCTTTATTTTGTTGTTGCCCTCTTCTCTGCATATTCCTGGTCAGCTCCTTCCTTCCTTCCTTCCTTCCTTCCTTCCTTCCTTCCTTCCTTCCTTCCTTCCCTTAGAAGCACCACACTGCTTGGCTTGGCTCAGCTCAGCTCACAGAACCCCAGCACAAGGCTGCTCAAGAAGTCCAAGGCAAGTCTCCATTGCTGCTGAACCAGATCCAGAGAAAGCAGAGAAGTGTGGCTAAAATATGGGGGTACTTGTCACTCCTCACCTCCAGGAGACACTAACTGCCACGTGGTTCAGCAGCTTAATCCTGGAAGCACATGGGTTCTTAGGTGGCTTTTGGGGACCATAAAGCAGCTTCTTGGAGGGAAGGTCATTCCTATGATCAGATAAAGGTCAGTCAGCCTTTCAGTTGTCCTAATTAAGGACCTCACAGTTTTGATTAGCCTACAGACACAGCCACAGTACTGTTTGTACTCTTTATTTCAGTGACAGGAAGAGAACAGTGGTGGCGTTGAGATTCTCTCAAGAGAGCAGCACGCTTTGAGCTTAGGTCTAGGGGCACCCATTTTGTGTTTGTCAGCTGTAGCAGTCAGAGCCAGAGCCTGGCAGTGTTTCCCATTGGGTTCTGCTCCCTTGTCTCTACCAGTGTCTTCTGCAGAAGTTTTACCTTTTTATACTTCACTTTTTCCACACTTGTCTTCATAAACATAGAGAGAAATAAAGTTTTCCCTCTTTGTGAAGCATTGTCAAGGCATTGGGCAAAAAACACAGTATTATAATAAAGTGTTACTGTCATTACTATTCATTCAGTGAGCATGTTCAAGGAAAGTTTGTTTAAACTGTGCCACTTTGCCTAATTAAACAGTCAGCCATGAATGAAGCCACTCAGAGATAGATCTTTGTCCTGATGCCACAGTCACCAAAGGTCAAAGCAAGGGCAAGCAGGGCTCTTCTTTCCCTGTGATGAACTACAGCACAGCAGTAAATATTCATAAAAAATTAGCATTCCATTCACAGGCAGGTGGCAAACGTATGTAAGAAAGCCAGTTTCCAAACAGCATGGTTTTCAAAAACCCTTGGTGACAGGAAAAATATTTAAAGTGGGAGGAAAAGTGATCAACACAAAATGTTAAAGGCATTAGCACACGTAGAATTGGTGGTGACAGAGTTGTGGCTGGCACTGCAGGCACAGAATAAGTTTGCTCATATTTTCACATGAAAGAAACCTGCAAGTGAGATGGAGAGTGTCCATACATAACTTCTCTTCCCTTATCTTCCAGACAACTACATTTGCTTACCACTCCATGCTTTTTTTCCCCAAGATCTGGGTAAGCCATGTGGAGAAGGGTTCTGGTGAACCAGTGGTGAAATGGAGTCATGGGGGAGACAGAGGGATGCAGATAAGTCAGGCCAGACCATCAGAAGCTGTTAGGAAAGGAGATTTATACATCTGCTTTCTGTGCAGTGTGCCCACCAGCAATCCATGGAAGGAAAGTTTGGAAGAATATGCCCTGGGCCCAAGCTAGGATGGACAAGGCATGGATGCAACATCACAGTGCCGGCAGCTGGGAGGGCTTTGGTGGGTGAAGTAATTCAGGCCTTTTTCCCAAGCAGATAGAACTTGCAGTGGGGGCTGTCATCAGGAGAGGCTCCTAGATAAAGCCTGGCCCTTGCTGGATGTTGGGTGGCAGCAGTAAACCTTTGCCATCCCTCTGACCTCCTCTGCTTAGGGTCCACAGACTCAACTCCCAGTACACAAAGGTTCTGTTTTGTTAGCAGCAGCAATCACTTCATCTCTTGCTCTGAACCTCCAGGTGCTTAAACACAATTATTCTACAAGTGCATTCACAACAAAAGGAGTCTGTATGCCTCCTCTGTGTGCCTCTCCTTCCACCCCTTGTAGCCCTTTTGACACAGGGCAGAGCATATTTCATCCTATAGCCCCAAAGCTGATTTGCCATGTGCAGCAGCTCCAGTTAGATCTCTTTCTTGGACAGATTCCCTGGCATGACTTAGGTGCCCGGAATGTGTGTCGTAGGCTCAGCAGATCCCACCCAGGCAGTGATTTAATCTGACAGTTGTACTTATTCATGGTGACATCCAGGCAGCAGCAGCAGCACAGAATGTTCAGGCAGTGCAGGGAGGAGGAGGAGGGATGGGTGGGTGCCACCAGTGCAGCCAGAGCCAGGCTGAGGGGAGCTGGGGCTGCCTTTGCATTCAGCCTCTACCAGTCCAGCTGCTCCCAAAAGGAGCTTATTACAGATACCCACTCAGCAGGCTCCCTCAAGCAGAGTAAATTATGTATTTGGAGAAAAAAAGGAGGGAAAAAAAAGAAGTGTAAAGCAGTCAGCATGGTGGAACTGTCCCCTGGCTGCTCTTTTTGGGGAGCACAAGTGTGCAGTTAGCCTGGAGAAACAGAATGTCATTCTTTGCCATGAGACACCCACTGGAAGTTCCTGGTGGGAGCCTGGGCCTGTAACTTGTTTTGACACAAGTGTGGGTTTGTGGCAGGCTCAGATAACTGAGCTGTGGTTTGTGTGCTCTTCAAAAGGCAAAAGCAACACATGCACACACGTGCCTGAGAATGGGGCTTCCATTGCAGGTCTGTGCAGCAGCATCTTCATATTTCTTCAGCTCCATGGTGCAGGTTTTCAGCATTAAGAAGCATTTGTGGTACTTACCAGATATAAATGCTCCTTATGATTCTTCAGGGCTCTCTCTGAGCTGGGCATTCATTTATGGAAATACTCTAACCTGAAAAATTTAGTGCAAAATGGTGCTGTAGACATGCTCTGGCACAGAAATAGGAATACTAAGCTGAAACAAAATGTCCAGCTGTGTCTGCTGTGCACAGAAGTGCAGACAGAGCTGCAGCTTCTGCTGAGGTCAGTAGTTGCTCACAAATGTCTCAGAGCAAAAATAAGGGTGTTAGCATGTCCCCCCACAAATACTGTTTGTTTCCAGCTTGTTAAATGTCACTCCCAGGATCTCCGTGTTCCTCCAGGATCCCAGACTGCTGGGTTGCACAAGTGCCCATGATGTGATGTGTAAGTTTGCTTTTGTCTATCCAAGCAGATCTGCAGAAATACAGATCTTTCTGTATTCCATCTGTAGCCTAAATTGTGAGAGGATAGGAGCGTGATCTTCTTGATGCTAAAACACTTGCCAAAAGATTGGCTATCAGAAATGCATTTTATGCTGCACTCTTGGTGTAAATATGTTATGTTAGAATTGGTAGATATCCTCATATTTTGGAACAGTTCCGATTTCTACCATTTTGACCCATGTTTGACATAAATTCTAAACATCTGGATTTGTTGTCTTCTGCATCTGACAGCCTACAAAGAGTGCTTTGCTTCAGATGTCTGTGGAGCTGGGACCTGGTCTCAACAAACTCCATTTCATTTTCTTTTTTAAAGTTCCTGCTTGGATTTTTAAAGGGACTGTGCTCTGTGAAGGCTGAATTAAAAGCCAAAAGGGA
>WEIU01024048.1:67644-164373 GCA_013389925.1 Aegithalos caudatus
AAAAAAAGGAAAAGAAAGGAATAAAGTTCTTGTAAAGACAGTGTCCTGAAGTTGCATCCATTTGTACATGTGATTTGACAACCCTCTGCTTCCCTTCTGCTTCTCTTACAGTAAAGTGCAGACACATTTAGGACTTTTCTCTGTTGTCTGTTCAAGTGTGCAAGAAGATTGGCTGCAAAACAAACTTCTGAAGACACGTGAAAGTGTTAGGCACATTCTTTATTCCAGCAAAGCATTTATGATTTAATCAAGATGGAACAGGATCCTGAAAGGGGACCTGTGCAGTTAAACAATCAAACGTTTGCTGTCTTCTTAGACATGGGGAAGGAGAGTGAAAATTTTCCCCTAAAAAAGAAATTATATACAAGAAAATCAAGAAACACTGCAGGCTGGGATGGCTTTGCAAAAATTATTGTGTCGGCTCTTTTGAAATTGTCACTAATTTTTAGAGCTGGTGATCTTTATGAGATATCACATAAAGTGTAGCTTGTTTGGATGTGCCTCTGTTTCAGGTCAGAGTCGAGGCTGGGTTTTGCTGAGGTTCAGTATTCTGGGGAGATGAATTTCTTCCCTAATGATCCCCTCCCATCCCATTCCCTTCACCCCATCTCTGTCTGAGTGCCATGATGTTTGGGTGGCAGCCTCCTCCTTCTCCCAGATAAAAGGGGACTGTCCTGGGTGCTCCCTCCTTTCTCGAGAAGTTTGCTCATGTGGTCACTATTCAGATCCTCCCATGACTCACTTAGCAGTTGACATCAGTAGGTGGAAATAAATAATCCCAGGCTGAGAATCAAACTTGGCATGAAAGGCAAGGGGTAGGTGACAGGGAGGGCTTTGGGCACAGCGTGTGCATTCTCAGACAGCAGCAAGAAGGACACTTTTAAGCCAAAAACTGCTTCTCCAAACCCCATCACCTCCCCAGAAAAGTAGTTCCTGCCTGTAAACTCTTGAATTGAGAAATTCAATAATTCAAGCTGTGCAAAAAAAAAACACAACTTGTTTCTCAATAAGATGTTTGGGAATAAGCTTAATTCATTCAACTCCAACACTCGTGGCATTGTGCATGGGGCTCCAGACAATTGTGAGATTTGCATTTGCATTTTAAAAATAATAAAGAGTTTTTACTTATTTTTATTTGTTGTCTGGTGTTCTACCTTCCAGAGTTCATAACTTGAAGCCGCACTTTGCGATCAGGAGAGGTAAAATATTTTCTCCCTATTTTACCCAAGCAGAATTTCTCAGTTTATCACATGAATTTAGAAGCTGGGGATTAGAAAAACTATCAAATATTAAGGAGGCCGTAGATAAAAGCCTGACATTTGGCAAGCTTCTATTCTGCAGCTGTAACCACTATCACTTTCAGAAGTGGGAAAGATCAAGGAGATTATAGAAATTGTCTCACAGGGGCAGTTTCCTAAGTTTGTGTGCTCTGGAACTGTTTGAAAGACTTGTATAAAATATTTCAGGTCACAAAATGAGAGGTTGCTTTTCCCAAATCATTCTGAATTCACAGAAATGGCATCTCTTTGCTAAGAACAATAAGAAGTTTGATAGAATACTTTTGGCTCAATAACAGGCTGATTTGGCAATGAAAGTAGGTCAGTTCCAGACTTCTCTTTTCTATCCTTTCTTTTCTGGGTGTTAGAAAGAAAATATATTTTTGATATTAAAAATACGACATTGTGAAATCTTGGTCTGGCATAGGTCAGTTCCTCTTGATGTTTATTAAACAAGTGATCTAATTTCAGCTTCCAGCATTCATTATAAAACTGCCAGTTTAAGCTTTTCCATCAAGGGAGCAGTTAAAAATTGCATTTTATATCAATGGAAATGACCATTCCTAACCCATAGGAAAGATACCACTCTTGATATTAAGGTGGTAATGCCTTATAAGGAGTGGATAGAGAGATATCCGTGGAATTTTCCAAAAAGGACTTGTTACTATGGGGAAAAAAAATCAAACAGATGGTTAAGATGAGCTAAAATCCCATTGTAGAAGACAGAAAGATTTTTCTTATTTGTGTGTTAGCCAGCCAAGTGCAGGCGGTTGGAGACTGGGCTGTGTCATGACTTGTTGATACGTGAGAATTTCAAACTGCATTCTCCTCAGTAATATTTTTCATGTGAGAGGGCTACATGTGCCTTCATGGTGTAGAGTGAATGCACAATAGACAGTTTCTGAGTTAGGCTGCTGGAGTCTGAACATAAGACGTTCAGAACAAAGGCTGACCCCCCTAGGAATTATCAGAAAAGGAGCTGAGTTGTTTATGGTGGGCTAATGTGGTCCTCTGGATGTCACCAAATGTGACCATCATGCTTGTGGTTTGTAATGGCAGAGTGTGCTTTCCTCTCTCCTTCTCCAGTACCTGGTATCAGGGGATTTTTTCAGAACCCTTGTGTTGGAAGTCTGGTCCCAGTCCTTGAAGTGAGCTTGGGGACGTCGGTCTAAACGTGTTTTGGGGACATCATACCCACATGCCAGCAAACCCCATCTCACACTGCAGATTTCTCACGTGTTGCTACATGTGTGACTGCCCAAATGCTCTGAAATCCTGAGTGTCCACATGAGCATTCCTGCTTGTCTGTGAGTGGAACCTGTGCCTGTGGATTTGGCTGGAGATCTAGAGTAAAGGACAGGTTGCCCTTTCAGCTCCACTCCTTATTGCCACTTAGAAATAGGGAGGCATGTGTGGAGCCAGCAGCTGTTCAGGCAGTAAAATATATCCCTTTATTTGTTATACGAACAGACAGTCTGGGCTAGGCAAAAAACCTTGTTGCTCTGTCTCCTGTCTTTAGGAGGCACTGATGAAGACAGAAAATCAGATGAAGCACAGAGTGATCCTTTGACTGGTACGGCCTTCAGCCTTCCAGCAATCTGAGATAAGAGATCTCCTGAGTCAGAAGTCAGGAAATGCTGGCCTTTCTTAACTTAGGGGTTTCAGGGAGGCAATATCTTCTTACTGAGGTGGTTATTTTTTTCTGGATGGGTTGCAAAAGCTTTGAATATGCCTGTGTGTAAGCAGGGAGGAAACACATACCAGAGTGATGAGCATACCAAACTGCACCTTTGGCACAATACTGCAGGGAAATTGGAGAAGGGGTTTGCTTTACCCCACATGGAAAATCCTGGCTGACATCTCTGACCATGTGGCTCCAAACTAATCCATAGGAGGAATTTGAGGGACGGTGCACTTGGGCAACCTGTGGTTTGTTTGCACCTGGAGCACAGCCTTGGTGGGAGCCACCACAGTGACTATTCCAGTGTTGATGGGACTGTGCAGGAAGGGCACGCCCAGAGCCCAGGATCTGGCCCTCAGAACCCAAAGGCTCAGAGGTTAAAACAGCAAATGATAAAGCAGATCTGCAGATAAAGCGTGTGCGTCACCGTCCCTTCCGCCCAGCTGCTGAACTCACAGCTGCCCTCGTGCCAGCTGGTCCAGGGACTTAGGGCAGAGCTGCTGCTGGCAGCACACACATTTTGTGCCTTTAAGAGGTTTGGCTTATCCAGGCTGGGACTGGGTGAAACTGTGTGGGCTGACAAAGAGCGCTTGTCCCTTCCCCCATCCATGATCTGCCAGGAAATGAGTTTGTGAGACGCTGGCTTCTGCCTGCAAGCTGCTGCCATGTGGGAGCCTGGCACTCACAGCCACCAGCACACACACGTGTGCACACACAGGGAACAAGGATGGGGCTCAGCTACTCGGGCAACTGGGATCTCACATGGGCCAGGACAAGCAAACGGGGGCACTGCTGCCACAACAGGGCACGGAGCATCCTGGCTGAGATGAGTGTGGGGTGGGGAGCTCCAGGCAGTGAGAGGCTGCTTGTGTCATGGGTCTGGGTCTCTCGTGGATAGGTCCCAGCTTGCAGAAATTCCTTGGGCAGATCACCAGGGACCATTTTTCTTACCCTGAGAGCAACTGGGGATGTTAGGTCACCTGGAGGCATAAGCAGCAGGGTTAAAGGAGGCTCCCCAGATGGGAAGGCAGGACAGGGGAAGTGTCCCCAGCAGCCCTGAGCACATCTGTCAGCACAGGGACCACTGCAACTCAGCACAGAGCCTGCACTCTTACTCAGCATGGGTGGGACTGAGAGGGCAATAGCATGTTTCTTCACTTTCAGAGGGAGGGGAATGGCACCATGCTTTGTTCCTCACATCTTAGCACCTGCTGAGAATTGCAGTGCCTTAGGACCTGGGGTAAGGAAGGATCTAAAACTCCTGAGAGTCAGGAGATGTGGATTGTGTACGCTGCTTGTTCAAGGTCTGTGTTGGCATCATAGCAAGTCAAAGCACTTCCAGCTCCTGTATAAAATACAGCATGTTTCCCTGAAATTGAATTAGTGCAAATCAGATGGAGTCAAATACTTAAGTCCTTCTTGTATTTCTGCAGTTTTTTCTTGAGACTGAAAAGTGATCAGTTTTCATCTGGAGTTTTGCTGGGATTATTGGAAAAGACTATAGGACAAGACCTATGTATTTTGATTCAGAGACAGATACTCTCCCATTAGCAATGGCACACAAGTTTAGAAATGTGTTCCTCCAGGTACACATTTTGGGACAGATGATTTAAGGTTATGTAAAATCAGCTACTACAGAAAGAGTTAATACTGAAAGACATGGAGGGGGAGGCTTTGGGGAAAATCGAGGTATCAGGTTTTCCTCTAAGGGGTTCTCAAATGATTCTCAGCCCTGCCAGAAGTCAAACATCTCCCCCCAGTGAAGCCAAGGATGTCTGTCTTTTTGACTCAGCTGCCAGAGTCACATTGCAGAATTCGATCCTGCTGCAGTGTCCCTTCTCCCCTCTCCTGCCCAGCCTCTCCCAGTGCTCCAGTGAAGCCTGAAGCACTCGGGGACGGTGAGAGTGCGGCAGGTCCCGGCTCCGCAGTCCCACATCCGATACAGTTTCAGCCTCCGTGCTGTCCCCTGCTGTAATGCTAGATGGGCTGAACAGATGGGGAGGTCCTGTGGCAGGGCTCAGGCTGACAGCTGCTCCGCAATTATAAGTCTGGAATGCGATTTGAGGGGTGTAAGGTACTTAGTGCCGGGGCCTTAGTGCAGGAACACGTATCAAGTAGGTCAGGCTCTGCACCAGGGGAAGGGTGTGGAGAGGAGCTGGGCTCTGACCAGCAGTGCTGCTCCTTCTATAGGAGCCTTATGTTTTGATATCATTTTGATCACTGAGATTTTACCTCCCCATCTTTTTAGCAGTTATTCATATGTTTTATTCTTAGATTTATTATGAAGACTAAATGCTTGTGGAGTGGGGTGGTGAATTTCTTACTGACTTTACAGCTTTTGGCAATTGGTCTCTATTGGGAGTGGAAGTGGGGCTTACCCACCTGGTCCCTCTCTGGAGAAAGGGAGAGTTTATTCCCTGGTTTCTTATGTGAGACAACTTTGGCCTCACTGGAAATTCACCTGGAGTTCTGCAAAGCATCCTCTTCCTCCCTTTAAGCACCCATGTTAGACTGACTTTAATTCACCTGAATTTTTCACTGCAATAGACTCTCTCCTGAGGAGAATAATGGCATGTTGGGATAATGTCTGACTTAGCTCTCCCCTTGCCTTGCCTGGTCTCAGGCAGCTGAGAGGTGTCTGCAGGGTTCCCCATCTCATGGTGCAGGTGTGGGGCAGGGCTGTGCTGCAGAAGGTGCAGTTTGCACCCTGGGAACTGTGGAATGAGGACAGGGTGAATTTTGACTGCAGGGAAAAAAAGAACTTTGAGTTCACAAAGCCAAAAAGCCATGTAAAATGGGCAAATTACCAACTCAAGCAACTGAAAGCCATGCTAGAGAACATGATAGCCAAACACTTTTTTTTTTCTATTTTCATGCAGCAGCTGAGATAATTTACTGCTGCTGCTGCTGCTCCCTTTTTACAGCCCTCCAGTTTTGGCATAATCATGTAATTAGGCCCTGGTTTGTCTGTGGATGTTTTTGTTTTGTTGATCTGTCTCATTACTGAGGAGAGGTGATCAGGGACTTACATACCCCAATGTGCAGTACACTCTCGACTTTTACAGGTAAAGTTCATTTATGCAAACACACACACACACACACACACACACACATATATATATATATATATATATATATATATTCAGCTGGCACAGAGTTTTCAGCTTCCATCCTTTTGTTCTGAATGTTACCATAACCAAGCTGTGCCCCTGGGAACAGGGTCAGATAGTCAGAAAAATGGCAGTGAGCAGTGCCTGAAAAAATCAGGGTGAAGTCAGCAAAACCAAGCAGTGTTAGCAAAGTCACTGGTACCAGGCCTTCTCACAGAGGGATCATCACTCAGTCTTCTGATATTTTCTGACCTTGCAAAGCTCCTTTTACAGCTTCAGACCAAAGAACTGGTGTGACTGCAGTTTCCCAGCTTCCACAGGCAGCCATGAGGAATGGGGGATAATACCCAGTGAGGTGTTCTGGTGTAGGGCTGTGCACAGAGATGCCTGTGAGGAAAAAATAAGGAAGCTGTGTAGTTTGGATGTAAAAAGTAGTGGCAAAACATAGATCCAAAGAATGCTCATTGCCATTCTTAGACAGAGAACACTCATGATGTCTGAGCTACTGCCTATAGAGCACAGTAGAGCTATTTCTATGAAAATCAGTTTGTGGAGCAGAAGCTCATTCTGTAAACTTTTGTGACAAAAATCCTCAAATATTGCTCTTCCAAGATCTCCAAGTAAATGGGCTTGTTTGAATCACCCAGAAGTGGAAATATTCATTTTATGATGTTTCCATCAGACCTAGAAATAATCCCATTTTTACTGGAGCAAAGTCCTTTTTCAACCACTTATTTACAAAGCGTGTTTTCAATATTAATATGACTGTCTTATATAATAAAATTTCTGAGCTTTTAAAAGCAATCAGCAAATTCAAATATTGACATTTTTTGCCTCTCCTTGTACATTTTGTCCTTTCAAATTATGGCAATCCTGTAGAGTGGCAAGACTGCCTGAGTCAGTGGGGAGTTTCCATTTTGTGAGTATAAATCTCAAGGAATTGTGTGGGAGATTAATGTGGTCTAACTTAAAGGGAGAAGTCAGGTTTTGCCCTTATCATACTTGGATAGATATTGCTGTCTCGTAGTAATGGCACTGTACTATTACTAATATCAAGTACTTAAATCTTACAGGTTGTGCCTTCAAAAATGTAATGAAGTGGACATAAAAATCACAAATTTGTTTTTTAAGGGCAAAATTTTTTATTACTCTTATGACAACTCAATTTTACATTGCATTTTCAAGCTTTTTACCCAATCTTTTTGGGTAGAACTAGAAAATTGCTTTAAAAAAAATTGGATTCATTTCTTACCAAGAAACTGGAAATATTCACAATGTGGAAACTTAATTTCTGTATTATCTCCAGTCATTTTTGCTTGGTTGCTCTTTCCAGCAGCAGATGTGGAAAGTGCTTACTTTGGTCCCTCAACCTGAACCTCACATTCATGGGATTTCTTTAAAAGCTTGAAATCAGGTCAGGCTTCTGGTAAAATTAGAGGACAAATGTAAATTTCAGCATGCGATTACATACTGCATCAGAGCATTGACCTCTTATTTTGAGGTGGGCAAAAAAATGTTTGTTTCGCAAGAGATACTGAGTGTTATGAAATGTATCCAAACCATGGCCTGGCTGACCACACACGTCCCTGATGCAGCCCTGGGATGTTCAGCAGGGTCACTGTGTTTAGTCTGTGTGAGCAGCCCTGCTTTCTAAAGCCAGTCTTTGCTCTAGCTCCAATATGTGCAAGGATCGATCCTGCAGTGACCTCTGGAATGGTGTCTGTGCCCTTCCAAACTGGCTGCTGAGTCCTACTCCCGTCCAGTGTCACTGGAAGGTCCCTCTTTGTCCCCAGATCAGGACAAGATTTTTGCAGCACAAATGCATAAACAGCTCTGAAAACTCAGCAGGATTTTTGCCATAAGGAACAGCAGATGGTGCCAGACCTTGCTGCACACGGACTTCCCAGCTCCTGTTTTGATTTTCAGGAGTTTCACTTAAAATTTTTGCATCGGTTTTGCCTTGGTGGTAACATTTCCTTTGAGTACTGAATCTACCTGATCAAAAGGGAGCAGCCCTTGAGCAGCCAGGGACAGTGTAATGTACATGACTGGCAGCTTGGAAAGGTTGAATATTAATTCATGAATTTAAATGACTGTAGATCAAGGTGTTTGAAGTGCAGCAAGAGTAACAGCATAACCCCTGCTAGTGTGACAGACTGAACTTTATGGGATGATATTTCCAGTGTCTCTGTGAACTGTATGAAACAGCAGCTGCCTGCTCAGCTTTGGGCACAGGATAGGATGGTTTGCTTTCCAGGATCATAGCAGGAGCTCATCTCAAATTAGAACGTGTGCATTAGCCCAAGTGCAGGGTGACCAACCAACTTCTAAGCCTTTGAGATGCCTGATTTCTGTACTTTACCCTTCCTCCCCAGTCAGCCTGGAATTCTCACTGCACAAAGGCTGTGTGTGGCTGGAGCTGGCTGTGCCAGCCTCAGTTTTGCCCTCTGCTCTAGAGAGCTGAGGTGCTGCAGGAAATGAGGCAGCTCTGAGGTGGTTGCTATTACTAGAAGAGCTCTCCCTGTTTCATGTCTTGCCTCCCACATTTCTTCCATTTCCCTGGTAAGCAGCAGGCCAGGCCCTCACAGTGTTGTGGCAGACACTGAAGAATTTGTTTACTCAGGTTGCCATTCCATCAGGCATTCCCTTCCCCTCCAGGAAGAGGCCACAGGGAGGCAACCTGAGGACTTGTTTCCAGCTCCCTCATCCCTATGAGACCTGTCCTGCAAACAGCAGCACAAACAGGTCTTGTCCACAATCCTTCTGTAGATTCTTTGATTCCATTCTCCACCGTCCCTCATTCTCACAGTAAAAGCATGAATATGCCCTCTGCTCAGTGCAAGAGGGAAGAAGAACACTTCTTTGGGAACAATGAAGCCTTCCATTGGTCATGGTGAGTAGATCTGAGAATGTCAGGTCACCCCAAAGTCAAGTTCTCAGGTTTTCTTTTTATACCTTTGTTGCAAGATATTCTTCATCCTTTTACCCCCTGCAATGATCAAAGAATTTTTCCCACTTTCAAGAGATCACCACCTTCTTATATCAAATTCAGAGGGACTAAATCTGCTCTGTATCCTCCCTTGACCATGGAAATCTGGGGTAGCTCCATTACTTTGAATGAATTTGCTCATGATTTGCATTGATGTAACAGAAGCAAATCTGGTCCAGAGATCTGAAGTGCAGTTGCCGTGGCAACAGGCAGCCATTTAGGAAGCATAAGACAGAAGGTATGTTCAGTGTTAAAGTGGGGACTCCTGCATTTAGTTTTCAGCCATGGGATGAGAATGTCAGCTGTATTTGGAGTCCAAGTCCAGGTCTCTATTTCTGACACTACCAATGAGCCCTTGGAAAAATTGCCTCCCACTGCCTTAGTTCTGCTTCCAGTAAAATTGGGATAGTATTACATAGGAGTGTTTTGAAAATTGATTCAGCCTCCTAAAATGCTTTATGAGAGATCCTCAGATGAACAGCGCAGTAGATCACAAACTATTAATAACATCACTTTATGGATGCATTAAAAAAAAAAAAAAAAAAAAAAAAAAAAAAAGGAGCTGTATTGTAAATTAGTAGGTTTTTATACAACTGCAGGCATCTCCCCAGGACCACTGGGAATGCAGAGCATTAAATCAGCAGTGAAGCAGAGCTTTTGTTCAGGTGTGCCAGTGTATCTTGTGTTATTTCAGTCTGACCCAATGGAAGGTTCTCACAGAGTTTAGTCCCAGCTTGGGTTCAGAAGCAGCCAGTAAGCAACCTAATAGAGCTCAAAATCCCCTTCTTAAATTGGATCGAGCTGTGAGTATTATCTGGGTCCTCTGAATCCTCGCCTAACACCAGGAAGGAAGCAGTAGGTTTGCAGAAGTATTAACAGCTGATGACTTAAATTCATTATGAGAAGAGTTTAAAAACCAATTCACTGAGGAAGGCCAGGCAAGGGTTGGTCATGCCCAGGTGTGATCTTGGTCTGAGTTGAAATAAAAAATGTCTCAGTCCAGGATCTTGATTTGCATATTCACAAGAAGCAAACAGACTTTTTGACAGGTTGCAAGGAATAGGAAAAAACCTGACAAATCCACCTTGCCTTGCCCTGGGCATGCAAAACTCTGTTTCCATGGCTATAGGAAGGCACAGCTGAGGGATTTCAGAGCATGTGCTTTTGCTGTGTTTTAGTTACAGCAGAGATTTGTGGTAACAAAGGAAATTAAGTATTTGCAAAAAGGGAAAAAAAAAAAGTATCAGTAGTTTCCAATGAATGGAAGCAGCTTTTGTAGATTACTAAGTTTTAATATCAGAGGGAACCATTCTGGCTGCCTGCAGAGCTCTCACCAGAGATCTTTGCTGCTACACCTCTTCCACCAGTGCTAGAAACACATTTAAATATTTCCTGCCTTTGCTGAGTTTAGCTGAGGTCTCTGTACCTTAGTGCTGACAGCTTCTTGCAAACTTGTAAACTTGGTCACTCACTGTGTCACGATGGGCCGTATTATACTGTCACTCCTCTGTGATACAAACAGAAGGAATGTGCACTGGAATGAATTTTAAAAGACATCAGAACGTCTATGATTTTCCCCCCCATTTTGTTAGTGATTTTAAATTAAAAAAGAACTGCTTCAGTTCATTGTGAATGGAGAGACCCATACCCTCCAGTTCTTTTCATTAACTTCATCCCCCCAACCAAGAAAAAGGCAGGTAATGGAACACAATACTTTCCTTTATTAGCCACCATAGGTTTTCCCAAAAAAAATACAGAATCCCCTCAATATCTTTCTGATTAAAATACAACTGAACATCAGACTTTTTAATTTACTGATTTAAAAAAAAATCATTTGGAAGTGCTTACTGAAAACAAGCACACTTAAAAAACACACAAGGCCACTTTTCAAACACATTTTTGACCAGCCATAGTTGGATGACAAGTGCTGGTGCCAGACCATTTGCTCTAGGGTTCCCATTGTTAACACTGCTGGAACTGTACTGGTAACAATGGAGGAAAATATGTAGTAAATTTTGTTAATGAGAAGGCAACATTCTCACACAGTCATTTTTTAACATTTAAAAGAACATTCAAAAGCACAATATGTAAAGCAAATTCCAAAAAGATTTATCCTGGGAGAGAAGGCTGGAGCAGAGAAGAAAGCCTTTTCATTCCACCAATTTTAATTCAGAGAAATGTGTTTGGCACCAGGATTAAAAAGTTCTGATCACTGAAGGAGTGGAAGTCTTTTTCCCAGGAGAAAACTGTCAGAGCAGCCAGGCTAATTAACTTTCCTGCTTTTGAGAAGGTATACAGTATTTCTAAAAGCAAAAAGGATTATTTTGTATGGTCTCCCTACATTTCCAAGCTGCAAAGTGGGGTGAAATGCTCTCCTCCATCATCCTGGCCTGCACATTCCTCTGGAGCACCCTGGGCTGCAGAGGTGACCAGTCTCCCTGGGATTGAGGGTAATTGATATTCCTACAGAGCCAGGAAGGTGAAGGGTTATTTGATGGGAGCATCTTGCCCTGCAGTATAGCAGCTAAATAAAGTAAGATTAATGGAGCTAAGTATATGTGCCCTGGCTGGACAAGGTGATTAAAAGGTGACTTAAAACAATCTACAAATGTTTGAAAGGTATAACAATCATTATCAGGAAGGGAAGAGCTACTGAAAAAAAGGAAAATAGAACTCAGGGCTTGGTGCTGAGCAAAGGAACACATACACTGGGCACTAACACTTTGTTTTCTGGACACAAAGCCAGTGTAATTAGGGAAAACCATAAATAGTTACTGTGGAATTTTGAGTGCAAGAGTCAAGTCAATGAGTTTTTCCTTTGACACAGAAAGAACACGTAGAAAGAAGAATCTGCAGCTGATAAAAGCAGTACCATTGATGATCTTGGAAGCTTTTCCCCTCTGAAGCTCCAGCAGTTAATTCAGACACAAATGTAAGGGAATACATGAGAACTAAAGATGCATCCCTATGAATGCAGGGGGGTTTGCAGGGTCTGAGGGACCACGAGTCTTTATGTTTCAGAGGCCACTCCACAGCATGGGACACACCCTGGGAATGGTGTAAGATGCAGAATCTGGAATCTCCAGCCTTGCTATGAAGGAGCTGAGGTGCACAGTGAGGTACCTGAGCATCAATCAAACCTGATCAGGAAGAGCAGTGCCTGGGGCTGAATGGCCAAAGCTTCTGGGAGTGTTCACACATTTGCACAGAGCCATCTCACATTTCTTCCTGCTATTTGCTTAACGTCAGAAATACCATTGCTAGCATAGAATTCCAGAAAAAAAAATTTCTGAAGTGTTGTATCAGTGTGGTAGGCTGTTTCCTGCCCTTGTCCTGGTTGTGTTACCCTAATAGGAAGATTAAACAGAGACAATGTGGTTCTCCCTAGCTGGTAAGTTCCATCCTTGAACTCCACTTTCCAGTGTATTTGTAGATGAGGAACTGCTCCAATAAGTCTTCTAATGCTTTCAGCTGGAATCTTTCTGCACATCAGCTATACCCACAAAGTCCAGGGTTCTGTTTTTCCTGGGCATAGCTCCTCAGAGTTTGTTTGGGTAGGTTCCTGTGGCAGTACTTGTGAGAGGCAGAACAATGGTGCTCCAAGAAAAAATGAAAACCCCTTGCAGCATCAGATGCTCAGGTAAGGTAAAGATATTTAAGTGTTGCTGCATCAGCACATCATTTCATAGTGACAGGTGTAATTTACTTTTTGATTCTGAAAATGTTTCAGTACATTTGCTTTCAAACCCTGCCTTTGAATCCACAAGTGCAAGAGAGCCTACAGACACAAGGACACCAGCAGGTGAGGGCAAGGAAAGAGCACCTGCAGAGAGGCTGCCAGCACCCCCTGAGGTGTGCTGGTGGAGGGGTGCTCACTGGAACTGGCATCCAAAAATCAGCACAGCTTCCTGCAGTGTGTCCTTGCTGTGGATTGTGATGTCTCAGAGTGGTACCAGCATCTGAAGGAGGCGCTCCTGGGACTGGAATTATTTCCCCTCTGCCTCTGGAGTTCCCTTGGGCCCAGAATAATTAGCAGGGCCAGTAGCATTTAAAAGCAAGCACACGTGACTGTGTCTCTGATAATGACACTGGACAAGTAACAGAATCTAATTATAATTAGAAAACAGCCCCAGCAACATTCCAGCATCACAACGACCATCCTGACTTTGCCACAACAAGTGTAAAAATACATCAGCATATTTATAGCTTGGCAATTCTGTCCACTTGCAGCCTGGTGACCAGCCCCCTCCTGCCCTATTCTGTGTTCCCTGCTGTGCTTCACAAGCAGTAAATAACAGTGACTGATGGGCTAATGTTTATATGGTGTCTACTGCCCGAAGACCCTAATTTTATTTTTCATATTACTTGATCCACCTCTTATTTTAATCTTTCCAACCTGAGAGATTGTAAATTGATGTAGATTATTAACAATCCCCCAGTCTTGTAGGACACTGCAGTAAGCCAGGCTGAGAGTGACAGCAGAAACTTGAAAGGTGCTTTGGACTAAAACTTCCAGCTTTTTCAGATTTCCATATTATTGTTTGCTTAATTTGGTCAAGTAATTCATTCCTTATTTCTTCATCCACTGCACTGAGATTTATAAAGGTAGTTTTCAGGATTGGTCTCTGAGATCAGCTTGGGCAAGGCAGGGTTTTGGGAAAGAGTTTGTGGTGAGAGTGGGATGTGAACTTGGTAGGTGAAAGTTCTGCCTGCAGGGTAGGAGGAGGGAGATGTTTTGCTGGAGTTTGTCTGAATGAGTTGCAACAGGACCAGATATTCCACCTTAGATAATTGTCCTTTACTTTGTCTCTTAGCCTGCCCTGCCAGAAGCACCTGCAGAGCTGCCATTCTGCCTTTTGGAGGTGTCTGCATTCTGCAGGGGAGAATTGATAATTTATAGAAACACAGATTTGCACATAGCCAGTGAGGTGTTGTTCCTGGGGCAATGCTTTCACTGCAGCTCAGGGGTCAGCTTCTAGGTATTTCCAGTGGAAGGCCCCAGAGCATGCCCTGAACCCACTGGTAGTTTGTTGATTCCTTACCTCCAGTTCTGGTTGTTCTCAGCTGTGCTCTAATGTTCCTTTCAGCTGCTCTTCAGTGGTCAAGGTCTCTCTGCACTTCTAGTTTCCTGACTGGTGAAATGTTTGGTTTTCTCACTGTTTTCATTTTGCTGCTTGTTATAACAGATTAAACAAAATTCTAGCTAAAAAAGTAAATTACAAGCAACTCAAGACCTTCAATGCTTTCCCTCCTATAAAACTTTTTTTCCAATTAACAAATTTTTTAACTAGTTTCATGGAAATAAAGGGTCGGTTCTGACACCCTTTCCTGTGTGAATGACTCCCCTGGAATCATTGCTGAAAGTCTGATAACATTTTTTTCCTCCAATTCTTGGAAAAACTTGCTCTAAAGTCAGTGGTCAAGTTCTTATTGTGGGTTAGATCAAAAGTTGGCTCATGGAAGAGAACAGAATTATCCTGAACTTGTTAATGATGTCATTGATATCTGCGTCTCATCTAGGAAATATTCCATATTTTAAGGTTTTTTTCCTGCCTAGTAAAGGTTTGACTGTCTGTGAAGCAATTCCTGACTGTTCCCAACCAATTGTCTTAGCAAACACTGTCAGATAGGAAAGACTGACTGACTCTTAATGTACCTAAACCAGGCTGGGGATGAGTTGGGTTGGTTCACAGTCAGGCATTTTTGTTCCAAAATAGAAGTGATCACAGAGGGAATTAATCAGGAATAACTGCTCCGCTTTTAATCCATACTGCTTGAAACCAAATTAACCTCTCTGTGCACACAAGCCTGAAGGATTTAGCTGAAATTGCTGAAAAGCCTCCAGATTTGCATGATAATTTCAAAGGGGTTGTTCCCCTAAATGAATACCCTGTAGAACTGAGCTGCAAGTCATCCTCCATCCCCAAATATCAGTTTCCCCTCTTGCACTTAATACATTTTTATATATATATATTATGCTAAAGGCCATCACAGAACAAGAGTGCCCCTAAAATTTATTTTCTGCCTGTATAGCCTACGGGATGAGCTTGGAGTTAGAGGCAATGCTAGTATGTGATGAATTAATACTAATGCAGTGACAGCTTGGGACTGGACACAGCTCTGGCAGATGGGGATGGAGGCAGCTTCCTGACCTTCCTGCCCCAGGAGCAGCAGCTGCCATGAGCCTCTGCCACCAGCTGCAGACATCCCAGCTGTGCTGCCCTGACCTGTCCCTGCACCCCAGCCAGCACAGGGCAGGACTCCCTTCTGCCTCATTCTCAGCTCAGTTTCATTTCCCTGCTGCTTGAAATTTCAGGGTGAGCACAGGTGTAAAGTGACTGCAGTGCTTGTGCTCATGCTGTATTTTGGCAGCAGGAGAGAATTTCTCCTCCTTCTCCTGCCTCCAGCTTCAGCTGGAACCTGGTGGGTGAGTGGGCACTGCCCTGCCCAGGGCCAGGCTGCCATTCCAGGTCACTTTGTGCAGCTGGCTCCAGACAAGGAGCACTGAACTCTCATGGCTTCTCCATCCCTGCACCATAATGGGCTTGTGTTGTAGAACCATTCAGAGAACACTTAATCAATATTGGCAGCAAACAGCGTGTGAGCACCGAGAGCAGAAATATCTGAAACATCAATCAATATGGGAGAAGCCTGAAATCCTTAAGCACTCAATTCACAATCTTGTACAAGTAGAGGCAAATCTGGGTAGGCTTAAAGAGTGATTTACTTTGCTTGATTCAGTCCCACCCAACTTTCAGAACTATTTCTATTAGCCAAGAGTTGGCTTGAGAGCAGCCTTCAGACATTGGTGCCTGCATGGCCCTGGGGTGAGTTGCTGAGGAGCAGGAAGGAATATTGGTGTGAAGGAACACAAAATCCAGGAACACTCACAATTTTACTGTGTTCTGTATTTTCTGCATTCCCCAGATTGTGAGGTTAGAGGTTATGAAAAGCTCAATAATAAAAGTTCTTCATCTAAGCAATCAGGATCCCTGCCAAACAGGAACGATTCTGGGAAATAACCCTTTTATCTTTGCTACCTAACTGTATTAAAAGAAAATTAAAAGCCTTTTATTATGATTAATTTCTTGTGCTCAGGATGTTTATGCAGCTGTCCTTGATATGGGGTGCTTGTCCCTCAGTTTGTCAGGTCCTGCAAAGTCCAGCAGTCAAAGAAAAATGTTTTTCAAGCACAGCTTTTTTATTTCTCCTCTGGGTACCTTAACTCAGTGGCAGAATTAACTGAAAGAACTTACTGTGAGAAATACAGAATACTGTAAAGGGATTTAGAAGGATTTGGGAGATTTAAAGATTTTTCATCATCCTGATTTGTAATGATCGATTTATTTTTGTACATATTTTCCCATGTTAAGCTCATGAGGAATATGAAAATCCTATTAGGAGGCTGGAGTGGATCCTGGCTGATGTAAGTGTACCTCCTGAGGGGCTGGGCTGTGAAGGCCACCTCAATTCTCTTGCTTCACCCCTAGCACTGGAGTCACCTGGCTGCCATTGCACTGATCATCAAATCTGTATTTGTGTCTTACTAAGGAATACAGCTTTGAAACTCAGGATGAAGCTGTTGTAGTGGGGGATAAAGTGGTATAGATTGAAGCTGTCTGCCCAGGGACTGACCTCCTGTTGCTTCTCAAGACATTGCTCTGTCCTCACGTTGCAGAATGTTTTTATTTTTTTTTTAATCCCTATCTATTCTGTGAGAAATAATCCATTTTATTATCTTTTATTCATTAGTTGCTACCTGCTATTATATTTATTACATCTATTATGTAATATTTCCGATCAGTTTTAATAGTGTAGCTGCCATTTGACTCAAGGGTTTAAGAAATTCTTCCAATTGACCACAGACAGCAGCCCAGGATATCTCCAAACCATCTTCATTTGAAATGGAAATTGCCAGTACTGGCTATCTGCTTTCTGTGGGTAGAAGGCTAGAGCTGAGTCTGCCTCACTTTTGTTTTCTTGTATGGGGAAAGTCCAGGAGAAACAGGATCTGAGGTGCAGATTTTGGAACTGTCTCCACCCATCTCCTGAGGTTCTCCAGAGACAACCTCTGTTCTTTCTCACAGAGGAGAATATGCAAAATATATAATGAAGCAAAACTTTGAAATACTAAAATCCTTCCAGACCTGGCCTCACTTTTACTTATCAAGAGACAGGTGGAGGAAGGTGGAACTGAAGAGAACTCATGAGCAGAGCTGGAGCAGAGTCCAGAAATTAGTCACAGAACTCATGGCCAGACTCAAAAGTAGCTGGTGAAGTAAGCATGAAACTCAGAAACTAGGAGGAGGGGATGAGTGACTCTGGACAAGGCAGCTGCTGTTGTGAGGGACACAGGGAGAAATGAGAGATGGAATTAAGGTAACAAGGGAATCAGGTAATGTATTGTAGATGACTACTGTCCAAAAATCTCCCTCTGGTTGAGCCATTGAAAGACCTGTGGGGTAAAATATGGCTTATTTTTTTAAAACCACAGACCTGGTGTTGATGAGCAGAAATGACCATGCAACCTGCTTTTCAAAGGATCCCCAGTCACCAGCAAGTAGTGCCCTTCACATCCCAGGGATGTTCCTCTTCCAGCATTGCAAGATTCCACAGGAGTTCTAGTTTTTGCATCCAAAAATGCCACAGATTCTGTCTGATTCAGTTCATGATGATACTGTGTTGGCATATGAAGGTGAAAACACTTCTATGTGAGAGGCTCACATGGACTGAGTGCAGTGCTTTGAAGCATTTAAATGGAAGGTGTGACACAAATTGTCATTTAGATCATCCCAGAAGGTCCTTTAAGAGAGGAATGCGGTACTGGGGTGACACAAAGGCAAAAACTGTTTGAGGGAACCTGTTTATTTGAAAAACGTGCCTTGCTGCTCCAGTCTGAATTGTTTGCCTTCCTTGGAATGAAAGAATGTAGGACATGGTGGGGGAGGCTTGCCAGAAAAGCCTCTTGGAATTGCAATGAAATGGCTGTGTTTGTGCTCAGAAGGGTCTCAGGCTTGTGTTCACATCTGCTTTAAGTTATCCTGATGTTGGTTTTCTTTATTTTTTTTTAATTGAGTTTAACATACTGAGAAACACACAAAGCTCTCTGGCCCCCAGGCGCAAGAGGAAAAAAAAACCTCAACAACATCCACTGACCCTGCCACCATGTGCTTCCCAACAAAGATTCCCAAACAAATGCTGGCGATGACAAACGGGCCCAGGAGCGAGGGGATGGCGGGTGCTTAATTGCGCGCTCCGGAGCCCGGCGCCTGGGCCTGATGAGGGTGGGGAGCAGATAATGAGGGTGGGGTTTGCTAATAGTGGGCATTGGCCACACTTGGCAGGTTTGGGGAGCACAGAACAAGACAATTGTTGCATTTTGCTGCGTGATGGATGCTCAGCTGAGCCAGCCAGCTGCTAACCAGGACCAGAGGGAAGCTCTTCTCAGGTCTTCCATCTGACTTGTAGGCAAAGGTGGCTCTTAGCAACCTTTGAATTCCTCCCTTATGTAGAGATTCTTCAGGTATATAATATTTGTGGAATAAATTGCCTACAGGCTCTCTGTGGCACCTGAGGATGGCTGCAAAACACCATGGTGTGGCCGTGCCTTTCCCTCCCTGCCTTCTGCATTCCCCATTCCCAAGGGGCAGGCAGGCAACCAGCCATGAGCCATTCAGGCAGCTCAGCCCGGGCCTAAAAATACCAGAGATTTTCACAGAGATAATTTCTACCCAGTTCAAAGAGGGAGAGCACAAAAGGGATTGGGCCCTATGGGTGTTGGTTGGCCCAGACAACAATTCAGTTGGCATGGGCTTGGTCTGCAGGCAGCACTTTATCATGAGAGCCTAAGAGATGGCAAGGGCATCCATAGCACCTAGGTGTCCTGGAGGAAATTCGAGGTCTCCACCCTCTCCTCCACCCTCTCCTTTTGTACCAGGGAGCAGAACCTGTGTGCCAGGCTGATGGATCAAGCACTCTTCCTTGTGCGTGCACTAACCCTAAAAGGAGCCAGGGCAAGGTGCAGGTCTGTTTTTATGTACAAATGTGGGGTTTTCTCTCTCACTCACTGGGAGAGAGCCCCTACATGTGTATCACAGAGTCCAGGGAGCTGTAAGAGTGACTGGAGCCTGCACTGGAAGGCAGATGCAGTACCTTCTCTTCCCAGCTTTGGGCAGGGGAACCAGAGCTGCTAAGTTTTAAAGAAAACTGGTTCTGAGCTTGTTTTCCTGAAAGCCCCAGGTTGTAACCTCCAGAAGGATTTCCCTAGCAGCTGAGATACCTGTGCAACAGGCAGGCCCAGGGCAGAGAGCTGGAGGTGCCATGTGGATGATGGCACAGCAGGGTGCAGGACAGCCCTGCCCAGCCAGCACTGTGGGGACACTGGGCAGTGCCCCAGGGGCACCCCTGGTGTGTGTGGGCAGCAGGGGCAGCTCTGCTGCTCTGTGCTTGGCTGTGCTGCTGTGGCTGCTCCCAGGAATCAGGGACCCTGCATTAATGGTGTCAGCCTGGGCACAGCTGTGTACCCAGGCAGGGAGGGCAGAGCTGTCGGTGCACCCATGGGAGAGGGCTCCTTGTGCCACACACCTCCAGGTGTCCCTGTGCAGCCTCCTCAGTGTGTCCAACGTGCCCCTAAAGGCTCCTCCTGCCCAGTTTTGCACAGTATTGGACTCACTGGTCTGTTCTCAGGTGCACTGAGTGTTTGCCAAGGAAAGGGGCTGTCTAGACACGATGTCAAACTGGCCAGCTTCAAATCTCACTCAGCCCTGGGGGTAATCACAAACCCAGGAGAGGCATTATCAATAAAACATCTTCCCTGCAGGAGGGTAAAGAAAATATGTAGTGGGAAATTCAGGCCTGTGGGAGAGGGGGAGCTCCATCTCTCTGTCCTGCTAGGCTGGCCCTAATTTTCTGAATCTGGAAGGTGCCCAATGCTTGCTGTACCTTCTTTGCTGGATTATTTGTTGTTAATGATTGTTTGGTTTTAGATAGAAAATCTCAATCTGTCATGCTGTTTTGGTTTTTGCTATTGGGTGAGGCTTGCTTTCCTTCTGAAGAGGTTGCAATTCACCAGTAAGCTTTTTTTGGATCTGAGAGACAACTTCAGATAAAACAAAAAAAAAAAAAGAGGGAAAAAAACCACCAAAAAACAAACCCATTCAATCAGCAAATAAAGCAGGATGTTATGTAAGAGGAATAGGCCTTGGTGCATCTCCCCCTCCTTAGGTGATTAAAGGTTTCAGCCCTCCCAGGGAGGGGGATGGCATTGCATAATTTGCAATTGCTTCAAAGCATTTCCCCCTTTTTTAAATCTAAGGGATCCAGTGGATTTATGACCAGCCTGGGCTTTTTAAGCAGATGGTTGGGTTTGTTACCATTTTTTTTTTTTAAATAATAATGATAACTCTGCAGGCTGAGAGGATTAATGCAAGAAATGGAAAGCACTAACACTTTTTTCCCCCCGTGGTGTTTTCCCACACTTAAAGGGCAAAACACACAGCACCAAATCTTTGTCTGGCTTAAAGCAAGGCATCTGCTCTGACAAGTGCTACAGAGCTGGTGTGATTTTCCATAGGGTAGTATTAAAGGAAAAAAGCCTGGACACTTTTTTACCTTTTCTTCTTTATGGAGTCAAATCACAGTAGGTTTTTTTATAATTTTTTTTAAGTATATAATCATGGTTTATGCTCTGCCTATTTTATATTTCACAAAAAAATGAGGACAACCTGTAGAGAAAACCATGACCCCCAAGAGAGGAAGTGAGTTATATTCAGTTTATATTTTCTAACTACAGCAACATCTCCCTTTTGTAAGCTCTTTGTTGAGCTCAACAAAAATCTTTTCTTATTAAGGAATACTTCAAATTTGCCATTGTGGGAAAAAAAACAAAAAACAAAAAAACAAAAAGCAAGCTTTCACAATCCCTGCTGATTGTTTAAAACATTGAAAATCTGCCTTCCTTGCTATGGGAAAACTGAGTTCAAAATACTGACATGGAAAAGAAGTGTTTCCATAAGCACAAGAGCTAATGGAGTCTGGTGGATTTTCACCTGTGTTCCAGTATCTAATATGGTTTGAACCCTGCTACAGCTTCCCCTCAGAGAGAGCTGTGTCCCTATCACTCAGCATCTGTTAATTTACAAAAACATGTGAAGTTCTTGCCTTGGAGACCTTTGCAAGCCGTATTTCTTTAGACTAGCAGCCTCAGGACCTGGATAACTCCTTTTTTTATTTATTTTTTCTCATTTTTGCCATTCAATCATCACATCTTTTTTCTACTATCATGCCGGATCAAAAGTAAAAGAAAGTGAAAATTTGTATTCATTACATTGGTCTGGTTGCTGGAGCTGTATGAAAACCAGATTTTAGAAACTTGTGACAAAATTGTGGCAGCTGCCAACACTTTCTGACTTTTGAGGTGCCCAGCCAATCTGCTGTCTCAGAAAAGAGTAGATCAGCCATGCCTTTGTGCTTCTGGAGGGAGATAGAAGAGAAAATGATGTTTTAAAGCAGGGATAAATGCTGCAGGAAAAAAAAAAAAAAGGGAATGAGCTAGAGAAGCTAAACCAGAACCCAGTTTCAAAGTGTGTCTCCTGTCCATGGGTTCTGTGCTCTCCAGTGCTGCTGGACTGCAGCAAGGCCCCTGTGCCCCAAGGGGACCTTCACAGTGGCAAAGGCTGCCAAAGAGATTTGTGAGCAGAGGTGGTGGAAAGAGGACATCTGAGCTGAGTTTGAGCTTCTCTTCTGAAATCTAGAAAGTGAATTTGCTGGGAATTCTCTGACAAGATGTTTTCTTCATTGGAAAGCAATGGTTGACTGAAAACAAACAACCTCTGTTTCAACTAAATTAATAAATCCCCTCTGAAATACAGGCTAAATTCCCCTGGATCTGTGCCTTGTCACTGTTATGACTGGCAGAAAGCCAGGCAGATACTGTGGGTCTGTAGCTCCCAAGTATCTCTGCTGTGCTGAACTGGGGTTCCCAGAGCTTCCATGGTCCCACCTGTGCATCTAAGGGGCCAAGCAGATTTGGGAATCCTGCAACTTACAGCATGGTTTAAGACTTCAAACTTCTTCCCTTCTGCAGGAGAAGCAGTTCATTGACACCAAATGCTGTCTGTCATGCCCACCCCCCAAAAAAAAAAGTCTTGCAGTGTTTCCAAAGCATTAAATCAGTTTGAAAGGCTTCTTGTATAATGGGTGTTGGGCTGTTCCTCATTCACACATTGTCCTTCAACAGAGAGAAATTGTCAGGTCAATTTGAGCCATCACATCTTGCTGGGAAAAAAGTCTTTCCTCTACAGGATGTTCTAGGCACACATCACATCTTCTTTAGGATGGGGAAGCTTTGAAGGAGCCAGGCCTTCACTGCTGAAGGATGCTGAGGGCAGGTGAACTCAGAGCCAGATCACTGTGGCAGCAGGGCAGCAGTGCTGACAGGATTGTTACCTGGGGAAAGCCTGGCAGAGAGCAAGGACACTCTTATGCCAGATGATCTCCTACTCTCTATCTTCCCTGAAGCTCTGGGGCATTGATTGGGAGCAAACTTCAGTTTAATGGGTTCACTGTACAGTCAGCAAAATGTAGCAGGAAAGCAGTGAAACTCCTATAGCAGAATCCAAAGGGAATACATTCCCTTGTTTTGGAGGACATGGGCTGTTCAGCTGCTGCAGAGAGCCCATTTATATAAACTGCTCTCCAGGAAACAGATTTTCTGACTGAAAAGATCTCTGTAGCACCACCATAAGCTAGGAAAAGGCTATTAAATTGTGAGGTTTTTCCAAAGACCTGGTGTAGGTTGTCATCCATCAAAAAGCCAAAGCTATCCCCTTATATTTGTACTTTTCCCAGTGTTAATTTTCATCTGCTCTTTCAAGGTTAAACCATAATTTCTAAAATTTGTTCTTCATTGCTGTTAAAATGCTTGACATATTTAAAACACTTTGAATTCCCATGCTGAAAGGTATTGTGAAAGCAGTGTTCATATTTATTATTAGAATGAGGTTAGAAAGCAATCTTGTCTGTGGAGACATCTGGCAACAAACCCATCTGAACTGAGTGAAGGCCACTTACTGGTAAGCCTTCTAAGTAGGGAAAGGGACAGGGTGTTCTCAAAGATCCTGGAGCTGGAATTAAAACATGGAGATTGACCTTATCTGTATGATTTACACTTCTCACTTCAGGACCCTTTCTGGATGTTACTACACATACAGCTGAAATTAAACAGTTATCTAATATAACACTGGTTTCAACTTATAGAGCTAAAAATGAACTCCCTATGGAGAGTCCAGAAGTGTTGCAGGGAGGCATTGGCAGCAGGCAGAACATTTCTTTCCTGTCAGAGTGGATAATCAGAATCAGTTTTTCCTGCTTGCTCTAGGAGTTACTCTATTCTCTCTCAGTACAAATGTTGTCAGGTGACCTAAGCACACATGGACAAACAGACAGCAAAGGAAGTTTGTTGGAGGTACAGAGAGTTTTTGTTACTTTTTCTTTTAAAAGCAAAGAGGAGGAAATACAAAGGAGGAGAAGGGCAGACAAGTCTGGATTGCAGACACAGTATCAATGATCTGGAGCAGAAAATGGTGAGGGTACCCCAATTTTTTTTTCTTTAAGGAGTTCAGGGATAACCCAAACTTGTAATAGGTACCTTTAAAAGATATTCAATGTGGAAAAAATGCAGGGTGGTCACTGGGAAAGAAAACACAAGGTGTTTAACTGACGTGTGTAGGGAACCAAAATATCTTCACCCTCAAAATCTGGGAGACCTGGCAGATGAAACTGCAAGTTTATAGAAGATATTTTACTATTTCATCAAGTTAAAGGTAGTGCTGTATGGTTAGAGAATAGAAAACATAGTACCTGTACTTAAGATGGAGAGAGGAAGCCATCTGGAAAATTATAAATGGATCACTCTGACTGCTGTAGCATACAGGGCTATCAGAACAATTATTGAAAGAAACAATAATTAAATACAAGGAAGAAATGGAAAAATGAGATAAACTACAAGTGTTGATAAAGGATAAATCATGTCTGACTAACTTCATGGTTTTCTTTGATAAGATCTGGACAAAGGAGATGTGATAGATCACGTCTGCCTAAACTTCAGTCAAACAATAAAGATATAAGGTCATGATGAAGAATTTTTAACAGAGCTTAAGAAATTTGGGGTTATCACAAAAGTGGAAAAAATGGGAAGGGAGCAGGCTAGAGGGGAGATGAGAGATGGTAATGTTAAAAAAGTTTGAAAGGAAGTTGTCAGTTGCCTAAGAAGATAAGGCTAAGATGGGATACAGTTGTTCTGGCACACAGAACCAGGGTGTTAAAACCTATTTAAGTTGAAGATCAATTTCAGCATAGAAATGGAAGGGAATGAACTGGTCGGTGGAATTGTTATATTCTACAGAAAATATCTTATTAGCCTGGGAGTTAGAGAAGTTTTCAGGCTTCTGACAGAAAAGCCCAGTTGTGGAGGGACTATTCAGGAGTAAATCATCTGTTTCTGAGACATTTGATCATTTTATGGAAGGATTCTCTGTGATAAATGAGGAATGTTCCTGCACAGTTGTCCATATCCTTGCCTTGCCTTCCCTCCTAGGGAGGCTGAAATCCTGAGGAACTTTAGGTCACAGCAGGTCTGGAAACATTCTTTCATTTACTGGGGTGTGTTGGTTCACTTCTGACACTGTAGATATGAGTCACATGCACTGTGTCTGCGAGGAACAATGATCTGGTAAATAGAACCCTGGGACACAGGGAATCTGGGTTTCATTCCCGTCCTATTTCAACTTGTTTGCGTGCTCTCAAATAACCCGCTCAGGATCTAAGCAGCTGAAAGAGAATTTTAGTGAACTGAAGGCTCCCTTCTGATCCCGCTGCCCTCAGTGAGGGGTCACCTAACATAAGGAAGCAGTTAAGCCTCCCTTTCTTGCTTGATCTGAAGATACCTGAGATACCCTATGCTCTTTCTAAATATGCTCCCAACAGAAATCTCAGTGTTCATTTTCCATCTCGGCCCAGCCACCAATTAAGTATTTGTCAAAGTTCTCCACCAGCTTTCCCAGGGGAGTTTCAGCTAACGTGCTGTTGGGAAAGTTTCTCATCTGCAAGCTGGAGGGAAGGAGAGAAGAGTCCCCAGCATTGTACACCACAGAGGGGTGGCACACCCTGCTTTGAACCCCTGGGACATTTTCTTGCAGGAAACTGAAAGAATAATGCTGCAGCCTGATTTGGAAGAGCTCCAGCACCTTGGGGCTCTGCCCAGCTGGATTGGCACTCACCTGGGATGGGGTCTCCTCTCAGCAAAGCATAAACTCATTTTCCAGGGAAGATTTACACATCTCATTTAATTCTAGCACAGCATAAAAACTGTTGCTGAAACCTCACTTTTAAGATTTTTTTCTTTGCATTTCCATCAAGTTCACCCGAGGTCCCTCAGGAGCTACTCCCCACTAAGAGTTAATAGTATGTAAAAGGGCTGTCCTCTGAGCCAGTGGGGAGAACAGGGGAAGCAACTTGCTTTGGTCTCCACCCGAGGGGTCAGGGAGGCTGAAGGAAGCAGCTGTTTTAGCTGTGGCTTTTCATTTTTCTCCCCACGTTTGAAACAGTGAGTCTGTGATTTCCTCTGAGCCCAGCCAAACGCTGGCTTTGAGTGACAAACCCTGCAAAGAACAGCAAGGTCGTGGAATGTTTTTGCAATTGTCAGCCTTAACCTGGAGCAAAATCAGTGAGGCAGCTGCAATCTCTTGACCCTGCAGCTACCTAACTCCAGCATCCTTTCCTCTTCCAAAGTGGAAGGCTTGCATTGGCTCTGCTGGCTGTGCTGACTGCACAGCCTGTCTGATTTGCCTTGGCATTTTGGGAATCCTGCCATGTCACTGCACATATGGTCCCTGCAAGGCTCCACGAGCAGTGCAGCTCCTCTTCTCCCTGTCCTCAGAGTGGATATTCTGTCAGTGCCCACAGCTGCCTCTTCCACTTGTCTTCTGATCAATGTCATCATGATGGCCATGGTTACCATTGTGGTTGGTCACAAAGGAGTTTGCTGTCCCCCCTTAAAGGCTTCCAGTCTCCTCCTGGTAAAGCCAGTGGTTTGGGATTAGGAGCTGAGGTCTAGTTTTCCTTGTGAAACTTTGCACAGTGTAAACACTTAGTTTTGCAAATGGTGATGTGCACAGCAGCTGGCAAAGGCTCCCAGCAGCCCTGTGATGTATGAACCTGCTTCTGTAGCTGGAGGACAGCATAGCAAGAGTGGGATTCAGCCCAGGTGCTCAGCCAAGTGCAATATACAATGTTTACATGGGCACATTGGTACTAAGCTGAGAAGAAATACCAGGCTTTGTGATATGCATCTCTAATCATTAGGTTTGAATTATATTTCTCTAATCATTAGGCTACTCTGCAAGCCTGTGATGGGGAATTTCAAAGCAGGCCCTGGAAATAAACCAAGGGAACATCCTCTAGGTCTTGATTATTAATTGACTGCTCTTCCTAAATTCTTAAACATCGTCATTTAAAGTCACTGATTATTCCTGATTGACTATAAGCTTGTCTCAGATGTGATTCAGGACCCCAAGAGAGCCCAGGTAAAATTAACAAAAGCAAATACTTTTTTTGCATGAATACTAAATGCTATGGCAAGGCCAGAACATCAATGAAGTCCATGCATGCATTTCAGAGAGAAAATTCAGAGAGAATAACATTGTGCAACATAATTCTGTCCTCCTAGAGTAAGGAATATTCATGAATTCTCTGAGCCAGGATTAAGGAAGGCCACCTGAAACCTCATAAAAAAACTCTGCAAAACATCTTTCTTGACAGATCTTTTCTCTTGGATTCTATTGTTTTTCCTTTCTTTCTTTTTTTGTTTGTTTGTTTGTTTGTTTTTTGTTTTGTTTTGTTTTGTTTTGTTTCCCTTTTATCATTGATTTATATCTATCAAGATAAATCACCAGCAAGTGCAGCCTTGGTTTCATCCATCTAGTCTTTACTGTTCATTACTCCTGGTAAAATCCCAGATAGGTAGCTGTATCCAGAGCAAAAGAACCAGGCAGCTGCTACACACTTTAACCAGTTTTTTGCTAATGATGACCAACATTTTCAGATGGGATTAGGATTCTAGGTGCTTTGAAAGCAATGCAAGGTCTTGCATAGCTACACGATGCTCCCAGAAATTGAGTTCCTTTCCAGGGGCTTCACTGGAGCACCAGAGATTAGAAAATTACTCTGAAAGACTTTACCCAAGAAGACTTGCAATAAATAATTAATTTGCCTTTCACTGCTGACACCACATGTATGCTTTTACCTGTTTAGGAAAAATGGAGAGAAAATATATTTCCCCAGTTCATGAATAATCTCATGAATCTGCTTCTGAGTTTATTTGTCTAAGAGTTTGATTTTCCAGGTCTATGTGAACAGGACATCACAATGCATTTCTTTGTCCTTATGCAGAGAAATGTGTGCAGTGAATGGAGGGAATGTGGCATAAAGGTCCACCCACAGCACTTCTGGATGGAGTCTGAGTTTCACCACTGTTTTTCTGGGGCACCCTGTGGACCCCCAGTCACCTCTCTGTATCAGTAACAAAAGACCCCAATTACAACTCAAGGGTCTCTCACTGTGTCAGTGACTGTGAAGGCTCCTAAATGATGGTGTGCAAAGAGCTCAGAGGGCCTGAATGCTGGAGGCATGGAGAGCATTGGCCATGTGGTATTTATTAAGAAAGTCAGAGAGAGATTCTGTGTTTAGTGTTCATTTGTACCAGCTGAGATGAAGACAGGCAAGCTGACTGGAGCTGTGCACTGACCCATGAAAGTGCTGTGGCCTCTGAGGAAATGCTGGGAGCTCTGGGATAGTTTGTACCACGGAGGAGACAGGCTGGCTGTGCTCAGATATATTGAGGGATGTTCTGAGGAAGAGCACACATCAAACATTCTCATTAGTAAAATGACAGAAAATGCTGTTATGGCTTGAGGCTGCAGCAGGGAACGTTTAGTATAAATATTAGGAAAAAACCTCATCATTCCAAGAAGAGTTACAGCAATTGGAACAAACTATCAGGGGACACTGTGGAATCTCTTCTAAGCTTCCAGCCATTGCTCTGGGAAGATTAAATAAATCCCATTCCATGACAGTAGTTGGGGTGGTCTGCATGATCCCCCGCACTCCAACCTCAAACAATCCTCTGAATGGGAGGGAAGGCTTGTTCGGAGAGTCCACAGCTTGGATAATGCACTGGCTGCTCTTTCAATTATACATGGCTCTCCAGGGCAGGGCCAGTGTTCCTCTCTGCCTTTGGAATGCACCCAGAACATATTAGGCAGCACCACAACATAAATAATAACAACCCACTGTCCCCATCCCAGCAGTGGAGCAGCCGCTCTCTTCGGCTCCCCTCCTGCGCTGTGAGCTGCAAGGCCAGACAGTAGCCCACTCCTGCTGAGCAGCCACTGCAGAGCCAGCCCGAGGGCAAAATCCCTTGGCCACAGCACATGACACACCGAGTTGGTGTCAGTACAGCTCTGGCAGCTCTCCACCCTCTTCCCCTTCCATCTTCTCAGGCAGATCCCTACCTGTCCTGCATGGACAGGACTGGCACTATCCTCTAGTACCTGACCTGGGAGGAATGCTGTCCTGCCTGGCACAGGCTGTGCTGGAGAAGATGGAATAGTTGGGGGTTAGACTGGCACACACTCACTCACCTGGCCTGCAGCAGGGGGTAGGATGGGGATGCAGCTGCTCTGGGTGGGAGCAGTGGTTAGTGGAGCAGACAGGCCTAGGAAAAGGCATCTTACAGCTTTTGGCATAATGCTAATTATTGCTGCAGAGCTATTGTAGGTATTGCTGTCACTGTAATGCTGCCACCTGCTCTACAAGAGCTGTCCTCTGCAGCAGGCTGAATTGTACTGAATAAATTTGAGTTCCCCCTGCTAAAGCACCTCCCTTCCTGCCAGACTGCGGGGTTTTGGAAAGAGGCAGAATAGCATCTGAAGCCAGGGTTTCTCTCATTCACACCAAGCAGGAGCAGAGCAGCCAGCTGAGAACCTGGGAAGGTGCCAAGAGAGAGCATCCCCGGGGTTCCCAGCTCTCTCCTGCAGTTGTTGCACAGATGGGAAGGTGGGTTTTGCATCACTGCAAAGTCCCTTTGGCCCCATCAGCTTGGACTGATGTTCTCTTTGTTCTGCTCCATGAAGGAGCTGTTTTTCCTGCAGTAAGAAGTCCCCCAGCAGGCTGCTACCCTCTCCACACTTCAAAGAAGAGTAACCCTGGGAGCTGATTTGGCAGGGGAGGAAAGGAAGACTGAGAAGACACAGACACCCCCAGTGACTGCCAACTATACCTCTTTGGGTATAAGTCCTAAAAATACTAATATGCAACATCTCCTGTTTATTTTTCATTCCTTTGCTGTAACATTTGAGCAGAAAACAATCATTTCAGTAGAAATGCAGATAATTTCATGCAAAAATCCCTCTCCAGTTACCAGGTTTTATCAGGTGCTCAGGATGCCACATCTGTCTAGCTGTATTGCTCCAGCATGTGTTCCCAAACTGGAAGCAAAGCAGAGGACTCTGCAGTTTCTTGGCACTACACTCCTGCTGCAGAGTGTCTGCAGATTTATAGAGCTATAGCAATAGTTTTGGCCACAAAACAATACTGGCTACAGGACACACTTATGATACCTAAATAAGAACAGCTTCAAGCCAGAGAGAACATTCCCAGGGATGTCAGTAGAATCCAATTTCTTAGTTGGAGGGTGTAGAATGACTTACAGCTTCTGATTCAAGTGCCAGCAGATATTTCTTAGAATCATAGGTTTACAAAGCACTGTCCAAACATGGTCCCCCCTGCAGGGATGGATAACTGGGGACAATGGCTTTATGTTCAAAATGGGGATGATATTCCAGAGGCAAAGGATCAGAGACATTAACTGATTTTCTCAGGGATACCAGAATGATACTTTAAGTGAAGAGCACAGCAGAGCTTCATCCCCAGCACTGTGCTTAGACCATAGGCCTGAGTTTCTTCCTGGTTTTTTTCTAGCTAATACCTGGTAGGCTCTCTTGCCTACCTTAATGAAACTACAAGGCAGGAACCACATTTGATGACAGACAACACCTGTTTGATATGCCAATTACAGACAGGTGATAGCACTAATTAGAAGAAGACAAAGAACCACAGTTTAATTTGGAGTTAGAGTTCACAGCTGATTCAGATTTAAAGCCTGGATTTCCAAGATAAATGTTTTTCACTTTTTCACCAGAAGTTCCTCACCCAAGCTGGAAATAGTACACAGGTTCCTTCTGGTTTCAACTGTAGTTGTAAGGCACAAAGCCCCACAGAAGAGTTAGTTGAGGATGAAGAGTCCTCACAGGATTTGTGAGGGAAGGCCAGAGCACACCTGACCAGCCCTGTAGACAGGAACCTTGGCAGCCTTGTTACCTGTATGAGGTGCAGCTTCAAGAGGCCCTGCTTCTATTTCTCCTCTCAAGGCTGTGAGTTTTTCATTTGGAGGCTTGGCTTGACATCAGACACAACACTAAACGAGGAGAGGTGGCTGTGCTGTGAAGGGTGAGTGATACTGAGAATTTACTATGTTTTTATATCATTATTAAAGTTACCTCATGGCTGGTAGCTGACTATTTGTTAATAGTGAGTACAAAAGACTAATTGCTTAGAAATTGGGGGGTGGGGGGTGGTCATGGTGAGGCTTCTAAAAGTTGTTTCTTGCTATTGCACCCTACAGCAGTTTTATCTATAAGCATCAGAGGTGTTGTGGTTCACTCTCCAGGTTTGAATTCATGGCTGTTTTCTAGGTAATATGAATGTGAAACCATAGTACTGGTGCACATTGTTTTAGTGCTAAATGATCCCAGCCTTTACAACTTCCAGATATTCAAAAGGCCTTTCTACTGAAATCCCTGCAAAAAGAAAGGGACCAAACTGTGTTTTGTGACAAACTGTAAAGAAGGAATGGATTTATACTGCTGAAGAAGCAGGTTTTGACAGGATTTTAAGGTAGTGAAGTCCTGGGACAGATGGTTTAGGAGTGTACAGAGCCCTCAGAACTTCAAAATTCTAAGGGCAATTGGAGAAACGCTGACAAGGCATGACAAAGGTAGAGCTAATCCTGTGGCATGGAAATAGGATGAGCTGAGGTTTGGGTTTGGGGTGGGGTTTTTATTGCTTTTGGAGTTGGAACATAAAATTGAGCTTTTTCAAAAGTGCTTTTTTTATTTATGTCACTTTTCACTGAAACCTATCTGTAGTTTACTCCTAATATCACAGGGAGCAGAGTTAAACCAATTTTGCAAGTCTCACACTTACTAGTCACTTCAATTGGCCACTGTCATGGACAAGCTTTTGGCCTGGGATAAATTTGCTCCTTCTAGAACGACTGAATACTGCCCTAACAGCAGATTTGTTTGTTTTCTTCTCTTCTTCCTTTTCTATTCTTTTTGTGGTTCTGAAGGATGCTTTGTGACAGATGTTAAAGTCCATCTCTTGCTTATTAATATTCCCATACTACTCAGCAACGTGTTTCTGCTGCTACAGTGCTGCCTGACAGCTTACACTCACAGTATGTTGAGCCAAAATGTGTAGAAGTCCTGTCTGGCTCTATTCCTTCCTTATGGCCTGATTCAGAGGGAGGTTAGCTTGGCAGGGGGAGGAGGAGAGCGGAATAATTATACCCAGACAATATTTTTGGCAAGAAGCTTCTGTCTTCCTCCCATAAAAACTACATTAAATGTTTTTAAGTGAGCAGGAGCAAGTATTTATTTTTCATATTCAGGCATCTTCCTTTCTCTGGATCCTTTTCTGCAGTTGGGATTAAGCTGAGTGTGTTTTTCTGCTTCTCATCAGGAGCACCAAAGTTAAGACTGGTGTTTCCAAAATTAGGTGGGTGTTTTTGAGAGGCAGGACGCTGGCTGCAAAAAACCTGACAGAGCACAGCCAGCTGACTCAGATTTTCACCTTATGCCAGGCAGAATAGAAATAGCTGAAGTATCTGGACATTTTTCAGAAATGTCAACCTTTTGAGTGACAGCTTGGAGCTGAACTGCATATGGGGAGCTGGGAGTGGAGGAAAGTCAGAGAACTGCTAAGTATAGGAGGGAAAACAAAGTAGAAATAATAGATTCAGATGGTGCAAGAGGCGAGCTGGGAAGGAGAGCAGAGGTGCAAATGAACTTTCCTCTTCACCCTTACTGGTGCTGGACCTGCCCACCAGTGTGAAAATCATATCTGAGACTCCCCCAGTTCTCTGGGTACCCAGGGCTGGGAAGATGGCTCGGGGCCATCTGATCTAATTCTGGAACAGTTCTCAGGTTTTCTCTCCTTGGCTTCCCAAGTCTGTCAGGGGAGGCACACAGGCATATATTAACCCTGGGACAAGTGCTCTTTGCCAGTCCCAGCTGTGCTTCTCCAGCAGAAATCTCCAGACTGCTGAGCCTGGCAGCTGAGGAAATACTGGTCTGACAACACGACCCCAGCTCAGGTGCCTGGCCAGGCGAGAAATGGAAACATCACTGCAGCTGAGGCTGTGCCCTACCCTGATCTGTTTGTTTGGCTCTCCTGCCTCCTGGGCAGCGCCTTCGGGGTTAGCTGCTGTTTCTGATGAGCCCTAAACAGGGAGAAAGACCTTGAGGGCTGGCTTCCTTCCAAGCTGACCTGTCTATTCCAAGAAATGGGAATTTTCCGTGCTGTATAAAGCAACTGGCCCTCACCTTGTTTACAGGGTGTCTTGTATAACTCCATGTGCTGGGTTTTACAGGACATAAATAAAAAACAGGTAACAGGCTTTCATCTCCCATCTCTCTTAGCTATTGTTGTATCCACCCACATGGGAAATACCTGTTCTGTATAGCAGACAAGAGAGGAGAAGTAAAGGGAATAGGGCAAAATTGGAAGTGGCTTGAAGGGAGAGGTTATGAGGCTTTTTTTTTTTTTTTTACAAATTTCAGTCTTAATGTGCACTTTGAGAATGGGTCTTACTATCCAACATGAAGGTCCTCCTTAAGAGAAACATATCATATAATAATGGGTGGATATGGAATGAAGGGGGAAAGAAAACATATGGAAATGAGAAGAGGGAAAAGGGCTGAGTGTAAACAAATTAATTTTTAAAAAAAGGAGATTAAGATAATTTCTTACTTAAGATGTTGCATTTTCAGTCTTCCACTTTCTACTTGAATTTTTCTGGGGGAAAAAAAAATCTGCTGAAACCTGTGATCTAAAAGGCATTTTATCACTGCCAAATAAATACAGATTTATTTTTTCTTTATATTTGTGAATATATCAGCATTAAAATGATGCTATCACTCAGCCTGAAAGAATTTCCCATGCCAGGCTGATATTCAAGGGACTGAAAGCCATTTAAACACACTGTTGATAGAAGAGATTTCTGCCAGAGTTGAAGGTGACCGATCTGTTTTTGGTAGTTGGTGGCAGGTGGGCCTGACATCTTTCCTGAAGAACAACCAGTTCCTTCCTTGTATAAAGCAGAAGACAAGACTGCCTGCCTCAGAAGCTATAGCTGGCTGGAAACTGGAGAGGTGTGTTTATCTTTGGCTGCAAAATCCTTTTGGCCATTGCGTGGGCAGCCCATGGATTAGACAGTTCCTTGTTCCAGACACATAGATGACTGCGAGTACCTACAGCCTTCCATGTTTTGTCACCAGCTTGGAATTTGTATGGGATGGGACAGGAGGAATTATAGGTCAGCACTCTGACAGCTGTTTAATGGCCAGGGGAAATAGAAATATTGGGTACAGTCCAGCTTCCAAAGGGTGATATGTCAGCCCTGCAGATCCTGCCACCCCAAATGACAGCAATTGCACCCTATTTGGCAGCCTCAGCAGAAAGGGCAGGGATGGGGGAAACCTTGAAGGTTAAAGCTGAGATATGCTGGCAGGATGGGGTGGCACAGGGTTAGAGTTGCTTCCTTTGCTGTAGTTATTTCTGTAGAATGGAGTGCTCAGTGTTGCTGCTCTGGGGGTGTCACGTTTGCTGGACTATGAGGTGTAGGCAGGTGATTTGTTTGATGTCTTCTGTAGCTGCTTTCTGGGGAGTGAAGTAGGTAAAACCCTTGACCATTTTTCTTTGTCTTTCATTGGGATGGTATTTATTTTCCCAAATGATGCCATGGATGCAATAATTATCTGGGAATGCCTATACAGTGAGATGCTTGGATTTTAATCATAATCAACTAGATGCACATATAGCTTTATTCTAGAAGTCCTTAGACTTCAAATTTGTAGCACTTTTGTGCTATTTTGTACAGGTATGAGTAGTCATATGCTTAAATGATGAGGTTTGGTTTTGTTTGGTGCGGGGGTTGGTTGGTTTGTTGGTCAAGTAGTCTTCCAGGGAACTGGAAGGTCTCTGTTCAACTCTCCCATTCCTAGTGTCTGAAATTTTCAGTTGTTGTTTACAAATTGTTTCTGCTGAAAGGAGCCATTACTTTAAAAAGTGTAAGTGTTCTGCTTCAGTGTTTTCAGAATAAAATATTACAGAAATGCTGGAACAGCTTGTCATTTTTGAAATTCACTGATGAGTTGGTCTAAATTTAGAATGAAGAACAAACAACCTCTCCTTTTTGTTATCCATTTCCATTTCCACCAAAACCCCCCTAAAAAATACAGCAAGATTTCAATATGGTTAAATAACCTGAAGAGAGAACTTTTGGAGGCATTGGAGATATTTTTCACTTTAAAAAGCCATTAAACAATTGATAATTTTAAAAAAAATGTTTTGAGTCAATGCAAATGGAATTTCCCAGTTTTGTGCTGGACTGAAGACTTAGCTATTTGCCCAGCTGTGGTCATTGTCAGGTGGAAGTGAAACACTTCAGTAAAAGTTTTTGCAAGATTTGAGACTTGAATAGTGTGCCATTCTGCTACTGGGAGTGGCACCATTAAATCTGAGCAAGTTTTGTACTTTTAGGGATAAAGGGAGATGGGGGTAAGATTTTGTAGACTTGGGAGAGGAGCTTAAATGGGACTGTTTACAAAAGACATCACATTTGGCTTTTCATGTCAGTTCACTGCTTACCTTTAGAGACATGTAAAAGGTTGGTTAGGCCTCAAATACCTTGTTTTCCTATTTGTTGGCTGGAATAAAAGTAACACACTGAAGTAACTGTGGGCCCTGAAGTTACACCTGAAGCTCCTATGCAAACCACTCTTAACATGACTTATTTTGAACTTCCAAGCTCTAATAATATTTTTAACTCTCATCAAAAATATAATCCAGTTCCTTTTTATTTTAAGATTAGGTACTTATGAGCAAGCCTACAGTAATAAATCTCTATGTGCAGCAAATATAAGTCAGCAAAACACTCTACTTAAGAACAGCTCCACAATAAAAAGCCAGTTCATCTGTAAAGTGTCATCTCAGTGATGAAGCGCAAACATCTCAGGAAGGAGGCAAATATATTGTTGGGTTTGGCCATAGCATGACTATTAGTAATAGTATACCTTTTAAAATAATTGTAATATGCTTGAGGGAGTGCAGCAAAAGCCCACTGAAACACTGTCCTTCGGTGAGTTCTTATTTCCCAGTCATCTTTGTCCTCCTTTAATGATTGCCAAGCTCTTTAAATGCTCTGTGATGGTGCTCTATTACTTTTTCCTCTATCATGTTAGTTCCAGTGACACTTGTGACCTCTTGACACTGAAGACCATAGGGCTCCAAATCCAGTACACATAACGTGAGTCCCCTCAGTCACGCTGTGCACAGGGCAGTGGGGTTTGATGGATGTGCTGCCATGAAACAAAATCTACCCACGCCCAGACTGCAAATGTGGAACAGTGTGGTCATGCCTCAAAATAATGGTTATAATTATTTGTGTTGGAAATTTCCCACACCATCTTCCTCACCATAATAAACATCTTGAACCTCAGTTTGGGGTTTTATTTTATGATGTCAACAGTTCTGAACCAGAAAAGTGAGGAGGTGCCAAAATCTTACACAGCAGAAGATCCTAATATTCCCATCTAATGTGACACTTAGGCTCTAAATTCTGAGCTTGTGGTGGTTTGCCTTAGGTAAAGAATTGTTTTTCACTAAATGCAGACCAGAGAAGGCTGTGCTGTCTGTCACTGACAAAACGTTGTCAGATGCCTCCTGGCTCTTGGTGCAAGTTGACGTCAAAACAGTAAATATTCCAGTGAGATGGAGACACGAGCACAGAGGAATGAATGAAAGGGGTGGGAGTGAAGGTCCCCCAGGTTTGGAGAAGGCTTTTATTCTTTTACATAGAATAAAGGCAGTGCCTGATAGCAAAAATTTTGACAGAAGCAGTAGGGAGGTGTCCTGTTTTGGTGCTGCCAGTAGCTGTGCTGGAGGACATCCAGGTTGTTATCCTTTACCTCCTTCCTTGCCAGCGTGCTCCACCATGGACCTGAGATTAGAATGGCTATTCTAGAGTGAATTCAGCAGCAGCTGCTCAAAATTACAGCCTTGGGGAGCCCAGAATCACTGCTGTGGTAAGGCAGGGCCAGTTCACCAGCTGGGCTGGTGGATATTTGCAGTCCTGTGAGTTCTGCTGAGAGAGCCACAGTCGTGTTCCTCGCAGGTAACTCACTGTGGCTGCTGTGCTTGGTGCCCTCTGGGATGCTGCGGACTCTGGCAGAATCATCTCAAGACTTGGAATCCATTTTTTAAGAAATGAAATTTTGAAAGGATCATTCTCAAATTAACAAAAGCAAGGAGAAATGGCAGTGATGGGGGAAATAACCGGTCCCAGGTCAAGATGTGCTTGTTTTCCAGGAAGAGTTTATGGATGGATCCAGGGGATCCTTGTGCTGATCCATGCCTCAGGGAGGTGTTTGTGGAGGAAAGGGCAAGGGGGGAGGCCGTAGCTCTGAAGTGGTGCCAGCATGCCGGTATTTTCAGCTCTTGCTGACGAGGCTGAGATCCCTGCTGGAGCCACGTGTGGGTGGCTCTCCTCCCTCCTGCCTGCACAACAGGAAAATTACTGCTGCAGTGTCCTGGGGATGGACACCCATGGAAGGGGAGCATGCCAGGCCTACACGGAGCAGCCAAGGCCTCTGGGCTGGCTCCAGCTCTGCACAGGAGGAGCTGAGGTGCCGCTCTGTGCCACCGCCAGCAGACTGATGGAGAGGACTAACTATCTCAGGAAAAGATGCCATTTTCCTTTCTGAGTTTCCTTTCTTGAACCTGGCTGCAGCGGGACCCAAGGGTCGCAGTTCCTGCCCCGTGACACGGCTGCCAGGCTGCATGGAGTGGGAGCCATCGGCACCGGTCTGTGCAGAGTGGTGGTGCTGGTGGCTGGTCCTGCCTGCAGTCACAGGGCACACAAGCCCCGCATGTGCAGAGGGCTCGCTGTGCTTCCAGGAGAAATTATAACCACGTTACAGACCGTGCACTTCTTACTGAAATCAAGTCCGGTTTGAGTCTTTACGCTGGAACAGAATGAATAGCCCACGTCTTTGGGGAGTGTGGGCCAACCAATGGCTTAAAAACCAAAGTAGTAAAAAAACCACAACCCAAAACATAGCCAAAGAATTCTAAAGCAACTCTGCTTTGTGTCCAGAGACTGAAACATAATTTGAAGTGACTTGCTCAAAATCCCTTCCTGGTGTGGGCAGCTAAAGCCATTGGGTATTTTGTTTACTTGTCTATAGAACACGTTTCTGTTGCGTCCTGGCACCGCGTGCTGCTGCTTGTTTAAACATGCCTGGGAGGGGAGCCAGTGTGAAAACACTCTTTGAATCAATAAATGTAGTTGTAAAATTGAACAAACACTCCAGATAGGAACAGTTCAGGATTTTCAGGATCAAGATGTGATTTGTGGGCTTTTTTTGTTTGTTTGCTGTGGGTCTTTTTGTTTGTGGTGGGTGTTTAGTGAACTGGGGACTTCTTTAGCTTCCATGGTGATCAGGAAAATATGCCTAACCATGGATGGAAACAAGCTGAGGGAAAATCCAGACTGAAGAACACATTTAGTCTCTTGGACCTGTTTTTATTAGATTCAGGGCTGCTCTTTGATAAACTAGTTAACTAGCAGAAGTGTTACTACATTATTATTATTTTAAGTGATTTTCACTTCTTAATATAAATTTTCAAATCTTCTGAGGAAAGATTAAGTTAAAGATTTTGTTTTGGAAAAGCAGTTTGTAGTCTTTGAAAATGAACTATTTTAAAACTAATTAATTTTTAGAGTATACTGGAGTAAATTTATCTTGTGCCATTTTTACTGAAATTATTTTATTGATTACTTTTTATCTATTTATTTATATACAGTCTTTACACATTGATAGCAATTCTAATGTAAACTACTCATGTATGGCAAAGCTTCTTTCAAATATTTCCCAACATTTTTCAGAATGGAACTTCAAACCACTGAAATATGGGTAACGTCATGCTTACCAATTCTAAATTAGGAGGATTCAGAAAAGGATTTTGAATCTGTGAAGATTCCACAGTGAAAAGTGCAGCTTGTAAGACAAATCTAAAATTTTTCTTATATGGGTTTTGGTTTTCTTATTTCTCTTTAGAATCTATTCTGATTTTTCCCCCTGCTGTGGTACTTTCAGGTAATTGTATTTGAAGCACTAAGGTTTGTTCTGTGTTGAATTCACATTTTCCCATACTGAGATTTGGATGTTAAAAAAAAAAAAAATAGGAATGCAAAGTAGAGGACAATCAGGAGTAGTGTGAAGTCTCTGCAAACAAACTGCTTTGTATGACACAGAGCTACTCAAGTCCAAAAACCAGTGCAAGACTTAGAACTGGATCACAAGGTTTTGGAGCTGCAAAATTCTTTCCAATTTTCTCCTACTTCATCCACAGGAAGGGGTTGGGTGTTGCATGTTGTCACACCCACATGGGGAGAGCACAGGCCAGGTACTTATGTGCAACATGAAGAAATAACAACCTGGGAAAGGAAACAAATAGTAAGTGAAAAAAAGTCTTACCTCTATTGCTGGTAGTCAATGATCATCAAAATGCAAAATCAAAATCCAGCCAGGTAGCTTGATTTCCCCACAGCCAAGCATTCCCCTTTGCATTTTGCATAAATAAAGAAAAAATGTAAATTCTCTGCCCATTAAGAACACCATATTCTAGGACTGAGAACACCTTGGTCATCTGACAGTTGGAGCTGGAAGGTATCCAACCCAATTGGTGCCTCTCCTGTGGAGTGTAGCACTGCTACAATACAGCATGTTTTGGAAATAGCTCTTGATTAACAGTGTTTGGTGGAGTGGAAGCAAACATAATTAGAAAATATTTTAAAGCTCCCTCAGAATATAATCCACAGGCAATGATTTTAAACAACCTGTCAGCTTCAACCATCTCACAGATGACTCAGACAAGGGTAAGATCAAGGGTAGTGATATCAGTGCAGCATCTGGTGTTAGAATGAGGAGGAGCTTATTCCATCTTTAAACAAGCATGTGCTTTTTTTCCTGGGAGATATAACTTGTCTCTTCAGCTTGTTTTAAATGAGCACAAAGAGGCGTTTAGCATGAGATCCTCAGGTGGTGAAAATGAAATCATGTCTGTGCTGATTCATCTCAGCTACATACGTACCCCAGCCCTGGGCTTTGCAGAAGCACTGTCATGACTCAGGTGTGTTTCTGTGCACACAGGTTTAGGCACTCATGGACAGCTCTACGTGTGTGTGTGTACAGCTCTGAAGTCCAAAGGTATATTTTGGAAAAAGTAAAGGTTTTATCCCAGAGCAGTCATAGAGTGGTCAAAGCTGTTCTGTGTATTCTGGGAGAAGGAGGGAAGCTGAGGAAACATCCATACTCATGAGGGTCCTCAGCCATAAGATTTGGGTAGAACTCCATCTTTCTGCACCCTGACTGCTTCTAGGAGCAACTGATGACTCTCACGTATCTCGAGTGTAGAAGGCTCTTACTATAACTTGAAGTGCTGTGAAGCCTCATACCATGCATCAGAAGTATGCTTGCCTCTCACACTCCTTCTATAGGCTGAGTAGCTTTGGTTGATCCTGATTTGGTGAGTGTTGGCTTTTTCTGCTTCACTCTTCTTTTAAAAGATTCTGTGGGTGCAACTGTCAACAAACTGGTTGTGAGGGCCTGTGTGAGTGGGTGCTGCACACTGGTGCCTTTCAACACAGGCTTGAGTGTGCACAAGGGGAGATGCTCTTGTCATGAAACACTGACAGGAGACACGATGAGGCTGCTTGGGGAAAGCTGCCAGAGATATTGTGGTTATATCAATGATGCTCAGTATGATGCTCAGAGATCTTGGGAGATGCTGAGCTCTATAGGGTTTCTGCCTTGTGTGCAATTTCCATTTTCACTTGGTTTTATTTATACATCCCATTTCACGGTGGCTGCCACATAATAAAGGTTTAGTCTCCTGTGCTATTCCTTGGTATTTGAAGTAATTTGATGCCTGCTCATATTTTTATTTATTCCATTGATTACTGCTTCTCAGTCGTGTGGACTGCAGTGTTTGCCTAAACCCAAGTTATACTTGATCCTGTGGGCATCCAGGTTTATTGTGTATGAGATTGCATAAGGTTGGTGTATGGACTGTGTATTGTTAGTCTACAGAGCAAACACTGTGCAATTATGGAAATAGATCAATCCACCTGCCTTTTCTCCTTGCAAGGCTGTAACATTGTGGCAGTTCTTCATCTGTTTCATGCAATAATTCTGTAGTCTTTACTACCTGGTCAGAGAAAGCTTTAAACACAGAAATCTGCTCTTCAAACTAGCTTTTAGCAGCCTGGACCATAGGATGACTTTCAAATATGCAGTGACTGTGCTCAGTTACATGGCAGTTATATATCTTCTTTTTATGCCTAAGCTGTGAAGGAACTGCCAGCTGGTGACTCCGTATATGGTCCCAAACATGTCTTAGATGCTCCTGTTGTTAGCACCTGCCTCAAAATTAGGTGTCTTCACACAGTGACCTATGACTTGTATGTGCTGCCATATTTTTACCTTCAGAGACAAGTATAAGAAGTTTTGTTTAAAGGTTTCCAAGAGGGCTTAGTCACTAGAGTGCTTGAATGGAGCCCTGCTGACATTTGTTCTGCTTTTTTTTTCCAAGGCAGAAGACATGTTACCTTCAGTCAAGCAAGCCTCTGGCTTATTCTCCTGCACCTGTTTCATTGCCATGTGAAGTAACTAACCACTTCAATAATGCTGGAAAATTAGCCTGAGGGGGGCTAAATTACTGAGAAAATGCCCCCTAAAGCTCCTCTCCACTTCTGGATCCTGCAGATACAAACAAAAAGAATCTGTTATAAGATGTGCAGGCTTCTCTAGTAATATCCATATTAACTTCCATGCTCTGATCTCACTCTCAAGAAAATTAGAGACTCATTTCTCACCCTTACTGCAATCTTCTGCTTGTCCTGTTCTTCCTCTGCCTGTTGCCAGTTTAGGCTGTAAGGATTTGAGGCACAGTTTGTCCACATGATGTGTTTGTGTAACACCCTGGCCTGCGGTGACATGTCCACATCTGTGCCCAATCTGCAGAGGATATTGGTCTGTTATAGCTCCCAGCTGCTGGCCTGGCTTCCCACCTCAAGCTGCAGAGAATCCTGCTTTTATTGCTCCTCTGGTCCCTGTTTCAACCCTGGTACATGCCAAGATGGCATCTGCCATATTTGTGCAGAGCAGGACAAAACTGGCCCTGATAACTGCAAGAAATGTTACAGCAATTAAAATAAGACGAAAAGCAGAAAGTGAGAGTCCAGCCTGGGAGGCCTGACTTTGCCATAAGTCACTGATGGGACTGTGCATCATCTGCTTTGCCATGTGGTAGTTTTCCAGCATCCTTCACTACTCTTTTTCTTCCCTCCTTATCAGTTTTACACTGCACTTATAGGCATTCCCTCCCCTTGCCTCTGATGCTTTCAGACATCAGCTCATCCCTGGCCCCTCCTGATGGGCAGCTCCTTTTATGCTTGCTCTCTCAGCCTTACCATTTCAACAGAGCAGAATGCCGGTGTTGGTTTTCTCACTGGGAGTGACTCAGAAAGGGGATTTGTGCATGGCTGGGTGCCAGAGAAGAAAACACACTGTCAATGTACATTAGTGCAGTGCCAAGCCCTTTCTGGGCACAGTAACTTTCCTCTCAAGGCTGCTGCATGCCAGGAGGGGCAGACACACTGAACAGGGGAGAAGAAGAAAAATGGGAGTGGCTCATGCTAAAAACTGACCTGGCAAACTTGGATAACTACCTGCCCTGCTTCTGGCACTTGGAAGGTTCTTCTCTAGAAAATAAATGAAGGTCTTTGGTGTTGTCTGATGACTGCTCATGTTCCACCTGGTAAATGCTGCGCCTGCAGATTTCAAAAAAAATACCTTTATTATCTTGTATATGTACACTTGTGTAGCATCCTGGAATTGCTTTAGGTGGAAGATAGGTTAAATTACTCAGATGATAAAAAGATATTCTGTGCTGGTAAAAGGCTGTTTCTCCAAGTCCAGTTCTGTGCCCCTGTTTGACAGCCTTTGAGACTCCTGAGTGTGTGGATGGGAATAGGAGGAAGGGAATGAAGGCTGGAAGCAAAGTGATCTGCAGGACAACACAAGCATGGGAATTTTGCCTGGTGTTTGTGACAGGTTTTTCCCCTCCCTGTGTGTAAGTTCCACACTCAGAACCCACTGCTGGGATGTTAATTATGTTCTAGTGTAGTTTCTTACTGGGAGATGTGTATTTAAAGAGCAAGGTAATTCATCTTGGAACCGCCTGTTACCATTATATGGACACCTGGTCTGACCTGCTGGAGGGTTTAAGATCAGTGAGTTATGGGAAGCATAGCCAAGTTTAATACTGAGCTTTCTTTGGGGTTAGTCCATTCAAATTCAGGTCTTGGGTGTTTGGCACCTGGGCCAAATTCAGGTACTCCTGTAAACACTGTTTAGTGCCTTCCCTTCTCAGGCAAGGGTGTGTTCTGTGTGTGTGATATGGCCAAGCCTCCCACTTGCACATAACGCACGGCAGGGACACCACCAACAGCCCCAAGAGAACAATCATCAGGAAAAGGACATGTTTCTGGAAGAGCATTAACTTCTATTTCCAAAGGTATCATTTGTGGTGTTTACAGATGTGAGAAAGACAAGGCCAGGAAAGAGAAGATGATATTTTTCACTGAGCTCTGCTGGGAAAGAGGGAGGAAAATGGGGCTGTTCATCAGTGTCTTACAGCTCACAGGCAGCATAAGTGAGGCTCTTTGCTCAGACTTGGATTTTTTCTCATCTGCACCATGAAGACATATAACCTTGAACCAGTTGGTGAACCTGAGCTTGCACATCTTGAGAAAACCATATTCTAACATTTGCCAGCTTCAGGAATGAAGAAGCTGAATTATGTTTTCAAAGTTCTTAAAAATTCCCATGAGGTAAACTGCCATGAATGTTCCTAAATAGAGAGTACTTTGGTAGGGGAGGATGTGTGAAATGGGTTTGCTTAGACTCAAAGCAAACATAATGACAGGTAGTCTGTTGTGTCCAGCAGATAGAGGAGTGAGAAAAGAAAGTAATTTTACTATCAGTGGATCTTAGTGGTGTAGACTGTGAGCTACCAATGCTGTCCATGTAGAGAGAGGGCTGAAGAGAGGGATGACTTCACTTGCCTACAAAGTGTTCAAGACCCTTCTGCAAGAGTGGTAGGGATGGGGTGTGTGCCAGCTTGGAGGAGATGTTCTCTGGGGGAGACAGGGGATGCTCCACACTAAGCCAGCAGGCTGGGGACAGGATGGGACAGACAGGACAAAAGGAGCCAGGCACAGGGACCTCAGATTCCTACAGATCAAGAGAAGCATAATAATTGCAAATAGCAGATTCTCAGTTGCTTCACACAGCTGTGAATACTTGTCTCTGCAACCAGCCATGAGATGGAAGTGTGTGAGAAACAACGGTTTTCCAAAACTGCTCTCCAACTCATGTGGAGAGGAAATGCACAGTGTGTTTTAGAAGCTGGCTGAAGGAAATGTTCTTAACTTTTTCCTGCCTTTTCCCCTAGTGACTTCTTTCCTTAACATCCCAGCCTTTTAAGAAAAAGTCATGTTCTAATGTAAAAAAATATAGTTGCTCTCTATTTTTAGAAGTTACATAAACAAGTCTAATAACCAGGGAATTATGGTGATCAGGAAGCTCAAATTGGCTTTAGATATCAAGCAGAAATAGATGTGGACTTAACCAATGAAAGATCCCATAAAGTGTGTTTCTTTTCCTTTTTTCTTTTTTTCCTGGAACTATTACGACTTCAGGAGTTTGGGATCATGTATAAATAAATCTGGCCAGCAGACTTGGCCAGAGGTTTGGAAAGATCATTTCTTGCACTTTTTAAAAAGAATTACTAAAATTAAGAATTAGAAGTCTTACTGATATCTGTAAAACATTAATGTGTGGATTTTTATATTATTTTGAAGCTTCCCAAATACAAAGATAGGGTTCAGTAGTCATTGGCAAACCAAGTTCCACTCTGAGGAGAAAAAAAGAAAGCATTAAAAAAATAATCCTTGAGGGATAAACAATTGGAACAAGAGTAGTCAGATGATAAAAATGAGGCAAAAGCAATACGTGAGCTGGCTTTTGGTGAAGAGTTTCCTAATTGCTGGCTTCTTGGTCTATCTAAACTCAAGGAGCTTCAATGCTCGAGGCTTTTAAAGCCAGACTGCCAAAGCATTGGAGAGCAGATAAATATGGTACAGGGTTTAGAGGAAGGAAAAATGCTGCAGGAACCCAGAGAGGTTCCTCCATTTTTAAGCTGGCATCAGAGACCTGCTCCTTGGTGCACCTTTCTCAATCTCAGCAAAAGGCTGGGGTGAGTGGGATGCTGACCAGCCAGGAGGCCTCTTGTCTTACCTGGTAAAAGAAAGGTCCTTTGAGTGCATTAAACTCTTGGCTTGCAGGACTATAGATTGTAGCTTGACAGGGATACTGGTCTGCAGGAGGGAGTAAAGCATGCACTGCATAAAAATCTCCTGTGTGGGCAGTCACAGATAAAATGTGAAGGAAGATACCAACCAGCAGCAATCCCAAAAGCACCAGGAGGGCTGGGCTGCAGCAGGACCCAGGTTGTGTTATGCCAAATATATGTGCAGACACTGGAAAGCTGGAATCAAGCCCTGGCCCCAAACTAGGAAGCCCAGGGATGAATTCTTCTTTACCACATCCTGTAATATGCTTTTGGACACAAAATTACTGGCTGAAATAGGAACAGAAGCCAGTCAGTGCTATGCCTACTGTCCCCTTAGCTGGTTTATTTTGTTGGAGGTTTTTTTTTGTGGCAGGCCAAACTTGAGATGTTTTTACAGTATTTGGTATATGAGGTTTTATAGGTGGGATTTTTGGGCAAGCACCTGTTTTTTAAGTTTTAAAAGAGCCTTGGAAGCTCCTAGGTAAATCTGTGATGCAAGGATTTAAAGCATGTGTGACAGCAGAGACCTGTGTACTTAAGGCAGTTGATGGATCCAAGCACACTCTGATCTTCTGAGTCCTGAGTGGCACTGAGGTACAGCTCAGCTGACCTCTAGATGAGGAAGAGACTATTTATACATATGCAGTGGAAAAGAATAGATTGTGCTGTATGTATAACAGCTCTGCAAAATATTTGAGATATAAATACAGTCATTCCATTGGGTCCTTCCTCCAAAATGACAGCTCCCTGATGAAAGCTGTGTTCATGTTAGGGTCTGCAGATCAGTCATATATAGAAAGGTTAGACCAAGGTTGCATTTGGATAGGAAGTTCCTATGTGGACACTTTAAAAAGGCCTAATCAGATAGAGGCTCCTTCTTTTTAGTTAGTGTTCAGAAATACCTGGAGAGGAGTATATTGTGTACATTCAATGGATTGAGACAAAAGGTTAACACCAAAAGCATCTCTCTCTCTTTTTCATAAGTGGGCCTGATCTGGCTGAAAGGGTCCATTGGTAATGCAAATGACTTCACTTAAATGTCCCTTGGTGTTTCCACATCTCTGGCCAGCTGATATATTTTCCCTCAGATGCAGACACAGCCTTGAGTGATGGACCAACTTCTTTAAAGATGCTCTGCTGGTAATAGGAAAGGATCTTAGGGCAGTTGGAGCTCTTAAATTGGCCCTTTGTTGCAAAGCATCCTAACATGAGGATTAGCTTCTGATTCATCTTTCATGCTTCCAGTATTCACTACAGTGTTTGTGCAAGAAACTCGTGCAACCATGGAGTCAGCTCTGCCAAATACCCTCCAATGAATGGCCCTTCCCAGGTCCTGACTTTTTAAAAAAACCCAAATCCACTTTTGACTTCCCCCCCACCCCCGCCATGGAATTCCACCTTTCTCAGTAAGGTTTTCGGCTGAGAATGGCATGGATGGGTGGACAGCAGTACCCAGTACCACTGGAGTACCACTGGCTTCAGAACCAGTGCCTTGCTGGGCCATGGGTACCCTCTAGAGGGCATTGGTCACACACCCCTCCACACACCTGCCCACGGATGCAGAGACACAAGTGTGACCTTCCCGATTCTCAACTGCTTGGCAGGAAGTGGCAAAGAGAGTTTTGTAGCTTACATCTCTTGAAAGGTGCTAGGCAAGCTGAATTCCAGCTCTTAACAGGTATAATATGGAGAAAGTGTAAGGCTTTGGGACCTCTCAGCCCTCCTCCAAAAAGAAATTGCAAACCCAATGAAGCACATCAGATGATGTGGCTCTGTTAGATTAGAAGCCAAGTTTTTCAAGCACCTGTGTTTTACTTCTGCAGTAACATGTGTTGGACAGATGTCGTCTGTGTGCTCTTTTTTATGCTAAGCAGAGAAAGGAGTCCCAGGGTGACCAGCACAGAACTGCTGAGCCCTGCTACAAATTTGAGTATCACTTCAAATTTGAGTCTCTCTTTCATACCTAGTTATAAGGAGATGATGGACTCCTCATGAACTCATATGCTGAATCGCTGAATAGGTTTTGAAGACTTTGGGATGCATTTGATCCAAGATTAAGGAAACTGAATAGGTGCACCTTTCTAATAACAGTAGGATCTTTGGCCTCTGCTCTTGTTAGATGGTACGACCATGGTGCACCAGCATAAACAGTACTTCAAACCCCATGAAAGTCAGTAGGCATCCTTGCTTCACTAAGTGCTTTGGAGAGAGTGCTTCAATCAGTCCCCAGGTCAGAACACACCTGAATTTTCAGATGCTCTAATTGCAGCTTTCATTTTATTGAATTTCTGAACCCACCTTCCCTCTACATCTAACCAATGAAGCACAGGAATCTAGTACAGGAAGTTCTAAAGGAGACAGGCCAGTGACCACAAGATGAGCATCCCCTGTCGAAAGCACAAATTTTTGAGATGGACACAAGGAATCCTGTAGATAACAGCAGTACAGCCAGACTAAAGGTGGGATTCTCTTTATAAATCAAATTATTATTTGTAGGATCTAAAGTATCCAAAGTTACAACCTCAATAACTTTTTCTGACATGTATTGCTTATTTCTGAATTATTATCCATGTGTCTAACTCTTGGTTTTGAAGAAGAGGAAGATAATTTTATTTTTGACTGCAGATAAATGTTTGTGGTATAAGTAAAGACTTTGATTGTTCTTGCTTCCCCCATGGGTACATGACACTGCCAGCTTTCCCTGTGCTATTGTCTAGGCTGTATAGCCCTGCCATGTCCTCTGGGATCTGTCTTCACCTTGACCTGTGCTGGCCTTTCCTCCATGCCTTTGTGTGTCAGAATATCTCACATTTTCGTTGGCTATTTCTTGACTCTTTCCAGGTTTGCCACAGGGTTGAAACATAAGTTTTTGGGCAGGATAAACTGTTGCTAAGAATAGAAGCTTCACTATTTAATACAGTGATGAATTGAACTAGACTGCTGGGCAGCAAAGAGCCAAGCAAAGAGAGATGCCAGCAGTTTCAGTAGTTCTTACCAGCTCTAATTACTGCTATCAGTTTATATCCAGATGGATCAATTTGGCCCCCAGGCCAAATCTATTCTTTACATAATCCAGATGAAGGCAATGAAGTTGTGCCTTAGATGAATCTCATGCCTCAATGCAGACTGCTCTGCAGTTGGCAAGGTCTGTCTGTTTGTCTTGCATGTTGGCCTTGTCTCTGTCAAACCACATGGCTGGGTCCTGCTCATTTTTTAATGGAGAAGGCTAGAAAAGGCTTAGGTCACCATGGAGGGTGTATGTTAGGGACATCTGAGAATCCTGGAGAGATTTGATGGAAAGGGAAGGATTGCTGTTGTGGGAGTCACTCACGTGTTATCTCACATGGGGAAAGCAGGGTGGGAGTGCACCTGCTAGTCTGACTTGGGATGTGAAAGGGAGGAAGAAATGTGAAATTGTGTGGTGGTCTGGGGCAATTAATATGTATAATGATTGCTGATGACAGCAATTGTATTTTCCTAGCAGATAAGTCAGTTCCAGATTGCTGGCTGAGTGTCCAAAGACAGTGTCTGATCTGATTTTTAATTCTTTAAATGTCTTGCTTCCCCTCCAAGTTTTATTCCATCTACCAAGTATGTATCTTAAAGGAGCCATCCTATCCAGAGGAAAAGTAGCTCTGCAACCTGTTGAAGTCCTGGCAGAGCTTGCAAGGATACTTCTTTCTCACTTCTGACCTCACAGTCCTTCCACAGGGTGGGCCAGGAAAGTATTTGTCCTCCATTCTCCTCCTAACAATGGCTGTGCTCTGTTCATTCTCTCTTGAGTGACAGCCATTCCTTAATGAGAGCATTTTTGTGATTAAGGCCAGCCTAATCTAGCTGAAGTTTGCTGCTTTAAAATTTGGATATTTTAAATTGCAGACCCCTCATATGGCATAAGTTGACATGGTGGTATCCAAGCTACTCTGTGGATTTATTTAGTCCATAGTTTTAAGTGGTTGCCCCTTGGATTCATGACACCCATGGTCGATGGAGGGTGGTTCTGTCCCTCCCTTGCCCACCTGGGTGATGCAGGATAACTTCTGAGGTGTAGGACAGTAATACTGGCTGAGTTCAGATAACTGTAAGAGCACCTGGCCTGTCCCACAGCAGAACCACTTTTGGTGCTGAATCTCCATTTCCCTTTGGAAAAGTTCACCCCTTCATGATATTGTCTTGGGTGGTGCCTGAATTATTTTTCTGTTTATACCCAACTTTTGGGGGATAAGAAGGGGGAAAAAGCAGAACTAATCACCAAACCAGCTCCTACCCCATCTAGCTACTTTTTGCTTTTAAGGAAATGAAGTCATTTATGTGCAGAGGTAATCCAGAAATATGGGCTTCTGCCAAGACATTTATTTAAACAAAGCTTAAGGGAGGTGATATTTGTCTGTGCCCAAAGCTTGGGCAGCTACCTTGCATTAGAAGAAAGGTGGGAAACCTTTCTTTCAGTGTTGATACCATGAAGACAAAAGCTCATCACCAGGAAAACCAATATTCCTTGTCACCCTGGGAGCACACAGGGCAGTCTGTACTCACCCAGACTTGTTGCTGCAAGTAATGCTATGAATTGTTGTCCAGATGAGATGGAAAAGTATTTAAAAACACCTTTTGAACTGTTTCCCTTCCATTCTGGCTAGTTTTTTCAATATGACTATTTTTGTTTAAAAGGGAAAAAAAAAAAAAAGAAAAAGGAGAAATCAAAACAAAGAGAAAGTTCTGTTGCACCGGAAGCATGAGCAGGACTGTTGACTTTCTGCCTGAGTCCTGTATTTTATAACCATGAGAAATTGTTCCTTTTAACCTTTGCTTGCCTTGATGTATGGGAGCAATGAAATAGGAAACGTTGCAGTGCCTAAACAGACATTTGACATATTTCAAAGACTTTTGGTAACTTGCTAGAAATGTTTTGCTTTCTTTGGGTTAATTTTTTTTTTAATTGGTAAATAACAGGAAAATGGCATCTACAGAATTATGGTTGTTCTTTCTGCTTTTTTAGTATTTTATCACTGCTGTAATCAGGGCCTGGAAAACTGATGTGTTTTAACAGCATCTTTCTTGATCTTTATTAGCTGTTTTATTTGCCAGGTACTTTATTTGTTCAAGTACTTTACAACTGAACTTAAGAAATTATTGATGTTCTCCTAGTGCTACCACTGGGAGAGACAGTTATAATGTAGAATCAAAGACCTAGGGGTTAAGTTTTATGGGGTGCCACTGGCAAGTGAAAATCACTAACCAAAAGTTTTGTTTCACCGGTCCCATCAATTTTAGTGGAATCCAGCATATTCTCTAGAGAAGCTGCTGGAATTAAGGAATTCTTCAAAATGAGAAGAAATTTGTAGTGGGGCTTACCTACTGCCTTTGTTCTTAGACACCACCCTATGGGCTCAAGCAGTCAGTAAAGACCCAAGACCTCTGCCTGTTCAAGGAAAAAATCAAAACCAAACCAAAACAAAATTAGATGTAGCACTGAAGTGAGGAAAAAGTGTGACTGAAGTTTCCTCTGGACAGCAAGACTTGGAAGACAAATTACACAGCAGCTCTGAGGCCAAATAATAAACTATATTCCCTTGCTGACCTCAGCTTCTCAAAGTCAACTCTCCACATAAACAACTTCAGGAAAAGCCACTTGCCCAATAGGAGTCTGTGCTTACTAAATCAGCATCTGCCCTCGTGCCCATTGCTTCCTTTTTGGTAAATTGAGGAACAAAACACTTTGGAAAAGGCGCTTTGCTGGAAGCTGAAGTTGCCTGGAAAAGGCAATAGAAGTTCATTCTCAATGCTTGAGATGTGCAAACTACTCTGTGCTTCATAAATGTAGCGCATTAATTTCCAGCTCTTCCTTCTGTCAGGCTCATTTTCCTAGCTCATCTACATGACCCCATGTCTGCAGATGCTGTAAAGGCAAAGATCATCATTTAGGAAGTGGGGTTTGCTTCTCTAAAGGAAGTAAGAGTTGATTTAATAACTTAAGAGTCACCCACTATATAGTTTGCTGTCATATGAAGATATCTGGTAAACACTGAAGTAGCTGTGCAAAGGATGGCATGAGAATGCCATGGCCAAAATATGTGGTTACATCTCCAGAGACTTTTCTTTATTCTTCCTCTCCATTCACCCTAAAGGCTGAAAAAAAAGTTTTCATTTTTTTTTTCCAAATGTGCAGTATATAATTGACTGTTATTCTGCTGAAAAAGTGTCAACTATGTCCTCTAGCACTTCACGAGAAAAGAATGGCACTGAAATCAGGGAATGTTCAGCAGACATTTTTAGCTGAAGAAAACTTTATTAAGCAGGAAAACTTGTTTCTCATCAGAATAGGAAGGAAAAGTTGAAATTTTGAGTAATATAGTAGAAAAATATTTTGAAGAGGTTTTCAAATAGGAAACAACATAAAATGTCAATGTTGCCTACCAAAATAAAGGTGCCCAATATGTCAAAGTAACATTTTTCATTTTGAATTGACAATTTGAAATGAAAAACACTTCCTATTGAGATGCTGGTTTTTTACTACAAATTTATATTCTTCCTTTAGAAAACAATTAGTTTAGCCTGACCTTTGCTCTCTGAGGAAACATGTTTTATTCTGAAACCTTCAACTAGTGTTAGGTAGGATGCAGTAAACCACATTTTCAGCTTGCTTTCATGTTTTTTAAGTGGAGCTTTCTTCCTTCCTTACAGCATTCTGATTTCCTTAGTATTTGGAAATTATCTTCTTTCCAGAGTTACCACAGCTTGTAACAAAGGAGTTTTATTCAAGCGTTCTTGTGAAACTTCTGTTATTTTTCTCTCATTTGTCACAAACTAAATCAAGCTTTATTATAAGCTAAATGTCTATGCCTTGCTGGTCTTAAAACAAGCTGTTATAAAGTTTTTAAAAAGGAAATAGGGAACAGAATCTCCAGATGATAAATACAAGAGTGCCTAGTGGAAAAAGTCAAGGGGGGGGGGAAGAGGAAATAGCTGTAAAAACACTTTTTGAACAAATAGCTGTGCTTTAACTTTGTATTGCAAGGTTGCCTGGATACATTGGAAGAACAGGCATCCTTCTATATATATATTAGATAGTTTAATGTTTACAGCTGAAACTTGGAATGTAACTCCAAGCACTATTTACAAATGTTTGGGATGAAGTAGTTCCAGAAAACCAAACAAAGAGAGGAGGGAGGGAAATTAACCCAAACTTGCTGTTTCTGTTTTCATCATCATGTTGCTATGTATAATCTAAAATAGCAGGTAGTAGCTTATGTAACAGAGCTGGAGGAAAGGGGAAAGTTATAGGAGCTGTTGTGGAGCTGGACTGGTGCAAGGCAGGGTCCATGGCAGGTGAACCTGGGGGAGGCTCTCAGAGGAGAGTGGGTGAGAGCATTCAGGTGATGAGATTTGTGTAGGAAGGCTCCTGCTCTGGGTTTGTGATGGGTTTATGGAAGTACACACTGGTCAGGACTAGGACTCAGAAGCCTACTATCTGCTCCTGCTTGGCCATTCCCTCTGTCCCAAGCACCAGTGATGTGATGAGTCCTGTTTGTCACATGTCACCTGCTCTCCCTTCGTGGTCCTTGCAGGGATGGATTGTGTGGGCCACGTTAGAGTTGAGGTATGTGCATATAATGTGTATTTGCAAAATCCTCTGTGCTTAGGGCTGTAGAAGCCACTGAAAGGGTTATGTTTTGGATTAGCAAAGGGGAGATTTGTCAGCCTTTATTTCTTGGGAGGTTTATCTCTGTTTCTTGTTCCAGAGAGTGCTCATGCTCTGCAGTGTAAAAAGGATACCCCAATTGATCCAGAAAGCAGATTATACAATGTTTGAAGGCAGAAGGGAACAGTCCTACAATTTAGATCTAGGGCACTGTTCGTTATTCTTTTTTTTTTTTTTTTTCTTTCCTTTCCTTTTATGGGTACTTTGAATCTCTTTAGTTATGTTCTCTGTGATTGTATCTAACCATAGAGTAGGGCGGCATTTCTGAGATGAGAAATTCTTTGATCTTGGCATCACTTAATGTTTCATTTAATCTGATTTTATTGAGTGATCTTCCTTGATGTGAAATGAACACATTCTTCCATCTAGCTCCTAAACTCACATTCAAATTGAGATTTGTGAAATATGCTTAAATTAAAAAAAAAAAACCCACAAATTCCAGGGTAATGTGGGAGTGTTACAGATGGTTTGTGTTGTATGTCACAGCCATGTGTGATTTCCCAGTGGACAGAACTGTGAAGAAGAGTAATTCCTCATGCTCTGAAGCCACAGATCCCTACCACCTCACCCATGATGAGTCACCACGTGCTTTCTTCCTTTAGTGGTTGATGACATGTGATGAAATATTCTAATTCTGCCCAGGATGGGGCAACAATGCATCCTCACTGACTACTTCATTTAGTTTTTTGTAAACCTTCGGGAAATGCTATTTCAGGGGCCCCTAACAGCCAGACTTTGCAAGACAAACTCAGTCAACACATTTCATGATCATATTTTAGTTCTGCCAGTCATTTCTGTGATGCTGGGGCATATCTTGTACCTCTCTGCCTTGAAGAGTTAGCAAGTGGTGTCAAACACATTCAGTGCAGAGACAGCTCATTTCACCTGTCCCAGCTTGGCTGTGATACACATTGAGATCTGAACATTATCCTCATAATGAGGCCTACATGGTGCCAGGAGAAATTCAGAGTGAATTTGTGCATGGGCCACGAGCTTTAGTTGGATTCAGTCCCCTTGTGCTTGCTGGAGAGGAGTTTGCTTTTGGTCTAGTTACAAGGACTGCTCATGGCTTAAGGGGTTGCTTACTGCCAGCCTGTGGAATAAAACCCATTAAAGGTCTGACATGGGCCCTCAGACTGATCTCTAGATCATGCAGCTCCCACGGCTGCCTCCAATTTTCTGCCTGTTTTGTGTGTAAAATGAAAGGCTTCATTTTTCAGACTCTTAAAAATGTTTTTCATCAGTCCTTAGGCTAGAAAAATTGGTAGCCAGTGAAAGCCAAGTACTTGACTTGGTAACATCTGATGGGAAAGCACATGCTGTGAAAAGTGGCTCTTATCAGTGCTTTTTCTGTGAGAGCAGAACATCTCTTCTTGGGTTTTATGTCTGGCCTACATCCTCCAGCATATCTGTGCCTGCCCACACTGCAGGCTGCAGCCTTGGGGGGAGATGCTCAGGATGTCTGGTTCCAGTGGCAGGGAGTTTGCTGTGCCCCCATTTACCCTGCACAGCTTTCTGCAGATAGCTGTGGCCAGGGACCCTGGAGGCTCTCAGAGCTCACAAACCAGGCAGCTCTGGACAGCTGGTGCACATGGCATCAGTCAGAGCTGTGGCATGGTAACCCCTCAGCTGGGCACAGTTCTTTGGCAGACACCTACAAGGCAGGTGAAATTACCCTGACAGAAGTGTGCTTTTAATGGTAGCCCTTAAAATGCTGCAGGACATGGAAAATGTAGGGAGAGGATGGGATGATTTTAGCAGATCAATAACAAGTGTAGCTTTGCTGTCATCAGAGGGACATTAGCAGCTGCCATGGAGTGATGTCCTTCTGCCAGGTGTGTGTTTTACATCTGGCATCTTGGCTGATATTGCTCTGGTAATTAAGTGTTTCTTTTTATTTTCATTTCCATGTGGATGTTTGTGGCATGCACTGTCCCAGCACCAGAAAAAGTGATCAAATTAGATAATACATCACAGAAAACACTGAAGGGTGTTTATTCATTCACAGAGGTATTGGAGCACTGTAGTTGGATTTATTTTGCCATAACTCAGTTTTTGGATTAAGGGATTTTGGACACTGGCAACACAGATTTAAAGGGCTGCAAGCAAGAAAAGAGTGAACTGGTAGGAGGTAGAGCAAGTAGGCCCCTGTTAAATGCTTGGGGAATTACTTCAGTTGTATTTTGGTCTTCAGATTAATTGTTTGCTCTGATCTGAACAGCTATTTACCCTTCACTGTATCAGCTGAAATGTTTGCCTGCCTCAAAGTTCATATCACCTTATGAGCAAGTTCACCTAAAGAAAACATCAGCTATAGCCAAGTCGGTACAAAAGGGAAAAAAGGGGGGAAGAAATGAAGAGAACAGAAAAGGAATGTGTTTGGGGGAACTCAGGAAAGTGTTCTGCATGTAAGCCAGTGAATCTTAAACAATATTAACTTCTTAGCAACAATGATTCTGTTTTGTTTAACTAACAAAGGATATTGTAAGCAGATATGTGCATCTCAGGCAGATAAGGTTTGTGTTGGACAGTTCTTTTATTGGTCCAGCATTTGGTAATTCACTCAAATTTAGCTATGGGACAAGAATTATGCATATTTGCTTCTGAGGCAGAGGTTAGACATAAGGCTCTCAGTAATTTTCCAGTTCCTTGCTAAATTTAAATCTTAATAGAATGGGGCCCAGCCTGTCATCTTTATGTTTTCATGCCAATCCCAATAGAGTAGGGAAGCAAAAGGACAGAATTTAACTGTCTCTTCCTCTCAATAGAAGAGTAGCACTTTTGTGTTTGCATTTCTTTTCCATCCAAGATCTCAAAGCACGTGAATATTCTCTTTATGCCAGTGCAAAACCAAGGCATGGAGCAATTCAAGCACTATTCAGCCCATGATGTCAAAGCACAAGCTGGTGCATTGCAGCCCTCATAATGAATTGTAGGAACATATCCTCTGTGAAGTCCTGCATTTAAGTCCCATAACATCCTATAAAGAAGAATAAACTGAAGGAAAAGCTGTTGAGTGATTGCCTCCTAGTTTCACAGGAGGCCAGTGGCAAGGCTGGGAACAGACCATGGGAATGCTGGATTCCATCCCCAAATCAAAATGCTGTATGTGCCTTGCTTCCTTTGAGCAATCATTTCTCTTCCTAAGGTAACTTCTCCTAAAGTATCTGAATTTTCAGCTGTCAAGAGTAAAGCAAATTTATTTCATCTAGATGGATGAGGACTCCCTCAGTTCTACGGCACTAAACTGTGTCACAGCTGCCCCACTTCACTTCAAGCCACTGAATTTTTTAGGATTAGAGGCCAAACATGTTCTCTTGCTGCTTTCTGTCTGTCTCATAATTCAGACAGGAAAATTTGATAAAACTGACCAGGTCCTTGTTGCCAATGAAAACTTTTTCTATCAAAAAAGAAGTGAAAAGCCATTTCTCTGTGCTCACTAGCTCAAATAAGGAATGGAATTCATTCCTTAGTAATCAGGGAAATTAAATAAAGTGAGGAGACAGACCATAAGTGTGTAAATTTAGTTATTGAAGTGCGGCATTAAATTCCTGGATTAGACACACAAGGAGGGGATGCCTTTCATGGGAAAATGCCTTTTAGCTTGCCAGTCTTAGTGCTGAGAATTCTCTAAATGAAGAATTTCTTTGATGTCTGTGTGGATGTAAATGCCACGTATGCAAATTTTACTGAGTCACACCTGGAAGAAATTCAAAACTTCCAAAGCTGAGTTGAAATGGCCAGCCTTTTTCTTAGCTTTTCTCCCAACCCTTTAAAAGTGCTCTCATCCCATAATCCCAGCAGACTTCCATGAAATGTTATGTCCCAGTTTGTCTGAGAGGGTTGGGCCATGCTTGGACCTTTAACATGATATTGGCTATGTTTTCTGATGACACTGAAGCCAATGGACTAAAAGTTGGAAGATGTTTGACTGACCTACTCCAGTTCCTGAGTTGCTGACAAAGCACCCAGGCAGGTTCTGGACACTCTTGTTGTTTGTTTGCCTACATATAAATGGTTTATATTAACTTGTCTCAGGGGTTTTCATGAGGATTAGTTAATTTTTGCAAGGTATTCATGGACATGCAGCATGTGAAGCATCAAGAGCCACCTCCTTCCTCTTTGACTTGCATGACCTGATAAAAGATGCTGGGTTTCCTCTCTAATTTACATCTTGTAACACAGTGTTGTGGTTTGGCTACAGGACACACAGAAACCTTCTTCTGTTTGCCTTCCCCTGTTTGCAGCTCTTGGACAGGAGCAACAAAGCCTGAACTCTATTCTTCATAATGGTTTGCTCTTTCAGAAGGCAGGGTTAAGGGCAAGTGTGTGATGCTGCTTAGGACTTAAGCAGAAAGTTGCCCTACAAAAGAAAACAAATACAGAATTTTCAAAAAGGTGGACATCTAAGCATAAATATAAGCTCAGGCCTCCTAGCTTCTGCTTAGTTTTAAATTAGAGACTTCTGCCTTGGAATTGAAGGGTTTGTTTGAAAGCTTGATTGCTTTTCCACATGTATCAAATGCTGTTACTATCACTGCCCATAAATCTGTTTGATTTCTAGTACCTTTGTTTTGATAATCTCATTGAAGATACCTGCCAGGGAAAATGGATTTCAATAGTCCTTTTTATTTCCTCATTCCCTGTAAAGTGCAGCATCGAAGAGTGAATTTGCTCCCCAGTCAACTTCTACCCTGGTATTACAAAGATTGTTACTGATCTGTGCAATTCTTTGCATGTAAAGTACAATATTTCTTCTAATTAAATTTCTACTACCTTTTATAAGGCAGAGCCTGATTTTATTTTTTTCTTCCCTTGTCTGGGATGGGGTGAATGCCCTTTTTCTGGGACAGCTGTGGTCAGGCCAGTCTCGTGAGGCATCCACCTCCCCCTGGCATGACCTCAGTTCTACATTGCTCACTGTGCTAATGCATTTCAGAGCTTCCCAAAATCATTAACCCTGTGAAAAACCTATTGGTGATGACCTAGGGCAAGTTAGGCACCACTGAATATGGAGGATGGTACTCTGGCCTGGTGAAAGGTCATTCAATTTTGCCTTCTGAAAGTATGTGGGAAGGCTGGAATGGGGAGGGACAAGAGCTCTTTGCTGATACAAACTTAGGATGGGGGATGAATTTGGTGCAGAGGAGCAATGGCAGATGTCACAGCTATCTGAGATGTGCAGATGCAAGAGAATCTGTGGCAGAACTGATGCTGACTTCATCTGGATCAGGGTTTCAATCTGTTATCTCCAGCCACTCAATATTGTTGACTTTTCAAAAAAAGTAAACAAAATATTGTCATGACTGCTCCTGGCAGTCCTGCCCTTCTGGCCCATGTGAGTATGGCCCATTTCAAAGCATTGCCTATGAAAATGATCCAAAAGAAGCCATACAGTAACATCTTTAGTTCTTTAGCAAAAGTCATCATTCCTCTAGTCTATCAGCTGTAATTAGAAGGGGCAATTACCCCTTTTTCACAAGGGTGAGTTGAACACCAGAGTAAGAGAAGAATATTTTTAACAAAGAAAGAGGAGGGGTTTAAAAATGGATTTTGTTATTTTAGATGTTAATCTAGCTTCTCTGGCAAGTTATGCATGGGACTTTTTTTACAAAGAGCAGTAGGAGCAAGCAACCACAGTCATTTTACAGTTTGTCAGCTGGAGTGGTTGTGGCTCACTGTAACAGCAAAAGAAAGACAGGATCTGACAATCCAAAAGGTCCTTTCAGCCCTGTTTTCCTAAAGCATGTATTGACTAACAAATATAAAGGGCAAGGGAACTCTGCTGCATGGAGGCAGGGTTAATTTCTCTTTGCAATCCAGCTTGTGAATTATGATAGGTATGCCAGATCTTGGCTGGTGTAAATTGACAGACTTTGGTGCAGCTTCAGTGGTCTAGTCCAGCTGAGGATTTATCCTTGCTGCTTAAAAATGTAGCTATTTTATGCACAAAAAATATAAAATTATTTTCTTTCTATTGCCCTTTAGCCCATTCCTGATTTACATCAGTCGTCATACTTCCCTGGAGACTGTATTTTAGGTGAACAGATCTCTCAACCTCACCATTTTCTGGACAGTAACCATTGACCCTCCTTTATTTCAAAGTCTGACTCTTTTTTTTTCTTTTTTCTAGCTGAGCCCCTTGAGCTTTTCAAATTCCTCCTGGTAGTTTTCCCGGCAGGTTCATGATAATCTTTTTACTTCTCCCCATCCATTCGGCTGTGCCACTCAAATTTACTCCTTAAGATCTATCCTTATAAATCTTTTTTGGTTTTCTTCTTACACTTTGGATTTTATGGTTGCAGTTGTGGCCTGTAGCAACCTGAGAGTAAATTGAATATAGAAATGTGTCCTGCCTCTGATGAAGGAAACTTCCCTTATCATGTGTTGTTTTCATTAATGCCATATTTTACTTCAAGCTTTGATCTGATTTACTTTCTACAATCCATTTAACATCGAAATTTTGCAGTGATTCCGTTGTGAAAGCATCTTTCATGTTATTTCTCTTTACTCAAACATTTCGGTTTGCGTTCTGACAGATTTTTCCATTTAGTCCCAGGGGCTACGAATTCCTTTTGAACTGTGTTTTCCCTGCCTTTCCTGGCACTCCTGATTTAGATTCAATATCTGAATTTAATTAGTATGCTCTCTGCCCTCACTCAGATCACTAAATCTGTCCACCAGGAGTAAAGGGAAAGGATGAGCCTGGAGCAATGTTTGCCATTGCAGAGGATCAGTGAGTGGCAATAAGCATGAACAGAGGAATTGTTAATATCAATACACCACTTTTGTGGGGAGAGAGTTGATGGGTTCTAAAGTCAGGCAAAATGATACATGAATGTTTAGTCTCAGGTAGCATCTTTTGCAGATAAATTTGAATTAAGCTGCGATAAATTCATGGCCCTGCTTGTTAAAGCTGTCAGCAAAGAGTGTGAGGAGCCCAGCCAAGATGTAACACAAGAATGGATTAACATCTCACAGTCTTCCTGGGATAAGGCAAATTCTAATCTAGCTACATTCCTGGGGTAGAAGTTGGACATCTGAATGACAGACTGCAGTTTGTCACCAATGCATAAATCTTGATTAAAGATAACTCAGAGGTTCTGGAGAAACATAAATGAATGCAGCAAAAACCCTCTGAGTGAGAATGACAGAAGCAATTGAACCTAAAAGATTCTTAACTGGGATTTGTCATATAGTTTGATCTTTTAGGCTTTGGCCAGAGCAGTGCCAGTACCAGGAGATCAGTGCTTTGATCCAATTCCATGACAATCAATAGATTGCAAGGGCATATTTATATGTTCAACAAATCAGCAGGTGCCATTTGGAGACGGATTACTCTGTCCCATCTATCCACATATGCTTGGCATATGTTCCATTATTTATGTTCTCCCCAGATACATCAATAGATCTATTGATCTACTGAATAGGTTAATTTTTTTCTCCCCATCATTGTCATAATCTGAGAGCTGACTGATGGCTCTATTACTTTGCTTTGCTTGCAACTTCTTTAACTTCACCTCAGAATTAAAACAAAGGCTAATTGAAATGCACCTGTTTTTCACCTGGAAGTTTGTGCATATATGTTGTGAATGAAGACACACTCACAGACAGCCTCATACCTCCTGATGAGTACAGTGTTATCTCAACTGCAGCAAAAATGCTCAGATGCCCATAGAACACAGAAGTCCAAGGCACAGGGAAATACTCACATATGCACATTGTGGCCTTGTCCTTTTGATACAGACCAGATAGTGAGTGACAACATGAGGTCATATGAGAAAAACACCAGTGTCCCAGTTTTTGTAGCCACCAGGTTCCCCTAGAGCAACATCTGCTATACCAAAGTTGGTCTGCAAGCTACAAATCTCTGTGTTTTTGTACCTGTTCTGGCCAAATGCAGATGTTGAGGCAGCAATCCCCTGGTCCTGGGTTAGCAGAGGGGAAGAATGGCTTGCTGTCTTGTGTGTGGGAGAGGAATGGTGGCACTTTGAAAGACCCAGGGGCTTGCTGAGGTAGGCAGTTAGAGGCATTATTCAAGGTAATATCAGAGGTCTACTGTGCTGATACAAAGAAAAATTAAATCAGGCTCTTTTGTATGGTTGTTCAGTGGGCATGACTGAGGACTGCTTTCTGTGCTTCTTCATAGAAGGCAGTAGTTAAGAAAGCCACTGTGGCTTATTGGATGTTCAAATGAGGGAAGCAAAGAATTTTTTATTCTGTGGTTGTGTCAAGGGAAGGATTTGGCAGCAGACAGGCATGCTGGAAAATTGTAAAGTGCTGGAGACAAAGCTCTACTGACAACATAGAAGGAGTTGAAGGAAATTTTCCTTTAGGCTCACTGAAAAAAATAGAAAATAAGTTTGACAGTTATGTCTCAATTTGTTTCTTTCTAATATGAATTGATTTTTCCTCCAGAATTTCTGCAAAAGATGTAGGCATAAGAAGCAGACACTTCAATTTGCAAATTTGGAGGGCAATCTGTCTACCTTATGATCCTTCTTCTAGAACCAGTGCCACAAAGTACCCATTTGCAGAAATATTTCAAGCTTTTAGCACATCTTCTTTCAAAACTTACCACTGGAGAAAGCTGTCCAGGCTGGGAGTTCAGTTTGCAGAACAACAGAGGAGTGGAGTAAGAGCTGAGAGGGGGAAGCATGATGTGTGTGGACAAGAAGGAACAAGTTGGAGGCTCTCCACCTGCCTGTTAACTGACACACTTGAGCAAAACCAAACCACAAACAGCACCTAGAGACTTGTATCCTGCTACACTATTTTTTTACATCCTCCCTAGAGTTTGGAGAGGCTGCACCTGACCTTTGTATGCACTGACTCTAGTTGTGCCAAGCAAGCAGTTCAGTAGCAAACTAAGTGGAAATAATTATTTTAATTAGTGTAATTGGATTACACTGAAGTGTTTTTGGGGACTGCTGTTCTGCTTCAGATGATGTTCAAACGTTCCTGGCTGTACATCATTTCTAAATCAACACATTACATAGGGGTTTAGGCAGAGAAAAGGGAATTGGCCAGTAAAAGGCCTGATTTACTTCAATTTGTTATTTGATAACACAAGGAATGTAGGGTGGATTGCATTACGTTTTTACTAGGACAGCAGATTTTTTTTTTTTTTTGGTAAGCTGTCATCATGTGCACCTTATTTTCTCAGGAAGTCATGAGGTTATAGGTATTTTTTAACCTTTGTTTCTTGCTTGTCATCAACAGCTGAAATCCCATCACCATCCACTGTGAACAGAAAAAAACAAGAAAAAGGAAGCTCTGTGTTCCACAGAATCTTACCTTTTAATGGGAACAGATCATCACTCAGCTGCCCAAAGCACTGAAGGACCTCAGTCAGTGCAAATTAGAGATAAATCATTGTGATCAGATTGAGACATGCTCAAAAACTTGGGTATCATTTGCTATAAAGTTGCATCTCAAAAGGTATTTGACTGTAGCTGATTACATCTGCTTTTGATTAGTAGAGGAAATGACGAGCAAATCATCAGCATTATTTTCCTCCACAGCAGCTTTTCTTGAGGCAGCCTTCCATAACCTTATGTACTTGACAGCATATTTTAGCACTAACACTTGGTATGGCTGTTTCTTCTCCTGAGAGAAACTGTGATTCTCACTAAGGAAACCCCTTGAATGCAACAAATCATTTACTGGAGCATAGTCCATTACATTTCAACAGATCAGCATTTGGTACTTGGAGTTTGTGGCTGAGATCAGACATCATCATCTGTAAGGAAATTCAAATTCCAAATTTCAGCATTGGTTTCATTACTGGGCTTCTGCCTGTGTGTTGTGCAGGCTAAGACTGAATTGGACTTTCATGGACTGTTCCTTCATTCCTGTAGATCCTCTAAATGAGATTAAAAGGGATGATAGAGCCAGTACCTCCTGCCCTCAGTGAGATCATAGCAGGTTTCTTGAACATTACCTGCAAGTCAGATTATGATGGCCAGTGCAAATGTTTGGTGAAGATAAGTATATCTTTTATAATTATATATTTTATGCAAGTATATCTTTTGGTGAAGATAACTGGATGATAAAACTAGTGCCTGTGGATTATCCAAGGAAACTGAAAGGGAAAACAGGCTGGGAGAAATTGTTAAAATAGTTTATTCACATGAACATCCACTATTATATTAAACATGCTAAGTTTGGGATATACTAGAGCTTCTCTTTTTATTACATCCTTAACAGTCAAGTGAACATGGTTTTAGAAGAGTGGAATGTTTTAAGCAAACATTGCTGACCTAGATTTTCAAAATGGGTGAGCTTGAGGACACAGTCTTCATTTTATGCCTCATTAACTTAGCCTATTCTTCAGAGTTTCCATGGAAACTACCTCTTTGGTGAGAGATAGAAACTTTTGATGGGTCAAGTCAGAAAAAGGTAACAAGAGGTATTAGGGCAGAGAATGTGTTACAGAGCCCTAATGGAAGAAGGCAGTGAATGAACTTTGAACATAAACAAAGGGATGATAGTAGAAGACCATAAATGTCAGTGAATTGACAGTGAGGATGATTCAAAGTTACTATGGGATGTGAAAGTACAAACTTAACAGAGCATGACCCTGTTCTGATAGTTAATGAAGTTAAGCTGGGCTCAGGATAGAATAACAGAGATCAGTCTGACTTTGTCATTATGGATGAATAAGCAGGGCTCCAACCCAAAATTTCAAACGTGATGGTGCTGACAGAGTCTTCAAAAAGCACCAAGCCTGATGCAGCTTTGTGCTTAAGGCACCTGTGGTAAGAACACCTGTGGTAAAAACACACTTCTGCCCTACACATGTCTTGCACCCAAGCAATTTCTAGTCTACTGTACATCCTGCACTGTCCCTGTCACTCTGGGAAGGTATCATTAATGTAATTACATGAGTGTATTACAGATTGAACTACTCTTGGCTGGTATTTTAAGTTAATTATAGGTTGGTGTTTTCTAAGGACTTTAGAAAATGCAGTCAGCAGCTTAGCTAGTGGACTTATCTGTACAAGTGTGTTTTGTGATTGAATTCAGTTATTAGCAATCTGTAGAGCCCTGTAAGAAAGAGGCACAATAAAAATAAATGTTCATCCTGGGTATGGGATGAGGATCCACAGTCAAAAGATCCATTGTAAAGTCGAATGTGTCTTCACCTTGAATAAGAAGTATTTTCTTACAGTAAGCCCACATTATCCTTACTATTTAAGACTAAATTATATCCATTCTGCTTTGAGAAAACGTTAAATTTTTGCATGTATTACTTCTAGTTTTACATCTGACAAATGAGATCTCATAGTTTATAAGTCAAAAGTGATAAAAAGTGTTTAGATTCTTGTCACAACCTAAGTTTTCAGCAGAACCAGACTAAAAAATATGCAGACAAAAATGGAGATCTGTAGATATGATTCCAGCTCTATTTTTGTGGGATTCTGGATGATTTTTCTGATACTTTTCTCAAGCCTGTGCTTTCCAATCTCTAAAGCAATATGATGATATCTATATTTTCATAAGTATCTCTTCTAAGGTCTAGGAGTTGGAAGATCTTCATAAGTACTGGGGGAATATATGCCTATTACTGTCCAAACAATAGTATTAACAACAAGTGCCTTTTATTGCCTGAGTACAAAATTCCTCATAACCAGAGCTGAATTGGGCTCCTGAGAGGGGGACAGAGTGATGGAGCTTGTCTTCCACTTCCTTTATTCTTGCAGGTTTAAGCTGGGGTCATGTTGTTGGTACATGGGAAATACAGAATGGAGGGGAGTCTGGCACAGCAGCCTGTCTTGAACACAAACATCTATTCCATGAGGCACAGTTGGTATGAAGACTCAGTGCTCACAAATTTGGCAAGCTTCAGAAGTGTCCCAGAGTTTAAAACAAGGCTAGCCCCCTGCCCTGTCATTGCACTCTGTTGGGAGCCAGCATAATATGAGAAGAATTGTGATGAGATGAGGGCTCAGATGGGATCCTGGTGAGGTTCTGATTGGAACTTTTGGCTAGAATTATGGACCATCTCTAGTTCCAGGGAGCTCTTCCAAAACAAAGACCCCAAAACCTGAAGACTAGCGTGCAGTAAGTCAGCTTTGTTCCTTGGACTTTATTTGTGAGATGATGTTCATTGCTGGCAGCATCCTCGTGAACTCACCACCTGCTTTTTCACAGGACTTGGCCATGGGGTGACAAGGTGAACTGAACTAGAGCTGAGGAATCCTGCCTGGCTTGTCTGTCTTGTGTGTGAGTTTGCATATATATATATATATGTGTATAAATAAAGAGTAAGCACAGAAAGCAGAGACAGTGTCATCACAAACAGTGACACTGCTCTCTCCACTTGCCATGACGTGGCCTTGCTGCCGTATCCAGTGAAGTGCTGAGCCCATCCCTCAGCGCCATGGTTTGTGCTACCCGTGGGGGCTCTAGGCCTGCTCCATCCCTAAGCCTGACTGCACTAGAGGCGACACAGACACAGATCCAGGCTCCTTCCCTCCTCTCTTTCCCCAGGTGTAGGGGTTTGGAGCTGGCTGCCATTGCTGTTTGTTCTGTGTGTAGCAGGCAGAAGCGAGGTAAGGCCGTCAGGGAAGGTGCAGGGCCCAGGCTGGAGCAGCCATGTGTTGGATCTGCCCCCCGGGCAGTACCAGGCCTTGCTGCTTGCATTGGTACATGGATTTACAAAGCTGTCTCAGACTTCATGAAAACGGACAATAAGGGAACTCAGGTGAGTCCATTCACATGTGAAGTGATGTGTGAAGAGGGCAGTGGGGGTAAACCTGCTTTAGGGAGAGGTTTCTTGCAGCCATGGACAATTTGTCTGGCCTAACATTGCAAGGGTTTTCCCCTTGCCTATTCTTTGATCTACTGTTGACAGGTCATTTCAGGGGACCCTTGTTTATCTTTGAACTTTCAAAATATCATGAAAGCACTGAGCAGAATAAACATAAAATAAAATAACATAACATGCATTTGTTTAACATGGTGAAGTATGTAGAACTGCAGAGTTACCTGGACAGCAAGGCCTCTTTCAATTCTTATTTTCATAATTATGTGGGTATGGTAATTTGTAAAAGATCAATTGTCATATGCAGCCTTGAGCATCAAATTCTGGTCCCAATCACATCAGCTTAATTAAAATATTGTTATATGCTGATACATTAAAAACATTGCTGAAGCTGTTCAAGTGTTGCAACAATGTGCCTGGATGTAAACAAAGAGCTGGACACACCAAGGCACAACAAAGGGGATTCCTGGGTCAGGAATGTTATAAATGGCTCAGCTGTAACAGTGATCTCTCAGTGGCTGTGTTGCCACGTGTTTTTCCAATGTTTTGAATTAGCTTTTCCAAAGAAATCACTGAATTTTTCTCTTGCATGAGGACAGTCTTGGCTTGACCACACGCCAATTGGCCTCCTTTTGGCTGGTCCTTCACCTTCAGCATCCTGTCTGTTGTGGCATAAAACAGATATTTCCAATGAATATTCCTCCTTCACAGGGGTGGGGAACTGCTGTTGCTCAGATTTCATGGTAACTGGGCTTTTAAGTACCCAAGGATTGTGAAAAAGTGGCTGGAACATGACATCTCAGTCCTCCTCTGGTTTCAGTTGTCACATCTATAAGCAGAAGAGATTTTGCAACACATGCCCTCTCAAATCCTGCCAGCTGGGGAATAGTGGGATCTTTCAAGAGCAGGAATTGGTTAGTCCCAACTTTGCCACTTCACCAGCAATGCAAATGTCTGTTACCTAAAGGCTATTTAGGAAGAAGCCTGTCATGATAATGACTGAATATCCAAAGCAACATCTTATGACCAAATATTATGAAATCATCAGATTAAACACAGAAAAAAATAGCAGAAGTTGTCGGGGCAGATTCCTTCTTTGCTTTCATGTGACTATCTAATCTATTCTGACCTGCCAAGTTGCTTGAAAGGATGTTAGTGTCTGAGCTCAGGACATTAGTATTACAGCACCTCTCTGTATTTGCCAGCATGAGAACAGTAAAGAAAGCATGTACCAGTAGGAGATTGATGCTGGTAATGTAATTCACTGTTATGGCTCTTTAGAGACAGAATTCACTGTAATGATCTTGTCTAAATTTTGAGAAGATTAAATCTAGGAAACCTTTAGGATCTAGATAGGGGGTGTTATTATTACTTGTTCTGAGAAACAAATACCTCCTCTTTGTGGGAGCTGCCTGACTTCATCACATCTGACAAGCAAAGACAGTACCTGACCTTCTTTGTAAGACACCTAAAGCAGAGATTATCCTTAATTATCCTCAATATTTGTCCTATAAATTGTCCTGTGGCAGTCAGAGGCATGCCCTGGCTTCGGGAGCAGAATGCCCTGGAGGCACACTTCCCTGGGGCAGCCCTGGGAGGCACTGTGTGCCTGTACCAGCTGACTGAGAGGCATAGCAGGGTTAAAATCCTTCTTCTGCCTCCCCCTTATTTCCAGAGATTAGTAAGCAAGTTGCTGAGCTTTACCACAAATAACCTGCTACTGTCACCTGAGGTCTTGCTCCAGGTGCTGCTGCTCCGGTCAAGAACAGGGCAGGAGCCAAGTCTGCCCTTTGCTCTTGAGTGCCAGCAGGGAACAGGGATGGGTGCTATGCCTTTGCCCAAGGTCCAGGCAGCAGGAGTAGGGAGGGAGGCAGTGCTAGATTCCTCCAATTATCCCTTGCCTGGGTGGAGAGTCCAAGTTGCAACTGAGTCATCTGCAGCCACCCCAGACAAACACCCTCCTTCCTGAAGCTCTCACAAAGTGTGATTAATTACATGATAAGGACAGAGAATGGGTTGCAAGTGAGCAATAGCTTTGTGCAGGGGTTAACTGTGTGCCTGTGACCTTTGCATAGCCCAGTGCTGCTCATGCTCTCCAGCTGCCACAGACACGTGAACTCCAACACCCCGCTGATATTGGGGACCTGGTGTTGTAATTCCCTGGAAGTGCACTGTAACTTGCTTTGATTTATGACATTGTGGTGGGTTTAGAGTAGAATTGTTTTTGTCTGCCACCACCAACCAACCATACTTGGTGGCCAACTTGGATGGAAGGTGGGGGACAGGCAACAAGAAGCAAATGTGTGACCACAGTCTAATAAGTTGTTATCATCAGGGTGATATCATACTGATATTGATAATTAGGATTATGAAAACAGGCAGATTTGTTAACTTAAAAGGTATTTCAATCACTAGAGAATTTTGCTTGGCACATTTAATTTCTTTTGAGGTAGTATTTTCCCTTATTGTAGAACTGTCCTGACAAAACCTCTGTCTTCTCATACTTACATGGATGTTATGCAAATGTCCTCTCCTAAACTATCATGAAATCATTCTCCCTTTCATGTCTGGAAATCAACCCCATCCTGACAGAGCAGAAAGTCCCATCCTGCAGAGCCAAGGAACAATTTTATTATAAGTTTACATAACTTGAAATACGAAAGGGCCCTAAAATTTGCAGTGTGGAAAACTTCGCAACATTATAAACCACCCAGGCTTCAACACAGAGAACAATTTATCTATGTCATATGACTCTATAGAGCCAGGAAACAATGCACATCTCTTCAGCCTTTCATGAACTTATTGGTCAATGTGATGAGTTTCTTAAGAAATAAAATATCCCGTCATCACCCAGGAAGAGGTATTTTAGACCAGATGTAAGACACAAAATCAGAATTTACCGACTTCCTTCTGCAAGTAGAGTTGTCTGGTAGGGAAGGGGTTTCCTTACAGAGTAGTTGCACCTAAGTTCAACTGAAGTCTGTATAGTCAGTCTTAAAACATTCAAGTTGTACTCTTCAGGCCTAGAAACCAAAATCCATCTGGCAGCCTGCAGTTGATGTACAATCTTTCAAGGGCAGAGGGAATTCCTTTATGAAATGATCACCATGTGCCCTGAAGCACAAGGTAATCTTACTAGGCTGCCCAATTTTTATTAAGGTCCAGTGAGTTAATTATACCAAAATCCACTGTTTTCTTTCTGAGAAGTTTATTGAACAATTTCCCCAAAGTTCACTAAAATCTACCTAGCTCAATGAGTAATGGTAATTGTAATCAGCTCCTTTCAGTTTTACCTATCAAATTTATTTTGTAGATCATCTCAACATGCAAGGTGTCATAAAGTCCACTACTGCAAGGCCAGCCAGAAATGGCCTCAGGCTTTCATTATTGGGAAGAAAATAGAAAGTATAGAAACTCTTGAAAAAAATGACAAATGCATTTTATTCTTTCAGGTGCTCTGGGACAAACAGATGAGTTTGAGATCAGGATCTCACCCTTGCAAGTAGACACAACATATAACTTAAGAGGCAATATTATTTACAGTGAATAAATACCACCCTCTAAGTATTTGTGAGATAAAAGCAGAGGCCAAAGAAAAGTGAATTCTTCTCGTGGTGCAGAGAAAGTGCACGGGGTCCCAGGACTCTGACATATTTGTCCAAGTCACCAATTCAATCAATCCTAATTCAGCACTTAGTTATCACTGCTTCCCACAAAATAATTATGCCACTTCCATACCACCCTGCTGAGCTACCCTCAGCTGTGCCAACACTGTGGGCTCAGAAGTAGATGTCCCACAGGGTGACCAGTGCCTGTGAGAATCCACCTCCTCTGGGGCCCCTTGATCCGCTGCCGCAGCGGAGGAGAGAGGACAGGTTGTGTCCCTCAGAAGTGCAGATCTGCCCATCCTTGTAAACCAAAACAAAGGAGAATGTGAGGGTCCTTGTGAGGCCTTCCTTGGGAACAGGGACCACAGCCTGAGCTCTCCTCTGTGTGAGCTGAGTCCTGGGTCAAACCCCAGGACACAGGCCCTTCAGATCAGCTCGATGTGCGTGCGCTGGCAAAGCATCATGGATGCTTAGGCAACTGTTATCAGATCTCTGTTTATAAATACAAGATTTTGCATTTGGCTTGAGTGCTTAAGTTTACTAGCAGGCAGGCTTCCCCCCCCAACAAAAGCACAATAACAACCAGAACGAACAATCACTGTTTCACCTCTCCCACATTAGCTATTAATAATGTTAATTTACTTCCTTTGAGAGATACCATATGGTCCCCTTCCTGATCCCTCTACAGGCATAAGAAAAAACTAAGGAAATTAGAGAGACTCCATAACACTGATGGCCACATCCAATGTCTTACCAGGCTTCCTGTTGTTGGGAGTATTGTTTTCCTTTAAAGATTAATATTTACAATGGTTACTTAGTTATCTTAGTTCATTTGGTGACCATTAAAGATTCCAGCCCTGAATGCGATGAATGAACCTCCTTTTATTTGTCCTTGATGACTTATTTGTCTTGTGCCTCGTCTGGCTGAAAATCAAGGAAAATAATTATTGGGTTGGGTTTTTACTGCAATTTCATATGAGGGCTCAAAGTGCATGTTTCTATTTGTTTTAGAGTGGGAGCCCTTACCTACTGTTTCTGCTGATGTATGCATATTTAAGAATATATGTTTTCTGATTAGAAGTGAACTTAAAATAGTATTTTCACCTATTTTTCTTAAGCTGCGTGCCTGGTTTGAGTACTCCTTGGGGGACAAAAGAGGATGTTTCACATTTCATCCACAATTGGATGTACAGCAGCCATAAAGGGTCACCAAGGAGGTCTTTGATGGGACAGAAAAGGGAGCATGTGCTCAGGCTAAAGGAACAATAACCCAGTTCAGAGTCTGTCCATAGTTTTCCCCTGTGCATCCAACTGAAGTTCAAGGGATTTCTCATCAAGGGCTAAAGACACAGTCATTTTTCTCCTGTATTTTTTAATAAAATCCCAAAGACAAAGCAGGAAGCAGTTGCTCAGTGTGACACAGATGAGGATCTCAATGCAGCTGCCTGCTTCCAGAGCTACAGAGGCATTTCTAGGCATGAGGGATTTTGAAGTCACCTTGAGCTGTCTTTGTTCCTGCTAAAGAGGAGTACAAAAATATCCTTGTACTCACAGAGGTACTAGACCCAGCCCGGTCCTCTGGAGAGCACCACCAGAGGAAAACATGCTCCATACTATCAATTTGTTCTAACTTTGTGCCATGTGCAGCATTAGTGCAGGGGTGAACATAGGTAGGTGCATGAGCTTGCCCTGTTCTTCCCCTCAGCTTGGACTAGAGGCACACCTTGCCTTTCCTGGAAGTGGAAGCTCCTATCAGCTCATCTCAGCTGCCTGTCAAATGGATTCATTTCCATCTTTGTGAGCAGAGCCCCTGCAAGTACACTTCTGTGGTAATCCCCATGCTGGCCACCTCTCCATGCATCCTTCCTACCCCAGCCCATTGATGTTTTCTTGAGTGAAGTCCTCTGGACCACAAAGGCCAGGGTTCAGCCAGGTCTGTTTAGGATGTGATAATCATTTTGCAGCACGAACCGCCAGACCCTCACCAGCAAGTCGTTCTCAGGCACAGTTGTCTCCTAGAGAAAGGATAATTTATAATCATGACACTTCCAAGGTCTCTCCTTTTCTCCTCCTCCCTCCTCCCAGTCCTTGCTCTCATCCCAACTGGTGAATATGGGACAGACCATCCCAGAGTTTGCAGGGGGAGGCTGCTTTTCTGGTTTCCAGCAGAATGCTGTCTCATCCTGAAACCGCATATTTGATGCACTTTTATATTGAACTCATTTGCAAAATGACAGATGTTTCTGATACGATAAGAAATGTGGCCCAGCAGCACTGCAGAGCTGCTCGTGTTCCTCACCTGAATCACAAATGAGATAATGCTTTCTTATCTGTTAAAAAACACGAGCAACTGCACATATAAATAACATGTCACCAAGTGCCAGCTGTTTGTGCCAATGACATTTTTCTTAAAAGAACAGCTCCCCCCGTCATCTGCTTTCCCTCTTGCAGAAAATCTGGAGCTCTTTTGCAAGCACAGCAGAAAAGATGGGTTTTCTTTTTTAAGCTGCAGTTATTTTAAAATAATTCCGCATGAGCAAAAACCAGCTTTTATGACTCAGGTACTTTTTTTTTTTTTTTTTTCTTTTTGTACTTCCTCATCGTTTTTCTGCATCTCTCTCTGAACAGAAGAAAGAAAGCATCAGTGCTGCTTTCTGTCTCTTGGCAAATAATTCTTGCAGACCTCGCTGGCTTTCCGTGATTTCAGGACTTTTGTTCTGAACGGTATGGAAGAAAGTTACTTAGTGTTTAAAATTTTTTTTTCTGATTTTGAAAATGTGAAAGAGAGCAGAGAATCACTTTTCTTGACGTTTGTAAAAGGTTTTATCTTGAATTTAGATTGTAGGTAAAACCACCTCTAGAATCCCAGACATAGAAGCAAGCTGGCCTGCTCACTCAATAACCTTTACTATTAATTCTTGCAGACAACATAACTTAAAAATTCTACCAGGTGACGCTGTTCTGGTAATTGATCTGCTCGATGTTTTATTAGGATAAAACTGAGCAACACTTTTCAGCATTTTGCCAGCTCAGGCAGGGATGTATTTCTGTTACAAATGACCTTCTGGGAGAACTTGACTGCAGGGACATGATTCATTGGCAGCCTGCTGGTGACAGCCTTGTTTCTATTGTTCTAAAACTCTGGTTTCACATTTCTCCTGTTAGATAAGCTGCAAACATTAACTACACAGTGAGCTACAAATAAAGTGTGATGTAAGAATTAAGCCCATTATCTGATTGGCAGTGCAGGGCCACTCTTCCAGGTTAAGGGTTTGAGCAGAGGTTTTGTTTGTTTGGTTTTTTCTAAAAGCAAAACTTTGGCTTCTTACATTACTGAAAGCATTGTCCTCCCAAAAGATAAAATATTCCTTTGGAAGCTGCAATGTGTATATATAGTGTGAGCTATAAATAGTCTGGAGCTAGTTCTGCACAGTACCAGTGTACAGAGATATTAAGGACAGATTCTGATTTTTATGGCTACACTGGGATCGTTGAGAAAAACCAGTCTGAAATGGTGGCTTTTAAATTTTATTCAGCATGTTTAGATTCACATTAAGATAAGAATCTTTCTGGGGCTTTTATATATGTTTTCAGGAATAAAGAAGTTTGGTAGCCTCAGTTTAATCTCCATTTGAGTTGGAGGTTACATATCAATTTCTGGTATTCTTATTTAGCACTAATACCAAGGCAAATGAACTCACTCTTAAATGAGGAATGGCTTGATTATCATGCAAGCTGAAAAATAGGTCTATATACTCCCACAGCTCAGCTGCTGTGAGTGGATGTGCATCAGGACTGAGAAATGGTTGCTATTCAGCTCCTTCTGATGTTAGGATGACTTTCAGCAATTGAATGATTCATGATAATGTTGATATTCATGCAGGGTATTCGACTGCCAGGATAAAGACTGAAATGCTGATCAGTCTCCTTTTCTGCAGGTATATGGTGGTTACAGGCTGACATTGAAAGCAAATTCTCTGGCTGAGGCAGTATCTTCCCTGCTGCAATGGCTTGGAGGCTGTGGACAAGGTGACAAGAAGAAAAGTACCTGTTTATAATGGATTATTGACCATGTTATCTCTTCTGCTGTAAAATCTTAACAGGACAAAGCGTAATAATGTTATAAGGGCATATGAGGCAGGGTCAATGCCAGGGTATTAACCTTACTTAGCAAATTTATGATAAATATAATAGATCTCATGTTTCCACAAGGACTTTTACAGCAAGCTTCTGATCATGTATTAAAACTCTCTGCCCTCTGTTACATCCTTTCTTAGATTTGGACAGCAAGGAGAAGGTCTGCTTGTGCTGTTTGCTTGTGCCTTTTAACATCTGCACAGTTTTAAGGCATCATTTTGGGTTCCTAAATCTTTTTTTCAGTCCCTCAGGTACACCTGAAAGAATGAGTTAGACCATCCACACAGAGATGCCTGGAGGAGGATGCTGCTGGGCCTCGGTGGTACATGATGGGCCCCCATGGAGCACTTTGGGGCTCAGTCCTGTGGCAATTTGCTGTGCAGTGGATTGCAGGAGTCAGTGGAGCAGCTTTTATTCATGCTCATGAATTCCTGGTGACTCGTGGAGTGTTTTTGAGGTCTGTGGTGATCTTAAGCATCATAACTGAGGTTGTGTAGTTTCCTTCAAAGGATGACCTCTGAATTAATGCATCAGACTTCCTGGCCAGCTTTACCAGCCAGTTTATTTAACAGACTTCTCAATCACTTCTGGAGCAGGACTTTACTCCTGCTTGCACTTAGCCTCCCACATGCTGTCCCAGCCAGCCACTCTCAGAGGCTGTAGAAAGGGGGCAGGAGAGACAAGAACAATCTCTTTTGTGTATTCCTTTCAGCTCATGACTCACTGCACAGGGACCCTGGAAATGGGCCATGCTGAGGTGTACTGCAGGCAGGGCCCATTGCAGACCCTGGGAAACACCTCAGAGCTGTCTTCAAGTGCTTTAGTGCATGCCAGAAAAAACAAAGGACCTGCAAGGACCCCAAAATCACTCCATCCCTCTAAAGCTGCTGTGCCTCCTTCTGTCCTTGCTATGTATATTCAGTTGGGACAGCTAGGAACAGGGAACTGTCTTTCTACAGATACACTGATGTTCCCAGGCCAGTGACATGTAAATATGAAAATTAGTAAAGCCCAAGGACTAAAATCACACCAGTGTAGCTCATCCAAATCCCACTACTGTGAGGTCCTTTCACACCTAAGGAAATCCCCACTGCCCTTCCCCATTGGTGACTGAGCCCACCCAATAACCTCTGCCACCCTCTTGAGTTCAGCTCTGGCTGTGCCTGCCCCTCTCTGTATGGTCAAACCAGTCTGTTACTTCTACTGCAGAGATCCATTTCTTGATACAACAGGAGCTGGCCAGATAAAATCCCAGCCTTCCCTTGCAATTCTACACCCACTCACATGGTAAATGTCTTTATTTGTGTCATTCCCCTAACCTTTTATATTGGTAGTTCTTCTTGTTAGCAATAGCCCAAGGGCTCAAACTTACAGTTGAGCACCTTTTACTCCATAGTCATAGCTCTGGTGCTGACTGTGGAAACATCTCCCCCTGTCTTCAGGCTGGTTGCAGGTAGAGGAGGGAGTTTGTGACAGGCATAGCTCTGTTATTTATCTAGGCTGGTCTGAGTATTTTCCCAAAGAATTTGTGAAATACTCTCTGAATGATCAAAGGCACAAGCATGTGACTCCAGGTCACTGGAGAGCAAGCTATTTAAAAAGCACTGAAAAAAGCAAATCTGAAAGACTATCTGTCACTAGAAAGCACTTAATTTAGAGAAGTGTCCCTGTCATGAGTGACTGTCTTGTCATAAGGCAATATTGCAGCATTCCTCAGGGTTAGTGCAGGCCCCGCTTTTGTGTGTGACACATGGATAGTGCCACACTGAATGTTCACATACAGTTCAAATACCCTGGGCCTGAAGTATTTTTTTCTTTTTTTCTTCCCATCTCTTTGAGCCCTGCATCACTGGGCTATTTGGTTGATTCATATAATCTTGTGCACTATCAGTTTCAGCTTCCCTGATCTTGTTTTGGCATCTGTGCCTTTCAGCATCTTTGAAGAAAGCTATTGTAATTCCATGAGCCTCCACGTTTGTAGAATTGTTGCAATTTCTCAGATGCAGATAAAATGTTTCTGTCTTTCAGACTGAAGATCTGGTGTCTCAGATGAAATTGTTTTATCATCATATAATAGTTAAGCTTCTTACTTTGAGAATTGGTGGAGGAAGACTTGCTGCTCTCATGGCAATACCTACTCACACTTATTTTCCATGTCTCTGTTTCTTGCTGGGCTGGTTTAGGGAATAATATTCTAACAAAGGGCAAGAAGAAACAAACTGTAGTGAATTATTCCCTTTGCACTCTTTTTATTTTGAAGAGTTCATCTCCTCTCAAGGACTATGTGGATTTTTCAGTTTCACAAATAAGACCTTCTCTAGATCCTTTCCTTTGACAGGCACAGGATCACACGGGAAGCCTTATGAACTTTCTGACAGTCATTCTCACTTAGAATTACAGATTTTTTGTGAATTCCTTTGCTGCTTTGTAGGATTATTTCACCAACTGTTTTTTCCCCTCCACAGTCTGTATGGTTAATGGGCACACATTCAGAACTGAATGAGTAAAATGAGCAAACATGATTATGTTTCCTGTAATAAATTGAGCAGAGTGGGTCCCTTTACATCATTTTGTGTACAGTCCTTGGCACTGGGAGCCACCAAGAGGTGCCAGCTCAACTCTCCTCATTTAGCTCCCTGGGAAGGCTGTCAGAGTGGCCAGCAGAGCTCACTTTAGACTTTCTCTTCATCCCTTGCTTTGCAGCTGGTTATGTGATTTGCAAGCAAAGTTTCTCTTTCTTCAAAAGCACTTTCATCTTTTGAAATCCTTCCCAAGAAAGGCCCCCTTCCCTAAATTATTCATGTTTAGGGTAGGCCTTCTGGTACCCTGAGGTCTAAAATACATATACTGATGATGCTTGCTGGAGTCTTGTCTGTGTTGGCAGTGGTAGGAGAGACCTGTGGATCTTTAATGACATGAAACACTGGTTATATATGTCTTTCAAAGCCAGGATGGAGATGAACCTGAACTCCACTCCTTTACCCTTTATTATCTACTTTTTCTGAAAAATATTTTCCAGTGTCATATTTCAGTGGATCAATAAAGCATATGGCCTTTCTACTAAAAAAAATCAAACCTGAAAGTACCTTTGACAAGATAAAACCCATGACCTTCCAACATTTCCATGTGCTGTTTGGTTTCTTTGGATCAGCAAGAATGGCCCAAATATTAATATTAGCTGAATAGTCTTGTGATCCCAAAGAGAAGGATTTTCCCAGTGGGGGGAGCCTCTCTCTTAAAAGGGCCCTTTGTGTTTTCTTGGATGTTTTACAAATGCTGCACCTGTACATGACAGCTTCATCCAGATATGAAATACGCACTTCAAAGTGTGCTTCCATACACCCCTGAAAGGAGAGCCCCTGTGCATTTGATAAATCAAATGGGAGTCTGATCTGATTATACACATATCATGTAGCTACAATGGCTGTGCTCTAATTAGTTTTTCAGCCATGAACCTTTGATAGCCCTTTTCTTCAAAAAGAGATTTTAATCTCATATATTGGTCAAAATATTTTTAGTTGTCAACCTGTTTACTGAATTCCATCTAGTCCATGTATATTACCAATCCTTCTCTAATGTGCATTAACAGGATGAATAAGATTATTCTAATTTTGGGATCTCTTTTACATTTAACAGTACAGTTTTTCCTCTAGGTAGGACACTATTTGTGAAGATACATTTTCTAAGCATGAGGTTGGATTAGTTTTTGCAGATCTCAGATCAGTCCAGTGCTCTGTCCTCTCTGGCAGAATTTTTAATTCCCTCCTAGCTGAAGCAAATCCAAATGCATAAATTTAAAAAGAAGAAAAAAATCAAAATCCAACTACAACTAGACAATTTCCCACAAACCTTTAAAGTTCTGTCCATTTGAATCCCACTGGTTGGAATTGGAGATGTCGCAGGCAGAGATATTTCAGGTACATTCAATTCAGTAGAAGTAATCACACCAGCTTCTCAAGTCCATCACTCAAGTCCATCATTTTGACATCTCCAGGAGCTTTCTATTTCATAAAGTGAAGACAGAAGGCAAACCTGACCTCTGTGCACTGTTGTAAGCACAGAGTGCCAACAAAAAACAGGAAGGAAGTGAAAACCATTTGCAGTTCAGTAAGGATCTGCAACACTTCTGCAAGTGCAGTACAGGGACAAACAAGTGATGGTCTCATGCACATCATTACAGGAATTTCTCCATGGTGATGATGTGCTCTGATGCTCACCAAGTTTCATTCTAACATCATGACTTTGTTTTCCTCACCTGCTCTGCCAGGCCATGGGGCTTGCCCTCATACTTGAAGGAGAGAGAAGCCCTGATGTTGGCTTCAGTGGTTGCCTTTCATGCTGAAACATTTTAAGCCTAATCTCTTTTATTGGCAGCATCCAAACTCAGATGCTTAAACCTCATATGGAGACTGAATAATTAGAAAAAGGGATTGTATCAAACTGCCTCATGTACTCACATGTGCCCAAGTGGTGAAAAGTCACCAATGTCTTCTCTCTCCCTCTTTGACTGATCTTGAATAACTTTATCCTTCTCAGTGCAGGGGTGGTGTTGTGTCCTTTCATACACTTTAATAACTGGTTTCCCTTAGTTAATACTCAGTATTACCTGATTTCCCTTTGACTCAAGATTTATATTTTATGTTTTCCCAAGGCAGGTATGAATGCTGGCTGCACCCAGGTGCTGCTGCTACTGCTAAGCTTCCACTTTACATTCCCCAAATTCCAGCCTGGTGTGTCTAGGCAGACATCTCTTGGCTGTTTAAATTGAAAAACAGTAACACTGAAATACTGAGGTTAAAGGAAAAGTCAAACAACTGCTTTAGGCTTAGAGTAAGAGAGTACCAGGTGAGAGAGATTTTTGTGGGTAGGAAAGCTAAAGAAATTAATCTTTCATGCAGGAGCAGAACCACCTTTACAGATGTGTAGGCTGAATAAGGATATGATGTGAAAACAGAAGAAACAGGTAGTTGAAAAATGGCCAATTATTTTAATTCCAGGGAAATTCCAAAGCAAGACTTGCTGTAGCACATCCAAACTGCAAATGTTCTGACAGTTTTAGCATTTTTAGTGGTGTTTTCAAGATGTCTTAGAACCACTGTTGATTTTCTGCCTCACACCACCCTTTTATCAGCAAGCAAAGATGACAAAGCAGAGTGGGAAATTAGAATATTACAGTGTTCACTACCCACACAGTCTCGATGACCATAAGGAGAAAGACAGCCAGACGTGCAGAAAACCAGCTGTGAGAGTTCAGCTGCCTGCATGCGTGAGTGCAGCAGAGAGGGTGCAGGGTGTGGGGGATGAAATCGTGTCACTGCATAAGGACTGGTTTGGGCACAGTAATTGTTATATCTGAATGATCGTGACATGCAAGCAGGGAAAACAATGATGTTTTCAGGCTCTGCAGAGAAACAAAATCTTTGCTTCTTCCAAGCACGGCTGAACTTTGCAACCGAGAGCTTAATGTCATACCAGGTCAGTTGGGATATAATTGTCTCTAACCAGAACAGTTAAAAGTTGGAGTTTGCTATCAACTGGCTGAATGACACCCAGAAATTCTTTTCAAACTTACAAACAAGCAAAGAGACAAGTTTGAACCTGAACTCCAGGGTAATCACACCCCTCAGGAGCATAAACAAACATGGCACTGGCTAGAAAATTATTCTTGAGGCGTCACTTTTGACTGATCCAGAAGAGACATTTCCAAAGTTGGGGTCACGACCCTGGGGAGTGCTGATGGAAGGGAGGTCATGAGCCTGGAAATGAAGGTGGGAGCCAGCAGGCTTGGGAACTGCTGATGGAGGCAGATGAATGGTCACGTCAAAGGGGTCCCCTTGGAATACACTTTTTCCCCTCTTCTGCCTCAGAAAGAGTAGCTAGTGAAGTTTAAAGCTGATGAGACTGCCTGTTTATAGCACACTGCTGTATTTTTACAAGTATCCCTGGAAAGGAGCCCGAGATGATTAGAGAGATGGGAGCAAGGAAAGCTCTTGAGGGAAGGATGTGGGACAAGGAGAAGGGGATGAAAGGCAGGTCTGGGAAACAGGATCTGCAAAGCAAAATAAGATTCATCAGTTTCAATGGGAAGAGAACAGAGGCTTTTTAAGGTTGTAGTGAAGTTTTAAAGTTTAATTTGGAAGGTCAAATTCTTCTCCCTTAAGAACTTTGAGGGATGTTCCTGTGTTCCTTCCCTGTGAGAAGCCCCTGATGGGAGGGGCACTGAACTGGATACCTTGGTGTGGAAGCTAGCACAAGTTGGGATTAATGTGTGGCCAGAGTAAGGTCTGTACAGCTAATATGTACACAGAATAAGAAAATTACCTCTAAGTGAGTCTCCAAATGGCCCCCTTTACTGTCCTTGTGTTTCAAAATCTACCAAAGCTAGGCCCTGCACTTATGTGTATTGAGAGTAAGACACTGTTATTGGGAACTTGTGTGGTTTATTATATAATGCTCATACAATGGAAGAACAGATCAGCAAAATAATGTAACTTACATTACTAATTTTGTATCATATCATTATTAAGAAAAGCATTTTAAGTTTTAGTAATGTCCTCTTTTGTAATACCAAACTGGCTTCAATACAAGAGGAGCATCAGCACTGTGAAATGGATACCTTGAACAAACCCAGGGCATGAAGCAGACAAGCAATTTTGGTCAATTAGGAGGGAGTATAGCAATAGCACAGGTTCAAGTCAGGGGTGGGAAATGGGCCTGGAGGGGATAAGCCAACAGAGGCCATCATTGAAAAGCAAACATTAGGTCTGTGTGGTGCAATACTGAGCTGTGGCTACGTGCTGGGTACAACGCCGAGGTAAAGTCAACACCACTGTGTGTTATTTATTTAACAGTGTTATGCTGAGAGGTGTTCACTGACAGGAAGGCTTTTGTAACCCTGCAGCTCCAGGGTTTCCTGGGTGCTGTCTTTTAGGCTCAAAGAGGGCCAAGATGAGTCCTGGTCAGGGCTGAACAAGGTTCTGTGAGCCACAGGGCAAGGCAGAGCCGAGTTGCCTGTCTACCCCAATTGCTACCACAGATACTGAAATAAATGTTGGAGAGAGAGGAGGGGTGAGTGAGACCCTGAGAAAAAGGAGAAGTAGGATTTCTTGAGCTTTAAATCTGCTGGCAGGACAGACCTGGGGACTTCTGCACAGGGAAACTCTCTGCCTCTGGATGTTTCTAGCAAGTTAAAGACTTTGTAGAGCTTTTCATGATTAAATGAATTTATGTCAAGCATGTACAACTTCAAAAAACAGCTAATTGGTCAAACAAGTGATGCCTAATTTTACATTCTCTGTTGAGGGCCTTGGGAGGTTTCTTCTTGAAGGCACATATTTTAGCAGGACAGTCCATACTCAATCTGTAGGTGAAATTCAGTTAAGATTTTTACATGCATATATCCTAAGTGCCAGCTGTACAGATTGTTCACAGATGTGCTACAGGTGTGGCCAGATTAGTGTGGAACCAGTCCATGTATCCAGTTCTGGTAAACCACCATGGACCAGTCTCCACAAGTTTATTTTCAGGATTTAAACCAAACCTTTGGTTTGTTTGAGAAATTCAAAGTTTTGTTTTCATAATTACCTTTAGTTTTGGAGCTGCCCTTAGGGCTATCTGGAATCTACTGAAACGTGTGAACTCTAAATCAAAGGTTTACGTATTTCATGTCAAATGCACAGAAATCAAGTATGAGGTTTCTGCTCCAATCACGTGGAAGTTCATTTTAATTTCCAAAGTATATTGTATTTTCTTTTAAGAAACTGATGAGTTTTGTTTAATGTTGAGGTCAGAATATATAATTTCAGTCTGGCTGTTTTTTCACATCCAAGCATGTGACTGCTGTTTCCAAAACATTTTTCCCCAAATATCTTTTTCCAGTCTGGAAAATAACCCGTGGGAAAATAGTACAAATCTCATCATGATGTTTGAAATAGTCATGGCTTTCACATGTGACTGGTGACCATGCAAAATAAAGAAAGGGTCTAATGTTGTGGGATCTTTACGGTTCGTTTGTGTCATGATTTAAGAGTTTGCTGCCTTTAGTCCTATGGCTGACCCAGTCCATCTATTCAGGTACACTTAATCTCCAGTGTGCTTCAGTCATTAGGTTTATTTGAGATTTTTTTCCATGATACTATCTGAAAACATTTTAAGGTATATGGCATCCTCCTTGCAAGGAAACTTTTCAGGGGACTGTCAGGAACTTCTGATTCTCACATGCAGTCCGACTACTCCCATTCTTAATTCTTCCTGTTACTGCTGTTCATAGAGCTCACCTCTGTGATGGCACCCTTAAAATAAACTGTTATCAGGTCCATAAGTCAATTGTTGATACATAATGTAAGGGCTCATCCCTGTCCTCCTACTGGAGCTCCTAAATAACAAAGGGTATTCTTCCTGAAAAAAAAAAAAATACAAACAAACAAACAAAAAGCAATAAAACAAAATTTAAGTGGTTTCAGCCTATTAGAAATCTAGGCCTTCAGAATAAATCCTTTACCCCAAGTATAATTCTCTCAATTGAAAACCAGGCATGATAAAAATGCTAGATTAAAATTAAAAAAAAAAAAAAAAAAAAAGGGCTTTTCATACTGGAAGCTGTTACACGACAGAGCTCTAGAAATAGATCAATTCACTTAATGAAGGGCCTTTGGATTATAAGTTTTCTGTTTGTAGACAGCAGACTGTCTTTGCATTTCTATATTAACAGGGTTTCTTCTAAGGAGCTCTGACCTTTAATCTCGTTATGTATGGATCTATGTATGTGAATGTGACATATGAATTTGTTACCAAGATACTATTTGAAGCAAATATCCTAAGGCCTTCCAAGTTGGCAAGTTGATGCTGATTTCTGAGTCATCCCAGCCTAAAATATTATTTTGTATTTTTGAAACATTTTGGACTGTAGAGGGAACATCAGCCATTTTACCTGACTGATGCTATCTGGTGCTTTCCATTATTTTCCTAATGAATGTCCTAGAGACAGCCAGACACACACACCAGCCTGGATACAAATGGGGCTGCAATGAACAGGATTCAGTTTATCAGAAAGGTGGATCAGCTCAGTTAACTGTATCAACTTATCTATAGCAGGATAAGGACTTGACAGGTTCTTTCAAGCTTGATGGAATTTGCAACACCTCATGTGTTGCTTTCCTCATCTTCTTTCTCCTTTCTTCTCCCCTGGATATTGCCATCTCTCCTTGGTTTCTACAAACACACACTGCTACTGGCAGCTTTTTCTGCTGTGCTGGTTCAGTGGTGGGGCTGGGCAGTCGTGGCTGATCCAGGCATGGCAGCCCAGAGACCATTGCTGGAATGGGCTGGGGGCTCCAGGCTGTGCCACGGGCTCCTGTTGGTCCCTTTGTTCTAATTTATATAGTAGTGACTACTAATTAACAACCTGTTAGCTAGTTCTGAGAGTTATTCTGGAATGTGGCCTTTAGTAATAGGGGATTGATAAATGGCAGGGGATTCACTTCCAGTCCTGCACTCATTCCAAGAATCCTTTAACAGTGCACAATATCTCTCGGTGCTGCATAATATCTATTTCTGAATTCTAGCTGCAGCTGAGGCTTTCTTTTTTTGTCCTGCTGGAGTTGCTGAGATTGTTTCATTTGTCAGGGGAGTATGTTCAAAGAAGAAATACTAAAATATGTTGAATAAAAATATATTTAAAGTATTCTACCCTATCTGAAATATGATTTCTCAAGATCTTGCAGTGTCTGTAGCTTAGCCAGCTGCAATATTAATGGAACTTTATGAAAAAGTGCCAGAGCCCTGTAACTTTCATATAATTAATGAATTATAGATACCACTCTCAGCACAAATAATTAGCAGGATTTATACTGAGTTCCCTTCATGAAGAATGAGTCACTTCTCCCACACTCAAAGCATGCAGAAATTCTCAGGGAAAATGCAGCTGAGTACATTTAATTATTATAATTTCATTTAGCTATTTTTTGGGTTTGATGACAATGTCATCATAAATGAAATTTAGGACATTTCATACCTTCATGCCAGGAAGCTATCCTTGTAAAGGAAGGACATAGCAGTTATAAATTAGTATAAGTAATGAAAATTATTTTCATAATTTTTTTGTAGAGCAAAGTTTACTCTACAATTTCTGTAGGGCAAAAGTTTACTGAGTAATTTTTGGTAGAGCAAAGGTTTACTGAGTAGTAGCTCACTTTTATTTTCCAGCAATCCAAAAGTGAAACTGTTGAACACGTTTACAAGCAGAGGAGCTGACCTTCAGGAACTCACATGATTTCCAGCAACACCCCATATATAGAATTGAGATAATGAAAGCAATGAAAAAAACTTGCCATTACAAGTACCCTGAAGCTGGCAGGTGTTATCTCTATGTAGCCATGCTCCCAATATGTATGGCATAAGGCACCCTTCCCTTGTGTTCCAAGAATTTATATTACTGAATAGTTCAGAGAAGTCACAGTCCTGAATTTTATGTGTGGTAGATGATACTCTGGGGACTTCGGAAACTCACAATGACTGTATCCAGTTGAACAAAAGGTACAAACCCTTGTGCAGCTAACTTTTAATAGCAAAGTAAATAAGTAAACCTGGGGTAAATAATAGTGTAACACAAGTAACAAATTTACCAGGATCAAAAAAGTAGACTCTAGGAAAGGGAGGGTCTGCATGCTCTGAGATCCTTGCTCAGCTGCAATGAAGTAGGCCAATTCCTCCAGCCTAAGGTTCCTGCTGCCTGGTCTTCATTTGTCCTTGGTGTCTTTGAGCCAGGTTCTATGTCCTGAGCTGTGTGTGCCCTTTTTCTCTGGGTGCCTATGGAAACACTATGGAGGACTTTGTGCAGCTCAGTTATATTTATCTGTTTTGCTGTCTTGCTAGTATGGTTAAAGGAGAGTTTGGAAACTATGAATAGAATCATTATTTCAAATATGGTCCAAAAGTTTGTATTTTCACAACAGTGTCTTTTCAGAGAAGAGAACTGAGCTAAGTCAGAATAAAAGCAATTGTGGGATTTTTGGAAGGGAGTAGATGGCACGGGGAAAGCAATGTGTTGCAAGTGGGTAGATCCAGCCCATGGGTACCATATGTTTTGAAATCCTTGTGGTCTGGAGAGTGACCAGCTAGATTTTTCAGCCTGAGGCTTCCAGCTCCACCCCACTGAGGAAGGATTTCCTGCTGCTGTGGACCCAAAAAGTGCCTGAGCAGCCTGAAGTCCCTCTGTCACTTATCAACATAAATACAATTAAAGCACCTTTGCAGCAGAGTGTTTGCAAAGAGAACTGGAGATCACTGCTGTCTATACCCTGCTTTTCTGCAGGCCGTCCTGATGCATTTCTGTATCATGGAATTTCACCAAAATCCATGTTTGAGGTGCAGATTTTCTCCAGACAAATTGTAGGCTGGTGAGCTCTGCAGCAGTGGGAGCCTGACCCGTGCAAAAGTGACAGCACAGCATTGACTACTGGATGGAAAGTGGGATCTGAAGTCCAGGGGTCTGGAAGGCAGAAACTTTGTGTTCTGTGGCCTTTCTGTTCTTATACTCAGGATATTGTTACAGTTGAGCTCTTTCTTTCATAATACACTCCTGTGATGACTCCCAACCATACTCCTTCAGAGATGGTCTGCAGCCAGCTACCCAGATAATGAAGAATGGCAGGGAGAGGGAGGGGGAAGATTGCCCACAGCTAATGTCAAACATGTGCCAGTGAGACAGTAACTAGTCAGTGTGTCCATCTTTTAACATGCCAAAAATGCATCTCCTTAGAGCCACAGATAACCTGGGGTTCCTGGAAGCCATAATCAGGTGAGAGTCTCTGTCCTGGCTGTGACACAGCCAAAGCTGTAGGGAAAAGACAAAATGGGCCAATCCATGGGTCAGGTAATCCATCTATGGATAATCAAACACAGTGTTTGACATGATTTGACTGTTCTCCTTGTTAACATTTCCATTGTCAGTCTGACAGGATGAAAATTCCTGCCATTTACATTGATAGTTTTTCTTATTCAAGTTAGTAACTGGACTTGGAGGACACCTTAAGATCAGCTGAGCTATGTAATGTAATATATAATGTAGGTTTTTTACATAAAATATAGCGGAAAGTCTGTATAAAACTACAGAGTGCATGGCAATACAGCTCAGTCATCTTTTGAAGATTCCTTGATTTCAGTGAAAAAGGCATATCTTCCTCTGGGTAGAGACATTCTTCTGCTGTGACATAATCTCACATTTTATATTTTATCTCCTTTATTGTTTCTGAAAAAATTATAAGAGAAGGATACAATACCCTCTGGTGACCCCTACACCTCCAGACTCCTTATTGCCTTGTGTCTTTTGTGACAGGTAACTTTCTAATGAGTGTTGCTGTAGGAGTTTCACAGTTCTTGTTAAAATGATTTGCTGGCTTTTGGACCTCAGTTTGCAAAATGGAATTTCTTACCATTGAGAAGATGCAGACCCTTCAAGTGGCATTAACATTACCTGCAGGATCAGCCCCTTGCTGTTTGATCCAGCACTGTTGATGCCAGTGGAAATTTTACCCTGGGTTTCAAACCTAATTGGGCCTGAGGTCCTTTCATCCCTTGGGCAGTAAAGATGCTTATGACCTTCCATAGGTTCTGCAGACACTGCCATGGAGGGTGGGCTTCATGCCCCATGGGGTGGGAGCTTTGCCCTGAAGTACTGACAGCCTTGTGCTTAGTTGTGGTGCAATGAGTGGGAGTCAGGAATAGGCACAGTGAAGGCCATGGCAGAGAGACCAAGGTTGCTCTGATTTGGCAGGTAAATATCCTGATGGCTGCACTGATTAAATAGTGAGTCACCAGATCCAGGCTGGAAGGAAGAAGTGAGACATTAGAAGGATGTGGCTATGGGGAGACCTGGAGAGCAAACATTAGGAGGACAGTTCATGGCCAGAGGACTAGAATAGCTTGTCCAGTAGCTTAATTGTTTTTGGCATTTAAAACACTCTGGGTAAATCACTGACAAGAATATCCAAAAGAACAATGTTGCATCAGTTATCTTCCTGATCATTTGACTGGATTGATTTTTATTTATGCTAGACAAAATAGGGTTGTGATGTTTCATCTTTCATCTGAATGTCTTTAATCTGGACATCCATTTAATTTGGAAGTTTTCCATGTGATGCCAGTGAGACTGCTGGATTATAATAATGACTTATAACCAAACATTTTTCTTGCTCCATGTTGCTGACCGCAGCTTTGGTTATGAAATGTGAAAGAATGTTAAAATCCAGAGTATTTTTCTCTGTGGATGTTCACTTTTATTTTTAAAAATTTGATTGATTGGACAATGAGAGGTGTCAGTGATGCCAGTTGCAAGTCCTTAGGTATATGTTTGCCTTTCAGCCATTGCGTGGGAGAGATTATTTGCTTTTAAAAACTGACAGCTGTGGATTTTTTGTTCCTTTTTCTTAACAATCTCTGGGAAAATATGGCTTGACATAAAAGGGTGCTCTATGAAAATGTAAAACCATGGCCAGGTTGGGATGATGACATCTTTTGCATGTGTTGCTAACTTTTTCAGGGAGCAGCAGCAACAAGCTGAGCAAAGTTTGGAAGCAGCATTGCTGCTTCTGTTTCCCCTGGATTCCTTTCATCAATCCAGCGACTACACGAGTCCTGATGACACATTTCTGGGTCACATGTGCCAGAAAGATGGGCTATATGGAGATACATGGCATGGAAACTATTCTAACTCGAGACCAGTTATGTACACAGGTTTCACACGTGCTGTAAATGTGTATATTCCTCACATGGACTTTATTAATAGCACCAGACTGAGACAAGGAGAGCCAGTTCCATTGCTCCATATGTAAGTAAAGCAACAGAAATACAATCTTTTTTGTTCCTTATTGTATTAAAACTGAAAATGGTTTATTAGAACCATAGAATGGCTTGGATTGGAAGGGACCTTAAAGACCATTCAGTTCCATGCCCCTGTCATGGTCAGAGACAGCTTCCACTATCCCAGGTTGCTCCAAACCCTGTCCAATCTGGCCTTGAACACCTCCAGAAATGGGGTATCCACAGCTTCTCTAGGTAACCAGTATCATATCCTCACCACCCTCAGAGTAAAGAATTTATTCCTAATATCTAATCTAAATCTCTCCTCTTTCAGTTAATTATCCTATAAGGCAGCTTAGACCAGCACAGGCCCATTAGGAAGTGCAGAGCTGCACAAGAGCACAGATTACCCCAGCCCAGCTGGGGGGCTGCAGGAGAGAAGCAAAGGCATGAGGGTGCAGCATCCACAGCAGGAGAAAGAACAGGAGGCCCAGATGAGTATTTAAAGAGCCAGACTCATGCATGACCAAACTGAATGCTTGTTTTGTTTTTGGTCCAGTGAAAACTTTGCAATGGAAGAGTTAGATAGTTTTCTTCCTTGGCTCTGCCATCAAAGGGGTGCTGTTGCCTTTCCCAGCCAACTTTCTCACATTCAGACGGATCTAGATTTCTCTCAGCAGGATATTGCTCTGGAGATCAGAGGGAAAAATACTGGAACTGTAGCTTCTCTTTAATTGGATTTTTTCAGGTCTGTCAGTCACTTCCACTGCAATTCTTTCAGCTAGTGGTAGTAGCAAACTGTTGTCCTGGTACATGGATTAAATAGAGTTGGAGACACAAACTGGAGTGGTTGAAGATTGTATATCCAGTCCTTTGTGTTCCCACTAACAGGAAAAACTGAGAAATGTGTCTAGAGAAACTTGATCCAAGTATTCCTGTCCCTCAGACACTGAATAAAACCACCTGGATGGAAAGAGCTTTCATCAATGACCCTCCTGTGTTAATCATAACCAATTAATTTAATATTCAGTAACATGGAGAAGTATGGAAAGGTTAACCCTGTTTGACACCTGTGATAAGTATGAACTAAACTACAAATTCCAAAATAAACATAGCCTGGGCTATGTTTTAAGTTCCTATTTATAGCTATGGAAGGGATACTCTGACATGCTTCAGAGATGTGGTGAGTCCAGATGAAAACACAGACATCAGGTGCTGACTATTGAGTAACTTGGGATAAATTAAAAATAAGAGCTATTTTGCAATACAGGAGGGTGAACTTTGTCTTCTAATGAAATTATTACATACATTATGTAATAATTCACACATTTTCATTTGAAAAACAAATAGAAATTCTTCAAAGGTAAAGGCAAGGGGCTTAAAACCATTCTAAGAAGAGGGGTCTCACATTCAATGCCTTTTATATGAATGGGACATCCAGATAATGTGTTCCTAAATGCCAGCAAGGAAAGGAGTACCAGCAAATTGGCAGAGATGGCAACTAGGAATTTGGATCAGGATTTCTCACCTCAGCTCTGTACCTAACATGCATTTTGACCCTGGTAGATTTTCAAGCCTCAGTTTAACCATGTATTTAAACAGACAAACCAAATACTGCAAAAGTTAGAGGGTTTGGAGGGGAGAGATGCTGAATGCAGTATTATTTGAGCTGCATTTTACAGGTTCACTCTCAGATGAAAATATGTATCATATGTACAGTTCAAAGCATTCATCCATGTCCTTAGGTTCAAACGATAGACATAAATGAGAAAAACTGTATTTAAGTGCAAAGCAGGATACAGCAATAGGACTGTTGCATTTCCATTTGCACTGCAAGCAAAGAATTAATCATAAATGTGCTAGGTCTGCATGGCCTTCTATCACATTTATGAGGATGATTTACCTTCTGTAATCAAAGTTAGCCACATTAGTGGCTAAGAATATTTACTAAGCTGTAGAGAAGAAATCAGTTTTAAGTTCTACTGATTTCTTTTCATCTGTGTCTCAATTAAACACTCTACATTAAATACCTGAAATTTCTATGCTGCTACTTGTAATGGGTCAGAAATGTCAGAGTATCCTTGAAGTGGAGCACTCTTCTCCAAGGCACTCTACATAGCTTAATTAGCACATTTATTTCTTTCCTTGTGCCTTCTCTAAGGGCTTTCATTATGTCAGATGTTTCCAGTTATTAGAAATCAGAGCCAGAAGTCAACTGATGAGCTACTGATGGATCAAGCTAAATGTAATTTGATGCAACAGTTACCTAAGCAGTTTGCAAAGCCCCTCTGAGGACTGTATGTGCAGGGATGCTCCAGGATGTACATCCCTATAGACTCTGTGCAGTGCAGCACAAGATGTGTACATCAAAAGACCTGATCCTTTAATGGCCCAAAGTCATCACTATGGCACTTTCTTTATTCTGCTGTAGCAAGAAATCAAGCAAACAAGCTTTAAAACTGTAAAAAATCAGATGTTTGTTTTGTTGGTGTGTAACTGGGGTTTTTGATCAACAGGCAGTGAAGGACCTTCCCAATATCTTTAAGAAGCTGTGTTGTCTGGAAGCCCCAGCCTTGGCTATGTAATTGCCATACTGGACAGTGAAGGAAATGGTCCTCATTTTAAGTCCTGGAGCCAGATCACGTCTCAGAGTCTCTGGCTGAATGTTTTTCATTCAAGGTAACTGGATAAGCAGAACTAGTTCTGATTCTGGGTAATAATACATCATTAATATACAAGTCCTCTAAAATGTTTGCCTATGAATTGTGAGACTTTGACCCCAAGATATCAGAAATCATTCCAATTAGACTAAACATACATAATTCACATAGTTCAGTATATGGTGAGGTCTCTTACCAACCCTTTTTTGATCATAGCCATCATGTTAATGACAGCATGTGCATGTCATACTGGGATTTTCCACTTGGCCTTTGTTCAGTACCAAGCTGATAATGGGATGAAAAGTGGACTTGAGGAATGCAGTTCAAAGTACTTGCACTGTTGAACCTGTGTACCAAGCCTGGCTATACGGGTCATAGTAATGAATCGTGATGCTATCATAAACTGGAGGCAGCCCATGCAGGGCCATGAAGCAGAAGATATAGAGCCCACAGGTGGGACAGTGAGGAGGAGGAGGAGCCAGGCAAGGGCCACTTAGGGAGAGGAAGGCAACCAAAGGATGTTATAGGAAACAAGAGTTACAGCAATACTGTTCTGAAAACAGTTTCTTCCTCCGCTTCTCTGTGGAGGTCTTGCTAAGTTGAAATTCTCGTTTTGGTTATCTCTGTTCTTGAAAAGGCTGCAGTTACATTTTTAGAGATCTGATGCCAAAATTGCTCCCAAATTCTGGAATGAAAAGGAGTAAGGAATCACATAAGTAAAAAATCTATCCAGATTGATAGATCCTATTCTATTAGGAAGTATGAGGGTGATGATACAATGTAACATACAGTAAAACTGGTCCTGGCTTATTGCCACATTTTGTATTTCAGACACTGAAATAAATTTCTGAAGAACAGTGTTATGTCTTATGTGGTATCTGTTGGTATATTTTACCCTGCATGTTAACAGTGAGCTAAAACATTACTGCTGGCTGACATCTTATTACAAAAACCCCTACCTTCTTCAAAAAAACTTTTCATTTCCCATCTGGGATGCTGTAGACTAGCCCTTTTTATTCAGGCAAATTTGATACCCACATTCAAAGGCACTTGCCCACCTCTCTGTTTTGTGTACTTGCAGTAGCTTTCCTGTTATCAGATCCCCCTGTACATGCTGCAGGACCCTCAAAGGTACTGTGGTTTTAAATGCTCAGCTTTTTATTGAGAAAATCAGTGCAGGTGAATAAACAGTGTGAGTAGAGTGGCAGCCAACAAGGCTGGGAGGTACTGCAGTATCTCAGAAAGGAGCAGCCAGATCTGGGATGCAGCACTGTGGGTGACAGAATCTTGTTGTTCCTATAATACTTCTTGAGACTTCAGATATTGTGATTTGTAAGGGTATTACTACTTTAGCCAGCAAGCTGATCAAGAAAAAACAATTATAGGTGATGCATTTTTTTTCTTTTAGGGACAAAATGCTGTGCAAGTCTGAGCACATCTTTCTTAATGATCTAGTTGTTCACGTTTCACGTATGCTCCTCTTGAACTGCTATTGCAATTTGCAAGACTCCTCAGCTTGTCTGAGTTTGGGGATTTCAAAGGCCTACCTGGCTCTAATGAAGGAGAAGAAGGGCACTGTATGGACTTTCTGTAAGGTTGAACTCCATGCAGAAAATGCAGGGAACAACTTGTTCCATCACCTTCATTTAATATGTTGACAAACCAAGGCTTAGACATGGCAAGAGTTTTGACCTAGTTTACCCAGAGAGCAATAAGGAAGTAAGCTAGAAAATACCAAGGAAATTACCCAGGGAATTCTCCAACAAAGCAATAAAGTACAAATGAGTCTTTTTGCTATGAATTGTCTGCAGTGCCCTCCCCTCCGTTGGCTTTGCACAGGGCTGACTTTGTCACTTAGTGGTTTTTGGAATGAACAGTTTTTAAAATGTCCTTTTTGGTGAGTCTAAGCAGAGGAAAGGTAATTGGTCACATGCTGTGAGTGCTTCAGATGGGCTCTGGATGCTGTCTCAGGCAGCACACGACCTGACATGCTGAGCGGGTGAAGGGTGGGTGCGGCTCTGCCAGGGGTGCCTGGGCTTGTTGGGAGGATTGCTGCCATTCCTACCCACTTCTCTCTGTGGTCTTTCTGAAACAACACAGGGTATTAGCAATGGTTGTGTGATGTGATTCATTTAGGGGGGAAAACTCCCTCATGAAGTTTGTGATGCTATTCTTTTTGAGACAAGACTAAGTCTTGGGAGATGGGCTGGTGAGCTGAAAATTCAGTGGGACACTGTCATCCATCCTGCAATCAAAGGTTCAAATAAATCTTCCACTGGAAGGTCCCGAGTCTGATCTATGTGCAAAAGCACAGACACTGTAGCAGCCTGCAGTGCCCTGGGCTGGCTGTGCACAGGCTACAGGGTTGGCATGGCAACACCAGCTTCCAGTGGGTGTAGGAGCATCCCTGAATTACAGCTCTACCTGGCATCCCCTTGCACCTCCCAAGTGCAAAAGGGGAGTGTCATGGGAGCCAGCAAAAGGTTTTCTCTACCAAAAATAACTACTGAGAATAGAGTATACTTATCTGACAGGGCCTGCTATTGAAAAACGGATCTTGGTTCATATAAGCAGGAAAAAGACATTGAGGCTTATTTGTATTTCTGCCCCTGAGCACAAAGGGGTTGGAAAGCAGGCGGATCCCACCGATTGTGTGCTCCTCCTGTTTGGAGATGTAATCGGCGTCCACATACTGTGCCACAGCCTTTCCTCATCTCTAGGGGTTGGGTTGGGGCTGGGAATGATGTGTGGGGAAAGACCACCTCCAGTGTAGAGGTGAAGATTCCAGCATCAGGGTGGAGGAGGACTGGTCCCTGATGCAGAGTCTCTCCCCATTTTCTGACATGTGGCACACACTGCTGGGAGCAGCATTTGTGAGGCATGGAAGAAAACACAGGGTCACCCTGTTCACTGAATCCCAACTTACCAACTGGAGAAAAAGCTTCTGTGTAAACAGCACAAATGAAACGGATGTTTCACTGCTACTGATAAGTTTATCAGCAAATCCAATGTGCACTGTGGACCCTGGAAAATACAAAGAAAAAATGTTAAAGAAAGAGATGTGGAGGGTCCTCAGCTTACTCCAGCTTACCACACCCTGGGGATCAGGGTGCTCTAGTCCTTGCTCCGGCACATGTCAATCATTGCTCAGCCAACACAACTCCGAGGCTGGGGCTTTGTCATTTGTAACCACAAGGTCCAGTCTTTCCTGGGCTTCAGCTGTTTTAAGTACTATTGAGATAAATGAACCAGGACTATGCAGAATCTCTAGGGAAGATGGAAGCATAGCAGGGGCAGGCAGGGAACACAGCTGATGCCGGGGAGTACCGTGGAAGGCCCTCCTGGACCTTGGGTGAGAGGTGCAGGCATGGCCTCTCCAGTTGATATTTTCTGTGAATAGACCATTGTCCTCTGCAAGGAAGCAAAGAGAAAAGTGTCTCTTCTGCTTCCTTGATTGTGGCTCTGAGCCAGTATTGCCTCACCAAGGGCTCGGCACCAGCTCGGAGGTCTCACGGCTCCAAAATGCCTCGCCCAAGTTGCCTCAAATGCCTGCTCTGGTGTCCTGTTACACATGGATCATTTTGGCTGACTGGATTTTGTTCCCTGCAAGTGAGTGGCTGGGAAGGAGATGTGTTTCACAGAGCTTATAATAGAACTCTAGCTTTGACCTCCACGACCGGGGGATTAACGCCATTCCTGAATGATATGGTGTGTGGTTTTTAAGGGTCCAAAGGCAATTCCTGTTTACAGAGCTGGTCTGGAAGAGCATCATAATACTCAGGCTGGGACAGTGGCTGTGCAATTCCTTCCCTATCACTACTCTTTCAGGTGGACTTATGCCCTGCTGAGGGAGAACTCAAAACATCCTGTGGATGGCTGAGCCAGGCTGTTGGGGTTGTGCAAAATCCCACTGCCTGTCTCTGAGACAAGAGAACAAGAAAATTCCTGTACCTATCCCTTCTCTTTAAGGGAAATCATTTCAGAGCTTCTTTGGGGTGATTCTTTCTGGGTTTGGATTTTCAAAATTTCTTTTAGGAACTATTTTGATGAGATCCAGAGGAGGGTTGCCAGTACTTAGGGAAAATTTGTCATTGACAGTAAAAAAGCATTTGCAATAGCCTTGAATTTCCTTCGGTTTTTCAACTCTGCACATACAGTCTTAAATGCTTTGATCTATTGAGGTCCAATCTGCTAATCCTAAAGATGCCCAGCATCTTTACCTTTAATAGGCATTGAGAGCTGGGCCTGTGGTACTGCTCCCACCATGTCCACTTTTCCAATAAGTACATCAGGCTGAAAGTGCTCTGAACAGGAAAAGTCTCCATCTGCTAATAGCATCAACCCTTGTGTTTTCAGTTACATTTCCAGAAACCAGAGCATACAAGATCTCCTTTCTGGCTAAATGTATTCTCATATCCATGAGGAGCTTGGTGCAAGTCAACCATCTGAGGCATTGTGAGCGTGAGGGGTCAGAAGCAGCAGGAGCCTGAAGTCCATTGTCTAATGTACTTCCTGGCACAGTCCTAAAGAGAAAATTGGTTATGTGTCTTTAGTCAAAGTTGTATGCTGATTCATTGTCATGGCCCAAACTTTAGGGTCCTTTTTGGGGAAAGTGTCCTTTAATAAGCTCTTATGTTTACTTACAAGATGTAGACTGACACCATGACCCTCTAGGTCCTCTAGGTGGGACATATTTAGCTTGTTATTAACTATGACCTTATTGAAGGGGAGTCATGTTCACACACTAGCAGGGACAGCTAAGACTAGAGTCAGAGGCAGGGATTTTAGCTGATTTTGGAAACTTAAATTCAGATTTTTACGTGCCAGCAGCACCAAAATGAGAAGATATATGAATGTGGAAATCCACCATTTAGGGTATAAACAATACAGAGCTCTTCTTGAAGGAAAGGGCGAGGCACACTGAACACATGCAAAGCTCTATTTACTCCAGAAGGATCATGCTGTGAGGTGATGACATGCCTTCCTTCCCCTCTCTACTTCTCATTTTCTCTCTGTATCAAGGGTCCCTGACCTTGGAAATTACTTCTCCTCTGCAAACCATGACTCTCCTTTCCTCTCCCTCGTGGTCTCTTTTGCACAAAGCTTTTCATGTGTTTCAGCCAGTTGACTCCAGCCTCTCTGACCAATGCACACAAGCAGTGACGCTGCAAATCCCTGCTGCCTTTACTGGCACCAGCCATATCCCAGTACAGCTGGTGTCTGCTGGGCTGGGATTTTCCTGCAGCACAGCAGGTTACAGACTGATTGAGACATGTTTGGTGGCTCAGCCATGTTTGCCACAAGGGGGGGCGAAGAACAGAAACGGTCTGTGGAAATTTACTGACTGAAGACTGAATGGCTTCTTGCTACATCTGAAAATTCCCAGTATAATTGTTTCTAAACCACCTGTGCAGCCTTCCATTAATTACCTGAATATTGAGGGTCAGAGGTATTTTTTGTCAGTGACACCAGTCCATCATTTGCCATAGGGGTGATAGTTAAAGAATTAATTAGTCAAGGCACTAGTTTCTAATACAAGAACTTCCACAGAGATGTTGAATTTCCTTTTTTTTTTTTTTTTTAGCAAATCAGCATGTAGTGTGCCATCTCTTGTGAAATATGTGCCCATTAGGAGTATGAGTGGGAGCAAGTAAAGTTGTAAGGAATCTTTCTGCAGCTTCTGTTTTCAAATAGTGGTTTGCAAAGATGTTTTCTTCTTTATTTGAAAGGTTAATATGTGCGAAGCTCTTTAAATCATCTGAGGTGGATCAGGGTTATGACTAAGAGATAAGGAGGGATTTGTCTGTCTGAACAACTTCCCCTCTGCTTATAGAGAAGGTTGGTAGGTTTAAAAGTGGCGAAATACCACTGGGTGCAAAATGCAGGGTGCAGTGTAAACTGGAGTTTTGACAGTTCATGGGCTGAGCAAAACCCCTTGAAATGCAAGATGCTGTGAGGCCCAGCTCTGTGTCCTGCACAACAAAAGCTTCCCATGATAGCCATAAGAAAAGTGCTCAGTCTCCAGCCCACAAAAGATCAATGTAATGCCTTCTACAAACCTGATAGGAATTTTACTGTTAGGACAGTTAACATTCTTAGTCATTTTTATACTGGATCATATAATCAGAATTAATGCTGCTTATTTTAAAAACTGAGTGAGGAAGAGGGGAATAAGACAGGAGAAACCAGAAAAAATTGCCCTGAGTCTCTGTTGTGCCTCCAGGCAGGGCACAAAGTCAATCTGCAGTAATGTAATTTCTAAGCAAGCCATGTCTAGGAGTAAAAACTGCGGTGGTGATCAGAGATGACCAGTGCAGTAAACTCAAGCACAGCTAAAGGCAATGGCATCAGAGCCTGCAAAGCTCATCCAGGGCACAGTGCGAGACCCTGATAAATGCCTGCAGTGCAGTACAGGCTGGGTTTGCTTTAATAGTTTATAGATAATGCTCTGTAAAGACAATGGACTGGTTTGGGTGCAGCTGAAGTCATGTGAACAGAGATCTGTCCACTTTGGGTTTTAGCACTGGGGATGAAGGCACATGGTAAGAAGCTGTATATGGTTCATATGGTGTGCCCTATAGCAGATCTAGTTTCTAAGCTGGCACTACTGTGTTGAAATCCTAATTTAAACACAAAATACCTCTAGCATTTCAGGGCAAAAATAAGATATTTGTAGGTGGATAGCAATGATGATCTGTTCTTTGCAGCCAAAATCTTGATTCGGTGCATTGAGCGTAAGACAAAATGTTTTGAGATTTGATATATTGTAAATTCTCTGCATCTGTCCAGGAGAGGGTAAAGGAGATAATTGATAATCCCAAAGACCCCAAGAAAATTCATAAAACACTTGAGATCAGAAAATAAAACCCAGAGAAAAGCAGATGCATTACAGGCAGCAAAACCGCAGATTGCGCACCACATAAAATGAACGCAGTTCATCACACTAAATTGTTCATGCCCAGACCATATATGTTCAGTTTCTGACAAAGTAATCTCTTTACAAAGCCCCATAACGCAGCAGAGTCAGCTAAGAACGAGTTATAAACAAAGCAGCTATTCAGCTGTCAAAGCAATTTTCAGCTGTACGGAAGCAGGACGGGACGGAAGGAGCTGAGCCGAGCCTCG